>CM063111.1:19218314-19757151 GCA_031841125.1 Acanthococcus lagerstroemiae
GTTTTCGACTATGTGTGAGAGAACGGCACCAACCCCATATGGACTTGCATCGCATTCGACTCGAATCGGCAGGTTTGGATCGTATGGAACTAGGACCATATCAATGGTTAATTCCTTTTTGATCTTGACAAACGCATCGTCACATTTCTTTGACCACTTGAATTTCTTATTCTTATGGAGCAGCTGACGGAATGGATACGTTAAGGTTGATAAATTTGGCAGGAAACGCGCGTAATATGTCACCAAGCCAAGAAGTCTTCGAACTGCATCTGCATTTTGTGGACGAGCAGCTTTTAGAATAGCTTCCACCTTCTTGGGACACTTGTCGATACGTTTATAAGAAATTTCATGCCCAAGATACTCGATCTGCGTCTGGAAAAATCTGCATTTCTTCCGATTGACGTGCAGGTCATTTTTTTCAAACGTCTCGAAGCATCGAATAACTCGCATTTTACATTCATCAATTGTTTGACCATGGATAATAATGTCGTCGAAATATGCTACGGTTCCTTCTAGATCAGCTGTAATTTTGTCTAGAACGCGGTGGAAAATGCTCGGCGCTGTTTTTATCCCATCCTCGTCGCCACTTTCATGTATGAACGTTTATATTGATACTGTACAATACCGGTCGTCGTCTAGCTGATAACTGACTGGCAAATCTTATAATGATAATATGTACATACGAATATAATAAGGTACTTTCCATCATTGTCAGAATCTTTGAAAATGTTGTCCTTCAGAGAATGCAAACTGTAATATAAAAAAAGACTTTGCTTCCATCCTTCCAGTTTGGCTTTCAAAAAATACATTCAATTGAGCAAATTCACCGAATTGGTAACACTGCGAGGCAAGCAGGGAAAACAAAGGAGTTTGCACTGGCAGTTTCCCTTGAGGTAAGCTCAGCTTTTGACGTAGTATGGTATTGTGGACTCATCTACAACCTCAGGGAACACTTTTCATCGGACTTCTGTCACCTACTCTAGCCCTCTACATCCAATATGGTGAAATTGCATCGCGGAGAGAATTGATCCAAGCAGAGGTACCGCAGGAAGTGTACTCGGTCCTATGCTCTATTTTCTATACACCACGGACACACCACTTGCTCTAGATACCCTTACTAGCAGAGTAGCGTGGCCAGCCTAGTGTTCGAGGGGGTTTGGTTTTGACCAAAAGGGGAGGGGGTATTAGAGGGGTGCTAAAATTAGAAAAACACTATTTGACGAAGTCACACAATAGTTCGTGCGAAGATTGATGAGAACTGCAGGCTGTGTGTGTTAGTAGTAGTGTGTGTAACCGGGCTCCATTTTACCTACATGCAAATTGCAAAAAAATTCCGCCAGATGTCAGCTACTTTGCTGTTGAATCTTGACGAGTCCGAATGATCAAAATTATAAAATACATGTACTCTAATCCAAAAAGTCGTATGGTAATCACGTAACAGGGCTTTATTTTGAAATCTAAAAAGGTGTACACCTTATCTTCAATTCTTTTCAACACTGCTCTCGAAGACATTTTTAAGATCAAAATGTCTAAACATACACGGTTCAAGATGGTTTAACCTAATATTTGCAGACTACATTGTCCTTGTTTCAGATACACCGGGGGAGCTATTGGAAATGTTTGAGAAGCTAAATTATAAAGGAAAGGTGGCCGGTCTGTCCATTAATTTTGGGAAATCTAAAATCTTATCTACATTGTCCAACCCTCAAAAAGTAGAAGTAGATATCAAAGCAATTGAAATAGTCCCAGAAACAATATAGGTCAATTAATATCCTTCGAAAATGAAACAGAAAAAGAAATTAATAGGCGAATAACTTTGGTATGGAAAAAATACTCCGTGAAACACATGTTTAAAGGTAATTTCAAAAGTCATGAAATAAGCGAAATTTTTAACATGTGCATTCAGCCAGTAGTACCCGCTGTTCCCCTTTCTTAATCATAATCATAATCGTCTTTATTGGGAATAAATCTTATTATCTACACTGTATTTCTATTTCCGATTTGGGACCCGGATCAGGGCTCACGCAATTATTCCTGCCTATGAAGAGCAAAGGTTTCTTGCAACCGATCCCATTCTTGCCTGTTTTTTGAAATTTTTTGATAGTTTTGCGTTTTTAGGAATTTGTTAATGTCATCCTTCCACCTTAGTTTTTGACGCCCCTGTTTCCTCTTGTAGTTTAGAGGTTGCCAAAAGGTGACTCTGTAGGTCCATCGGTCGTCCGTAAGGCGGGAGACGTGACCTGCCCACTTCCATTTCGTGCGACGGATGTGCCTTATTACGTCAACGTTATGCTTCAGTTTGCTCCTTATCGTTTCTGTTTTAATACGATCTTTTTTCTTAATACCCAGTATGGAGCGTTCCAAGGAGTTTTGGGTAGTCCTTATTCTATTAAGGATTTTTACCGACTTTTCGGAGAAAAGGGAGGTATTTCACTTAAGGTCCAGGTTTGGCATCCATATGTTAACTTGGGACTACACATGCGTTAAAATTTTGACTTTTGTGGGTGAGGTTGCAGGGACCTTTGAAGATTTCTCTTAGTGACCAGTATTTGGCCCAAGCTTTAGCGATTTTTATATTAATTTATTTTTCCATGTGTTCTGTAAAAGCTATTTTTTGGCCAAGATAAGTCCCTTCGCTTGCTGTACCTAAAATTTTTCCATCTATTTCTATTGGTTTTAGTTTTTTATCTTTGGTTAATACTATTGTTTTCTGGGCGTTGATATGAATTCCTGCGTTTGCACTGTATTCGCTCAATTCATTTATCATTTCTACTAGTTCTATTTCTGGTTCGGAAGATAGGGTAATATCATCGGCGAATCTTAAATTTGTGATTTTTGTTACCATTCATGTTGTTCAGTCATTTTTCCTCTCAGTTTAAGTTTCTAAATATTTCTTCAAGTGCGCAGTTAAAGGGGATTGGCGATAGTGGATCTCGTTTTGGCGAACTCCTTTTTTAATTTCAAAGTAGTTCCCTTTTATATCCGTTTTTATCCTTGCTTTTAATCCTTCTTACATTCCTCCTATTAGTTGGATATATTTTGATGGGACCCGTTGGTTTTTCAACGCTGATATCATAAAATCGTGTCTTATGGAGTCAAATGCCTTACTATAGTCTATTAGCCCAATAAAAAGATTTATATTGCATTCGTTGCTTTTTTCTATGATTTGATTAACTGCATGTATATGAGTTTTCCACCTTATGTCTGTCTCCCTTTTTAAATAGTATTATTATATCCGAAAATTTCCAGTATGCTGGTATTTTACCCGAATCTAGAATCTTGTTGAATAGTTTTGTTAGTATTAATATCATTTCCTCTCCCCCCATTGTTATGTTTTCATTGGTTATATTGTCATGGCCTGGACTTTTCCCTGGTTTCAGTTTGTCAACTATTGCTTTAATTTCTTTATCGAGGAAATATGGTATTTCTCCTTTTTCGTTGTAGTTGAAATTGCAGTATTTATCGTCGTCGTATAATTTTGCATAATACTTTGTTATAAATTTGTTTATTCCTTCTCTATCGCAGATCCTTTCTCCTCGGTGGCCTATAAAGTGCGTAGTCCATTGCAGCCCGAGACATGTTGGTTTTTAAATTTTTTTAATATTTTTATTTATTTCAATAGTTTTTCTGATGATATCATTTTTTACCAGGAAATTTTTTTCTCTCAATTTCTTACGGATTAGCTTTGAAACTTCATTTAATTCTATCTTCTCTCTTGCCTCTTTCCTTCTAATACCTAAGAATTGAGACCTTTTTTTTAGTAATAATTTGATATCATCCTTGATTTTTCCACTTTTATATTTTTTTTTTTGTTTACTACCGTTTCGTCTGTTTTCAAAATGAGGGGTTTTCTTAACTGAGTTTTTCTCATTGTCTTTTGCCAGTGAAAATTTTGAGTTTTGTTTTCGCATGAGATTTTAGGGGATCGGTTGCTTGAAGATTAGTAAATTCACCCTCGCTTACCAGCACTTTCTGGGTGACGGAGTTCTGTTGCGTGGGTCCTGATTCGTTGAACACTCCAAGTTTTTGTGTTTTAACGTTGCTGGTTGAGCTATATGTGCTGTTCTGCTTCCCGTAGACGTTTTGACCTGTTGATCTTTTTTGCCTTTGCCCTTCTACGTTGTTAGTTGCTTGACCGTTTGAACTTCGCTCGTCAAAAACTCGTTTCTGCGTCGTTTATCGTTCGTCTTCAATATCAAGTAGCTGAAAAGGCCGACTGCCTTCTACCTTCCTCTTGCACACTACGCTGCCTTTTTTTGACCACACGTAGTACTGGTCTCTTAACTTTTTGGCCTCCATCAGAATTCGTTGGCTCTTCGGGGCCAAATGCTTGCTGCAAAATATTTTTACTTCTTTGTTGCCGCCGGGTGCCTCCGTAGTGGGTTTTTTGTTTTTTTACAGCCTCCATAAGTTCATCTCTTTTCCAGCGATTAACCATTTTTACAATAAATGGTGCTGGTAACTTTTTGTTTTTGGACGGAAGTCTGTGCGCCGCATCTACGTCTGTCAGGTTCAATTGCACCCCAACCGCTCTTCCCATATAACCAATGGGTTTTCGTCTTTTCCAACCGGAATCCCGTGAAAACACAGGTTGTTCCGGCGGGAATAGTTTTCTTGTTCCCCTTTATAGTCTCTTATCAAAAAAGTGGAAAATTAGATATGCCCGAAACTCAGTACTCAGATCACTTCTCGGTTTTAGAAGAAGAGACCATAATTGTTTAGAAAAAGTACTTAAAATTAAAGATATCATCCAGGCAATCCGTAATTTGAAATGGGGATGGACGGGGCACGTAGCTGGATTAACTCAAAAAAGATGGGCGTTCCGAGACACCTTCTGGCAAATAAAACAAAAGATAGGAAAACCAAAAATTAGGTGGAAAAACAAAATAGACTCGTTTTTATAACAAACGATTCCAACAAATAGCCCAAAACAGAGTAGAATGGGATAGGCTGAGGAACACCCTTACCCAGCATGGGTCAGGGGCTCACTCGGTATAGCTAAGGTCCCAACGAGACGATTGCCCATCGAAGGTTTTTATCGATTGATTGATTGCTGGTGGAGTAAATCGATTTAGCCGATTTAAAATCGATTTTATCATTCTCATGTCGCTTAGCATACTATCTCAACTGATTATATTATTCACATGCAGATTACCTGTCTAGTATTACGATAGAATTCGCTATAAGTATTAAGGGTGTTGAAGTTGACTTATTACTTAGGTACCCATGCTTAACATTTTCGGTTTTCTATTGCCTCGTTGCGCTCTTGGTGTATGTACTTGAATTCATTTAGAATTTTTTTGTTTCCGTTTTCGATGGCAAGCCCAGATTTCCGTGGACCCCGGACCCACAATATAAGGACGATGCAAGTTGCATAGCAAGAATATAGGGAAGCACGTCTCTGCTTTCACACTGGTTGACTGAATTTCGATTTACGCGAACAGCTGGAATTTCTGATGCTTATATGTAGCCAATTCCACTTCCCACGCCGGGCTAAACCAATAAATATACACAGCACGTACAACCGTACCATACAGTCGAGAATAAAATTAATAGCTAGGGGTTGGGGGAGAAGGGGAAAACTCGAAACTAATATTTTCACGTTCATTTGACGTTTATCGAGCGTGGCTGGTTTTAACGACGTTTCCACGAGCATCGACCGACACAAAAAAAAAAAAAAGTTTCATCATTTATATACCTGTTTGTCGTGTAAATCCTTTTTGCTGCAACCTGTAGTCGTGATGATCCGTTCGCAGTAACATCCCTCCAGAAAAACAACACCGGAAGGTCGGTTACACGCTTCTGAATCGTAATAAAACAGCAAGTTCTGAAAAACAAACGAAAAGTAAATAAAATAAAAATAAAAACTTTCCGTTAAATTCGATAAAAAACGATTTATTATCTTCCCTAATCTGTTTTATACTTTATTTTATCTCTCGTGCAGAGCCCCCTCCCCGAGCCAAGGTATCCCTGGCACGTCATCCGCTACGTTGATTGTTCTTGTTATTCAACCGATGCGAAAATTCATGTCGCTTGGCGACACACACCGAAGGAAGACGAGCGAGTAAAATTCCTGCTAATTTTATTTTATCTTCTTCGAGATTAAAAATTGCGAGTTGAAATGCTTTTTTTTTCGCATTCAAAGTACACGTTATTTGGATTATGGTTGTTCGCGTTTTAAGTTGGATGGGTATACTTAAAAAGTAAAAACTGTTTTCAAAAAGTGAAGTCTTCATTCTCTTAATTATTAATAAGATTCAGTTGTTCTATTTTTTGTTGTTTTTTTTTTCTTCTTACTTTCATTTCACGCTTCTCCTTTTTCCTACACATAATTATATTCCCAGATTTTCGCAGCCTTTCGGCCATATTTATGAAGACTTTTGAAGCAGCTTAAACGAACGTTACTTTTAATTTACCAAAGTCGTAATTTTGTCCCGAGTGTACACATTTCGTACGTATTATACGCTGTTTGGGCAAGTTTTTTCTCTTTTTTTTTCTCTCTTTCCCTCTATTTTACCGACCTTTTTATAAGCATATGTTCATAGTACACGATACGGTATTAGGTTTATTTTGTTTTCTATATTAGTTCAGGCTAATTACGTAATAAATTCGCAAAAATGTATCTTTATCGAATTGCGAGGCCTGGAGCAGTAAGCCTTTGTTGTTGAGCTTTGTCGAAAATGATGGCGATGTAGATTGCAAAGAGAGAGAGGGGGCAAGAACGCGCAACCTTGCTTGACACCAGTTCTTACAGCGAAGTCTTCAGCAGTGCTGCCAGGTGTCCGGATTTTCCAGTAGATCTCTGGATTTTTCATCTTTAGACAAAAAATGTCCAGATTTCTGAATCATGTCCGGACATTTTGGGAAAAATCCGCATTTTCGTTGTTTTTTCTCGTTTTGTGGTTTACTCAACTTCTGATTAATTAGAAATATTTTTCTGTGACTGACTGCATTTTTGACTGCACTAAACTGGACCTGAAAAAGTGTTTTCTCGTTTTTTACCTTAATTATTCAGTTTTCCCTTCACCCAAAGTATCCTTTTTTAGAAACCAAGGTTGAAAATAAATCCGCTAAAATTGGATTCGAATTATAATCTACGAATAATAATTATTTTTTTTTATTCGAATATGAATCGAATTCGAAAAAATGGAGTGGATTTTGAGGATTCGAATCCACGAATCGACCGATTCCGGTATCCAAATCAACTTTTCCAGACTTATCTTCCACTTCCTTCGGATCCGCCATTATTGTAATTAATTCAAAATTCAATTAAAAACTGAAAATAAGCATCTTTTTACAGCGCGGTTTTGGTTATTCTCTTTTTCGGGTTTCCCCGTAAAATTATGGGCTTTCAGTGGGAGACTTCCGAACAGATAAAAAAATATACAAATCCGACGAATCTACTAAAAAGATTAGAATAAATTTCACGAATCCATAATGTTCATTAGCAGGGCCCGGATTTTTATGCTTTAGCATATTTTTGTCTAGCCTAGTCTATTGGGCATATCAGGATTATCTTGACGAATCATGAAATTTGGAGTAAAATGAGCTTTGGAATATTTCAACCAAAACGCATATTTTGGCATATAATGCGTGGTTTGAAGGAATATTTTGAAATATTTGCTTACTTGTCCCCATTTTACTGGAATATTTTACCACTTTACCAGGTTATCGAAAAAAATAATAATAATTTTGATTTTTTTTTTTTTTCAGTTTTCAATTATTTTTAGTGTTTATGAATTTGTGACGTGTCACAAGAATGGACCTTAGTGGTACGTACACACCACGGACTTTTTCCTGCGACTTTAGGTTTTATACAACACTGCTGAACCCGGAGGATGGGGTTTTCTGTTTACTTTTCTTTCTGTGTGCCATAATTTGAGAGGGAATATTTTAGAATATTTTGCATTTTTAGGGAATTTATTGGCATATTTTACATTTGATAAACGCGTATTATATGCGCATATTTCACTTTTTTTAGGGAATAAAAATCCAGGCCCTGTTCATTAGAGTTGAATCATCTCTGATACGAATCCATTCCTAATTCCTCAGCTCCCATTCAAATTTAGCATAAAGGGGGAAGTGCTCCTAGACCATCGATTTATGCAGAGTTTCAAAATGAAAAGAAAATGGTAAAAGAATTTTCAATTTCCCGAATGTAGAGATTCTTAACTTCGATTTGATCTGTAGTAATTTGTTGTGTGAGGGATTTTAATAGACGTATCCTTGTCAATTTAATTTTGGGTGCATTATTTGATAAAACAGATAATAAAATGAAATTCTGCATGAAATTTCATATAACGAACATTACTCTCCTTTTATTCCTAATGGTTTTATCATTATTTTTTAGTGAATTGAACTTTAAATGCATTTTTCCCATCATTAGTCTTTTTCAGTAGTTGTAATGTATTTTTTTGATTTCTGAGACTCGGCGCAATTTATTTTTCTTACAGTAATTGGTAAAACTAATCGTCCTCTCTCTTACCCCCGAATGCAACTCACTGCCAAACTTCTCGTTACGATAGCACACAACCCTAATCTTCCTGCCTATGAGTGTCTCTTTAACCCTTCAAACTACACCCCTGTTCCTAGATCTCCATTGCACTTACGTTCATATTTTGAAGCGAACCGTCCCGTATCTTTTCCTACAATTCACTACCAACAATCAATACATCGCCTCCACCCTGGTTGTTGAACCTTCCCCCATGCAATTTTGAACTTACAGAATTCCCTAAAAAATCTGCACACCCCCCCAAGTTTATCGGACACCTTTGAAAATTGAAGTAATCGTCCCGAATATTTTTCATGAAATTCCTTGGAAATTGGAAATAATTCAAGGCTCTTTCTGAAGATTATTGGTACAATTCTTCAAAACTCTTGGTGTTATTCCCGCGTGTTTTCGATAAAATTCTCTAAAAATTATCAGGAAATTTTCTCGAAGAATTTTTACGAATTTTTTTTTCTAAAGATTTCCGATGCGATTCTTCGGAAATTATTGGAAGCTTTTTCCGAAAAGTACGATGAAATTCTTCGGAGATTATCGAACATTTTTCCTGAAGATTTTCGATGAAATTCATCAGAAACCATCGGAGTTTTTCTCCAAATATTTCCCATGAAATTCTTTAAAAATTGTCAGGAAATTTTCTCGAAGAATGCTCGGTGATTCTCAACCAACTTGCCCAACAAGACATCACAATAGTATTAACGTGGATCCAGGGTCACCGTGATATTACAGGACAAGATCTTGTTGACGCTGCTGCTAAATCCAAACCAGAAACAACTATTCCACTTCTGAATAATCCAGACTCAAAGCCTACCTACACCAACAAATTATGGCCTTATGGAACGAAAATGGATCCATACCACCGACAACAAACTCCGCATCATCAAACCGGATATATCCAACTGGACCAACATCTTCAGCACCTTATGCGCTACCTCTCGATCAACCGAAACAACTATCAATAGAATCTTCCTTGGCCACTCACGTCTTACCCACGAATATATATTTCTTCACCAACCACCACCAATCTGTAACCTATGTTCTTCTCCTCTTACTATACTACATATCATCCAACACTGTAAATCATATAGCCGCAATCACCGCCAAATTGATAATGTACAACATCTGATTACCCTCATAAATCGCAACAATCTCTCACACCTTATCTAGACTAATTTTTATAACTAATTTAATAAGTTATATGTAATTTAACAAATAAGATGTAGATACCGAGATCATGGCCTACAGGCGTTACGTGTCTCGTTAAAATAAAAATAAAATAAAAAAAACGTTTTTTGGGAAATATTGGAAATTTTTTCTAAAAATTTTCGATGAGATTCCCGGAAATTATCTAAGTTGTTTTCCTAAAATTTCCGATGCAATTCTTTAAAAATTATCGAGAAGTTTTCCCGAAGATTTTCGAGGAAATTCTTTAGAAAACTTTGGACTTTTTTCTGAAAATTTCCGATAAAATTCTCCGGAAATCATAACATTTTTTCTCCAAGATTTCTGATTACAAACAAATCTGCTCAACCTAATGAGTCACGTGAATGCAGCAGTTGATCAGGAAAAGCCAGTGGATGTGGTTTACACCGACTTTCAAAAAAGCATTTGATCGGGTCAACCATGTTATTTCATTAGGAAAGCTAATGAGTTTGGAGATAGATGACCAACGTGTGGGCTTTTTTAACTCATTTATCCGATCGAATGCAATATGTATCTTATAAAGGAGTGTACTCAAAAGAGTTCAATTGCCCTTCTGGTGTGCCGCAGGGTTCAAACTTGGGCCCATTGCTTTTCTTGATATATATTAATGATATCACACAAAAAAATAAAACACTCAAAAGTACTTCTCTATGCAGACGATCTGAAAATTTATAAAACCATATCTTGCCCAGATGACTGCCTTAAATTACAGCAGGATATTGACTGCCTCAGTCAGTGGAGTATTGAAAATAAACTAACTTTCATTGTAAAAAAGTGTTTGCAAATAACCTTTACGAAAAAAAGAAATAATATACTGAAAGCCTACTCAATAGGCGGAGGAGAAATCCAAAGGGTAGAGACTGTAAGAGATTTAGGAATTAACATCAGTAGCAACCTAATATTCAGTCAGCAGCTCGAGAGTGCTTATAAGAAAACTAAGAGAATGGCACGGTTCATAGTAAGAAATACCAAACATTAATTTCCGACATTTTAAAAATATTTTACTTTTCCTTGGTCAGACCGCACTTGGAATTTGGAAATGTCGTTTGGTCATCTCTCCCAAAATATCACAAAAACATTTTTGTAAATATCCAAAAGAAATTTCCACGGTATCGATATTACAAAGATTTCCATGATTACCCTATTGACCTATGATACAGCGAACTGTTAGCTGGCTACCATGTAATAACTTTAAACAAACACAGAGAAATTTATCTACTCGCCTTCCTTTATATCGTCCATGGAAAAATATCATCCCACATTATTGAGAAATGTTAGAATTAATGTACCTGCCTATGGAAATCGATGTAGACGCACATTTTCCCCGATAAATTCGAAAACAAATGCGCTTCGAAATTCTCCTATAAATATAATGATGCGAATTTACAACACACGATCACAACAAAATAGAAACCTAGATATTTTTGATTCCTGCAGATCTGAATTTCTTCGTGAACTATTTCGCACAAGTGAGGTGCCGCTTTAAGACATTACTGCCGCCATCTTGTTCTCTTTCTCTTTCCTGGAGCCTCACCAAACTGAAAAATATGGTTTCCTTGGCTGCCAATGTCCACTTCTTCTTATCCCCACTCCCTGCGCTCACCCTTACCCACAGATGTATATACTTACATATACAAACTTTATGATTAATAGGTACATACCTAAAGATCTTAGGACTGCTCAACAAGTCCGATTCAAAGGTGACGTGAAAGCAGGTTGATGGAGGTGGGGGGAGGGGGTTAAGGTGGCGTCAATTATCGCAATTGGTTACTATTATTATTATTTTTATTATTAATATTATTATTTACTACTTTTTTTTGTCATTACTATTATTATTATTATTATTGTCTTTATGTTAGATAGTGTTGCCCTACTATTGGCTGAAAAAGCTGTTGGGCGGCACTTTAAATACACGCTCTAAAATAAATAAAAATACATTTTTATTTAAAAAATTTTTTTTTCTCCTGTATCCGCATAAGATATAATAATACGAGTACAAAACTGTAGAATACCCCACTGTGAAATGGCCTTCGAGGCTGTATTGGGAGTCACTTATTAAATTAATTAATTAATTCCTTGGAAATCATTGGAGATTTTCCCCGAACATTTTTGGACGAAAATCTCTGAAAAGCATCAAAATTTTTTCTAAGGATATCCTGTCAAAATCATCAGAAATACTTCTTGATGATTCTTGATAAAATTGTTTAGAATCACAGGAGATTTTTCTCGAAGATTTCCGATGACATTCTTCGGAGATTTTAGGAAATGTTTCCTGAAGATTCCCGATAGAATTCTTCAAAAGTCATCGGAGTTTTCCCCGAATATTTCCCATGAAATTCTTGTCGAAGAGACCGCTCGCCTAGCGATACAACGTGCACCTGGTTTTTCAAAAAAAAAATAGTTCTCCTATGGCGGAAAGAAAACCGACTAACCCTATATACGTGTCAAATATGCTGTAAACAAATAAATCGGACATTTTCACAGGAGTGAGGCCCCAAGCCCTTCCTATTTGCGTCTACTGGCGGTCGTTAGTCCAATCTCCCGAATTTCCGAAAAACCGGACACCCTAATTTCCATTTAGTGCTCGTGCGACTGCAGCTGGCTGAAAATACCTAGTATATTATTCGTTTTACGGCGAGAGAAAGGTAAACCCGAGCGGAAAAATCAGTATGGCGAACAATAGGGTTGCGTCGAATAATCTTGCCCTTGTTGCGCACTTAAATAGCTTCGGCCGGGGAGAAGTGAAATTTATCGTTCTAATGTCCATTCGCCGCCGAAAGGTACACAGCTGGTCGAAATGAAAATAAGAACAGAATGAAAGAAAAATAATCGAACAACGGAGACGGATAGGGGAATTTTGCCAGCTCGAGAACTAGTTCAAGGTCGCGGCTTTTCCACGCCGACACCGACGTTGTAGGTATATGTATATTTTATATGTATAGTTCGGAAATCATCGACACGGCGAGAAAGGTAAAATAAGTTTAGCGAACGCCGTCTTCTCACGCTCCGGGCGGGTGTAACCCGCAGACATGCAACGAGATGAAGACTCCGTCGAGATGAAAAATATTACTGGCGTACGCCCGCCTCACTCGCGAACTCGAATCGATTTACGAGTATTAAATTTGCGGTAAACGAACGCGAACTCGTGTGTAAAACGTAATATCTACAAACGACCGGTGTAATGTACACGCCACACGCTCTACGTGCTCCGTGATCTGCGAAAATTACGCCGAGCGAACGCGGAAACGTCGCTGATTAAATCAGAATATTCGGCGACAAATTGCGAAATTTATGAAGCGGACGGAGATCGAAATAAAACGAATTTTTTGTCGCGCTCGCGTCGACAACGGGACGCTGGTGCAATTCCGTAACGCGCTCCGCACACATTTGTTTCAAAATTCAACTTTACGCTTCATCTGGTCACTTCGTTCTTCGTGACATTCTCAAGGCGTCCGCTTTTGAATATCAGCAGAGTAATTCTATCGGCACATTGGACTCGTATGGAAGAAATCCATATTGTGTTTGTTACCTTGGCATGGTGAGGGGACTCAATGAAACAGCCTGACCATCTTTTTTTTTTTTTTAATATTTGTTATTTTTAGATTGTGCTCCTGGCAGAACCGTATTACTTTCCACCCTGCTTTATTTTAAGGCGGCTATACACTTAGCGTATTTCGTATTTCGTGGCTTTTCACGAACTATTTCACGAAAAATATGATGAAACGCGAACCAATCACTATACACTTCTCCAAACATCAGCTGTTTCGTGTTTCGTGTTTTCATCTCATCCTGTTCGCGAGAATCTGAAAATCGGCGCGAGAAGACGCGAAAATGAAAAAATATTCAATCTAGCTTCTCTCCCCAGTGTAAATTTTTTTTGAGAAAGTCGTAATGAAACGAAAATTTAAAAACCAATGAATTCATTTTCTGAAACATCCTGCCATCAGGTTGTTCTTCGGCGCCTCTCTCCTTCACAAATGTAGATAAGGGTGAATGAATGAGACTTCCTAGGTTTTGGGGGAAGAGTAACTAATCCATAAAATTGGAAAAAAATCTAAAGACCGCATAATAATTATTATCGCGTTACGAAAGAGGCTATTATTTTCAAATGTATGACCTTATATTGTACATATCGATCGATACTCTTACATTGAAGCCTCCTCCGCCTCCCCTGGTACCATAATTTTCCAGCTCCTAACCACCTTTGTACTTTCACAGCATTTGTCGTTAGATATGCTGCAGCTTTTTCACTGGGTTCCAGAATTCATTTTAATATTTATTTTCCCTCTCCCCAATCCATTTAGGCTCCACGAGAGAGGGGCTAGTTCCGGTTACTCTAATTTTCCTCAAGTTCCAAATTCTTTACAAGATTCTAAAGTCAATCTTTTGGACAGGATAGCCAACCAAGCTCAGAGACGCTGATTTCGAATATCGCCTCAGATTTGTATCCGACCCTTTCCAGAGCACTGTCGTAGTACGAATTCAGCTTCTCCGAAGAAAAATTGCACGAAGTATCGAAACAGGTGTGGTTTTGTGTCGCTGATTTCGAATATCGCTCCTGATTTTTAATCTGGACCAAATTCAAGCCCCTGTGCTTATTTCAATTAAGAAATTTTTGACGTCATTTTCTATTAGCAACTTTTTGAATAAATAAAACTGTATTTTTACCCCATTCGGTGGCTTTAATTTAAAAGGGTGAATTCCGAGTCTACCATTGCTTGTCCTACGCTCTTGTTACCACATTGGTCGCACCAGGAGGGATAGGATTCAAAAATTACCCCTAAAATCGACTACAGCGACCTCAAAAACCTACAAACCAATTTTCGAATTCTATTCTTTCGGCATTAAGCCACACGAAAAAAAAAAAAAAAATCTATGAATTTGTTAATTGATATCGCACCATGCTGCACCCCATGGAGCGCGTTTTCATTTCCATCATTAATTTTTTTTTTCGTTTTCATTTTTGATATTCGAAAATTTTAAAAATGTCTCCATACGATAGGACATCAGGCACTTTTTTCGGCGAGGCTGTCGAAGAGTGAAGCTTGTTTATCAATTCGAAGAAAGAGCCGTGTGAAGGCTGTTTTCTTCTCCTTTTCCTCTAAACTTTTATCTGATTTTGTTCCCCCTTTCTTCGTACAGATGTTGAGCTCATAATATTATTATATTTGCTAAGAAACCATTATTTTTTGCTGTGATGAGATCACTTTTGGAATTTAGCGCAAATATCTGGGATCCCGACGATAAAGGTAAAATTGAAAAAATCCAAGAAACACTTTTGAAATATTTATGTTATGATTTGTTTACATATTACCCATGCAACCTGAAATATACTGGACTATTGCAGGGGTTTGAGGTTATGAGCTTAAGTAATAGACCATAGGGTGTCTAACAGTAATTTAAGTCATTTAAAGTCATTTATTTTCAATCATGATGATATAAAATTTTAAAAACCAGCAAATTAAATCTTGAATGAGAAAACAAAGAATTTAGAATTGGGAAATTCTATTATAATGACCACGGCTGCAATTTTTATGCGAATGTATATTATTTCTATCTATGGCGTATATTCCAGAAGTTTCAATAGATCCTCACGAATCACAGAATTCTGAATCAAATAAGCAGTACTTAATTTTGTACATGTCGCATATTTTAGCATTTAATGCATATTTTGCACCAATTCTGTTTATTTTTCAGTATTTTTTCCAAAAAGTGATTTTTCTAGTTCTTTACTCAAAAATACTACCTAATAATAATTCCCGACTCCAAAAAAAAAAAAAAATTGAAAAGACTTCATGATTAATGAATCAGCAGAAAAGCTTTTAGAAAAATATGTTCTTTTGCATGTGAGATACCTTTGCTCTTTCCCGCATCACAATCATCAATCATCAGGAAATTATAATTGGAACAGTATCTCCTGTGTGCATCTCTTATTAAAAAGAAGATTGGACTTCTTAGGTAGATACTTTTCTAGATCATTAATTTTGAAATTGGATGAAAATTATCGTAGTGTATCCAACTTACTTTTTCTTTTAAAATGATACCCATAATGCATTTGCATTCTAGCCCATTCACAGCAAATTGGGAGGAAAAAGTCATTTAAAGGTCATTTATTTTCAAAATTCGGTTTTGTTAGACACCCTGTAAGACGAAATTTATCAGCTATGTTATTCTTATTCGAGCCGGGCAGCGCTTATCGACTACTCTTATCAGCGACCAAAAGGTGAAGTTTTTGACATATGCAGCAAAATTTTGGAATCAAGCTATAAAAATAGTTTTAATCAAAAGAAAATTATTTGTTCAAAAAATTATTTTCTCTTTAAATACTTTAAAAACGTCTTATTTTTCGAAATATTTCAATTTTACTGAGTATGTACATTAATGGGAGAAATGCATAGATTCACCTTTTGCTACTTATCACTTCGACTCGATAGCGACGCGCTCTGACGGATGCACAGCCCGAATGGGACATTATTAATGGAAGAGTCAAGGATAGTGCACTTTTACGTGCTATAAATTTCCCAATCCCAAGTTTAATAGCAGGGACAATGCTCTCTGGATGTAACTCCGGCTTCTGCGGCATACTCTGTCTTTACAGTGAGGTAGCTAGAGCAAATGCAGGGGTGGATATTTGCTTTATGAATCGTAAATCATTTAGTGACGTCATCCAGAAGCATTTATCGGCCTCTGAGCCAGCTTGGTATCAATGACTTCCTCCTTCTCTCCCTTTCCCTACACTTTAACGCTCCTCTTCGTTGTCATTTTCTTCTTCCCCTATATTTTCCATTTGCTTCCAGTATTTTCAGGGTACCCCTCCCTTCAGCCCTCCAGGTAGATTATTTCCCATCACCCCCCCCCCCATTCTTCAATTAATAGTGGAAAAATTGCAATACACTGTACATTGTCCTCTCCTAATCTGGTCAGTTTTTACTGTAGGAGGGGACAGTAATATTGAATAATAGATGAATGAATAATAAATGATTGATAAATGTGATGCGGGTAAGAGACAGGGCATCTCAGATACAAAACAACATATTTTTCTAAAAGCTTTTCTCCTGATTCATTAAATACACTACTGAACAACTATTTTGCACAATGCATTTCGACAGGTGATTCTGAGGTACTTTTTAACGCTGAACACGATACTGCGACCCATCTTTCTCTATCACGTCACAATTCGGAGTTCTGAACGACTGAAATTCGTTTCCATTTTGTTTTTGCATTGGAATAAGCGGTACCACTGACTGATATTATCAGTGTTATCAGACCACAATAACAGAAAACAAACAGACGGAATACACACCACTACACACGACCGCAACACACAACAACACGAATCAGTATGACCACATTCAGTTCCTAAACCTCTTTTTGAACACATTTAGTTGAATTTTTTATAGTTTTTGATCAGAAAAACTAGATGTGATAGAGAAAAACGACCGGCGGCACTGTATTCAGCGTTGAAAAGTACTCAAGAATCACCTCCTTAAATACGTTGTGCAAACAAAAAATTTCATTTTGTTCAGTAGTGTTGTTATTAAGCCTTTCAAATTTTTTTTTTTTTGAGTCGGGAATTATTTTCAGTATTTTTGAGTTAAAACCTAGAACAATCACTCTTTGGAAAAAAATATTGAAAATTAAGCAAAATTGATGCAAAATATGCAGTATAAATGCCAAAATATACGAAATGTACGGGATTAAGTATTGCTCATTTGACTCAGAATTCTGTGATACGTGAAGATCATTTAAAACTTTGGAATATACGCCATTTCTCCAATTAATGTCTAGTGAAAAAACTGTAATACACTGTACTTTGTTCCCTCCTAATCTGGTTAGTTTTGGCCGTAGGAGGAGAAATTAATATTAAATAAATAAAAAATAAATAAATATTTAGTTTTAAAAAATAATCCGAACTTCGAAACTGGTTTAGTCGACATACCATGTTGGCGCTTGTTCTTATCCAAAGTGGGCATGGAAAAGTGTATATACTAAATAATGTTAGGCGCTCTGTGAAAAGGAATCATAAGTCGCAAAAGTGAATTTTGTCCAACGGAGGGTCAGCGCCAAATTTGGACAACGAATTCGAAATCAGCGAGAAAAATTGAGCCAAGCCTCTTCAGTAATTAAAAACCGACTGCCGACTGAAATGCAGATGAACTGAAAAATTCGCCAGATCGACACATGTATGTTACGATAAGTGTATAGCCGTCATATTTGTCTAGACAGTATATAGTACGAAAACCCTTTGACATTTCGTCAAAATGCCGACCACTTGGCGAGAACACGAAACGCGAAACACGAACTTAAAGATGACGAGATGGATCACGAGAACAACATCTATACACTTTTCGCTTCTCGTGTTTCGCCTGATTTTTCTCGCATATCGTCTGTTTTCACGCTAAGTGTATAGTCGCCTTTACGATTTCCGTAGCCGAATTTCCCCGTAGTACTTCTCTCTCCTGTCTTCTTCTGCCTCACCTGGCTATTCCAGTCTCCCGTGATCAAAAAGTTCGTTCTTTTCCTTTCAAATTTTCTTACTGTGGCCCCGAGAATATCGTAGAATTCCTCTACAGGGTTCGCCGAAAGTCGCGCTATGATGTCAATATTCAATTCATTACAGTAAATTGATAACGCGACTTTTGGCGCACTCTGCGTTTCTGTTTCCTCTACTGCGGACTATTTCGGAGAACTCGAGTTGCGTCCATTTTCACAATTTTCAATCGAGTTCCGTCCCGAGTAATTCATGGGGTTGCGTCCCATGGTATCGAATTCCGTCCCTCCCGCTTCCCGAATTCCGTCCCACATACTTGCGGCCCGTGTTCTTCCGATTTGCGTCCAGTAGTGCTGTAACCTGCTGCAACATGTAACGTACATACCGAATGTATGATGTTTATTTGAAATATATTCATTCGACTTCAGCATAAAAAATATAAAAATTTTAAATAAACTTTAATTATATGTAGGTATACAACTGGAAAAATGCAATATAAAGTATGAGGCATGTAGAAATAGACTGAAAATCAAAATACAAAAAGGGTTAGGCGAGAGGATGTAAAAATTTAAAAGAAACTTTTCTCAAATATTCTAAACGTGTAAGTTCACCCGTTTCCCTACGAGTCATAAGAACGCCGACTTCAGACTCTTTATTTAGTGCAGTAGCTCTCCTTTCGGTCTGTGTACATCGAACATTTTCACGTACACGTTGATCTGAATTTCTGACAGTGCATCGATCAATTGAAAAATATTGGGATGGGCAGCGTAGAACATGGCATTTAATTTTGAGTGAATAGATTCACATGCATTTGTCGTTCTCGTTATTGTGGCATTATATTCAGCCCACATTGAAGGCAGGAAGGGGCTGTAGTCTGCAATGTAGTTATCCACAATGTAATCGCAGAACTCATGAATTTCCGGATTAGCAGGAATAGTCATCAGGTCTTCGACTACGCATTCCTCTACTTCACTTGTGTCTAAGAATGGAAGCCCGAAAAATAATTTCAAGAAATCACCATCCGCAGACGAGTTGTCCTTGTACGTTGCTGAAAAGCCTAATTTTTGAACACAACGCCACCAACTTTGTGCAAGGTGAAAACGACAACCACGGATTTTGCCTCCGGACGGAATTCCAAATTTTTCGCGGACGGAATTCGTCGCTTACTGTCGGACGGAACTCGAGTGCAGCCGACTATTTCTCCTAAAGGCTGAGTTTTTTATCTTCGAAATTTTTTCTTCTTACGACCGGAGATCGACAGAAAAATGGTACCAGCAGGTAATAGTAGAGGGCAGTTGCGGTAACCACAGAACAAAATGGTGGGAATCGGTTCAACAGGGTGTTCATAAAATAAATTTTAGTATAAATTATATCAGAAAACATTATTGACATGTATTGAAGTTATACCTACTGTATGACGTGGAGAACCACTTTTTGCTTACCGCTTATTGGTGTTCTCCATACCATTCGCAATTATCATGTACATAGTGTTCTGCCTTATTACTACGATTAGACTAAGTAATTCAACTGTTATATTTTTCTTTCTTTTTCATAACTTCGTTGACATATTCCATGGTTGTTAGAGTGCTATTACGATTTTCAAACCAATTTTTACTTATTTTTTCTATTTTGTACTTTTTCCCGGTTTCCTTGAAAACGGAGCAGTTGGGGTGTCTATTGTATTTTTTTTTGCAGTTTTTTTTTTTTTTAATACGTTTATTTTTTGTCGCTCAGCATCTGGGCTATTTGCGACGAATATAAAGGTTACATCTTAAGAATTAGTTATAACAGTGAGTACAGAGAGGTTACTTTTAGAAATTGTATTACATTACTACAATCAGCCACATCGTCACGCAGGATTTCGGATAGCGGTTTCCCTTCGATGTTGCAATTTTTTCGGTGTGTTGAGTACTTTTTGCAACTGCTGAGTAAGTGTTGTACGGTGATGATTTCGTTGCAAGTGTCACACTGCGGAGTTTGTGTTTTTTCTAAAATATGTTTATGTGTTACTAGCTGACCCGCTTCGCAGGTCATCTAGACCGTGGGCTAAAGTGAGTTGGTTAAAGTGAGCTGGCTAAAGTGAGTTTATTTATTCTTTTAGGTATCTCTCTATTTTTTCTGTCTTCAAACGATTGTATCTGTCCCAAATAGTCGAATACGGAGATTTCTTCCATTTCAGTTCCTTTTATTGTGGTTTACAATCCCGTTCCATGGATAATACATAGTTTGGTTTTACTTGTATTCATTTCTAAACCCGCCTCTGCACTTACCTTTGTCGATTTTCCTCCTATTTCCTGTAGCATCTTTATGTTCTTGTCTATCAGTACACCACCGTCTGCGAATTGAGATGGTTCGGTTTTTCACCATTTATCTGTATCCCCATATTTTCCCATTCCGGGTTTCTAAATATTTCTACTGATACACAATTTAATAGGTACATAGAAAGCATTTTGAGCTCGTTTTGGAAATTTCAGATTTTCAATTCCCTAATAGTTTCTGAAGGGAGACAGTTACCGCCACCAAATTTTGACATAGTGTGAAGAAGTTTAATGTAAAACAATTCCAAGAGTTCCAATTGAAAACAAAGTTATGGGGACCGTGGGGTGGGGGGGGGGAAATACTGTGGGCTCCCTCTGTGGCATGGAAACACGCGATTACATGTCAAAATTTAACCGCACGGAGCTCCGCAGGCAATAGTATGTCCTCTTCTCTTCCCGTTACCGTGAACTCCTTTCCCATCTTCCCTCTCTATCCTTCCAACGACTCCCTGCGATCCACATCCGTGATCTTCCCCTGCCTGAAAACGCTTGCAGTTTTCCTCCCTCTACCCTTCCCGCACAGACGACATCGGCTGCTAATGCGACTGATAAGTGGGTGGTCACTTCACTTTTTCTTTTTTAATGTCTTATGAACTCCACTTTTTGCTTACACTCTTTATAACCAGCTGCGGATTTAGAAGCTAAGCCGCTGTAGGCACTCAACGAAATGGATTTCCCAGTTGTGTTTTCTGCAACTTCTACAATAGTATCCTTTTTTCTGTCTGTCTCTTCTTCTTTTTCTCCTTTTCCAAATTTCCTTCCTTTTTCCCGTTGTTTTCGTAATAAGATTTGCCGTCCCTCGAAGTCTGCCACCCTAGGCACTGGCCTAATGTGTCTGTCGGGAAATCAGTCGCTTCAAAATTAGCTGGTAATAAAATATTCTTAGTTTCTGAAGAATGACCCATAAATCCTAGGTTAAAAAAATTTACTAAATTGCGTGGGAGAGAAAATGAGACTTTCTTCGATACAATTTTTTTTATTTTATTTTGTTATTATCGAACCACGCAGTTACACTTTCGGGCTATGGGCTCAGGAAAGGTTGTTGGCTATATGTTGCAGAGGTATCCAGCAGCAGAAAGGTAGGTGAGGGTGTTGCTCATGTGCTTGTAGGAGTTGGAGAGGGCCAAAATTCGACTATGGGTGACGTGGTGAGAGTTACGAAGGCGAGTGAGGAAGGGGCATGAAAAGAGGTGGTTCACAGTGAGAGGGTATTCATCGTCACAGTGTGGGCAGTTGAGGGCATACAGGTTAGTGAGAAGATGCGTATGTGTGAGGCGTGTATGTCCAATCCTTCGGCGGGTGATAATAACTTCCTCGCGGCGGGAGGAACGTTGAGATGTTGACCAGGGGACAGGTGTAAGCTTGATTTGTCCGAGTTTGTTGTGCCGAGAGGCTTGATGCCGCCACTCTTTGAACCACTCATGCAAAATGGTCTGGCGAATGGCGGAAGTGAGATCTGTTGAGATAGGGAGGTGACGAGTGATACATGGGAGCTGTGTAGCTTACTGTGCTGTTTGATAACTGCGTCATTTCCTGGGATACCAACACGGCTTGGGATCCAGATGAGTGAAATGCTCTTGGTGGTTAAGGAAATGAGATGGATGCATTGGACGAGAGCGTGCATTGAAAGGCGATCGGAAATAGACCGGAGGAAAGTGAATCTAAGAGGACCAGATAGTGGGTGGGAGTGGGTGGGTCTTCGAGCGAGGAGATCGTGACTGTACACTGTAGGATAGCATGAAGTTCAGCTGTGTAGATGAAAGTTGTATTTTTAAGTCGAAGGAGTGTAGTAGACTACCTATGGAGTAGGCGTAAGCGGTGTGTCGGTTGTACTTTGAACCATCAGTGAAGCACAGGATACGGTCGGGAAAGCGGTCGAGAATTTCTTGCAAATGAGTCCGATAAACTTGGGGATTCCGTAAGCTTGAAATTACATAGGGGAAAGTTCAACAACCAGGGTGGGGGTGATTTATGGATTGTTGGTAGTGAGTAGGAATAGGTACGGGACAGTGTCCCTTCAAAGTGTAACCGTAAGTGTAGTGAGGATTTAGGAACATGGGTGTAGTTCGGAGGGTTAAAGAGATACTCATAGGCAGGAAGATTAGGGTTGTGTGCTATCGTAACGAGAAGTTTGGCAGTGAGTTGCATTCGGCGGTAAGAGAGAGGAGGAATTCCAACATCGGCACGTATAATCAAAGCTAGGCTAGTGCGAAAGGCGCCAATGGCGATACGTAGACCTGCATTTAAACAATGGGTTGGGTTGCGAAATGGCTGGGGACCAGAGCTTTTTAGTCACGTACCAAACTCGTATACAGTAGTTCTGATTTTTTCCATTGATTAAGTATCGCTAATTTGAGCCTTTTAAATTCAAAAATTTCCTTTGGAGGGGACAGCGCCATCACTGGCCTCTTCACATTCTTGCTTATTTGAACTTAATATTCTAGGCTAATCTATAACGATCCTACCTTGCCGAACCAGAAATAGGTGCAACTGATTACACCCGACAAGCTCTTATATACGCTGGCTTTTGCCGGAGTCTATCTATAACTTCGTTATTCAGATTAATTTCTTTCTGATTCGACGCGTTTCTTGTGCCATGAAACGAATAAGTTACTACGATTTGGAAACGCATCTCCGGGGATTGCCGTGAAGCTGTCACGTTCGCGCTCCAATTCGCCCTGTAACTTGGTTCTAATTTCGGCAATTCGCGAACGTGTTGAACTCAAAAAAACGCAGATTTCCTCGAAGGCACGTATCTTGGCGGAACGTTATATACGGTCTCTCTTTCTCTCAATCAGGAGCATAAATAGTCGCAAGCTTTGAGAGCAAACCGTGAAACCGTCTCTGTGATTCTTTCGCATCCCTTCGGCTTCTATGTATACAGCAGTTTAGACTTGAAAATTTAAACAAACTTTCGACGAATTCCGAAAGGAATGTAAGCAGCCACGAGTACAACTTTAAGTGGGTCGCAGTAAATGAAAACCAGTCCCCGGCGATTCTACGTCGTTTGATCATCCACTCTTTCTCTCTCTCTCTCGTTAAGGACGTCGTGAAAAATTAATTTTCATCGCGTATCGTTAGGCGATACAGCTGCTTCCCCTCGAATACACAGCCTGGCGCTAGCAGCTACACAACTGTGTATCCATTTCCGAAGCACAGTCAACCACGAATATAGCGAGTAGTGTATTTTGTATCCAATCGAAGCCACTTTGTAGCCTGCGGAAGTTGTATTCGGGTTTTCAGATTGCTAAACTCAATTTAAACATCAGTTTGATTTGATTTTATGAACTTGGGCAATTGATGGTGGAGGCCAGGTTGAAGTAGAAAAGTTTGAATAATAGATATTTTGGAGGATTCCACTGTTGCTGAACTCATTGCTGTCCGTTTGACCATGGGTCCAGATAGTGAAAATACGGTATTGTTACCCGATACTGGGTTTTTAAAGAAATGCTCTATTTTGAAGAATACACTGAAACATCTAACACTGTATATCCATCCCCTATATATACTACTCTCTACAATGTTGATCTTCAACCCACGTCTTCTGATGCCAAAACTCGTAAACTGGTGTCAAACTAATATCAGAAATGAGACCACAGAAATGACATCTATTTCGTATTTCTTGAAATACTCCATCTCAGCACCACACCCCCATCCTGGGCGCTTCAATTCTCAAAACTAAGCCTAACTGATGTCCATAATGAATTCGACAATCTCGGAAACCTGATTAGTAGAGCGCGATATAATAGGTAAATGCATATTTTTTAGGTCATCCCTGATCCCAAAAAAGTGATGAAAAATGTTTACGTTATAGAAAAATCCCTGCATTTTGAGCCCCACTTCATTTTGCATATTTTACATATTTGGGGTGAAAATGCATATTTTTACATATTTCTTGTCTCTTTCGCGTTTTGTTTTACAAATTTTTACACATTTTACCAAATTCACGAAAATAGTCCAAAATACGGTTATTTTGCTTTTCATTCGTGTAAAAAAAAAAAAACGGACTCATTTTGGAAAAAATAAGTTGAAAAAAAATTCTTCAGCAAATTTTTTTGGGAGAGATGTGATTAAGGGCAGTGTAACACTGTTGTTCATTTTAAAATTCAGTTTATTTTTTCGAGTTCATGAAACGTTTAACACTGTATATCCATCCTCTATATATACTAGTCTCTACAATTTTGATCTTCAACCCACGTCTTTTGATGCCAAAACTCGTAAACTGGTGTCAAACTGATATCAGAAATGAGACCACAGAAATGACATCTATTTCGTATTTCTTGAAATACTCCATCTCAGCACCACACCCCCATCCTGGGCGCTTCAATTCTCAAAACTAAGCCTAACTGATGTCCATAATGAATTCGACAATCTCGGAAACCTGATTAGTAGAGCCGACATAATACGCAAATGCACATTTTTTTTAGGTCATCTCTGATCCCAAAAGTGATGAAAAATGTTTACATTTCAGAAAAATCTCTGCATTTTGAGTCCTATTCCGTTTTGCATAAATTGGGGTAAAAATGCATATTTTTATATATTTCGTGTTTCTTTCGCGTTTTGTTGTACATATTTTTACACATTTTGCCAAATTCACAAAAAAAGTCGAAAATACACAGCTATTTTCCGTTCCATCCTTGTAAAAGAAAGAAAAAAAAAAAAAACGACTCATATCAGGAAGAAGAAAAAAAAAAGTTAAAAAGAATTCTTGTGGCAATTTTTTTGGCGGTTTGATTAAGGGCTATGTAATAATGTTGGTCGTTTTAAAATTCAATTTATTTACCAAATTAGAGGTTTTTTGAGACGATTGTGTCGTTTTTTCGTTCTTAATATTTCAGTTCCATTCAGTTTTCTCAGACGTTTCAATTTAGAATAAAATTTGAACAACAATTATAAATGGGGTTTTCAAAATGTTGTAAAATGATACCATATTGATTTTACATATTTTTACGTATTTATAAGAAAAAAACATATTTTAGTCATATTTGGGGTAAAAAGAGTCGCATATTTTATGCACATTTGGTTGGTTTTTTTTTTTCATACTTATTATGCCGCACTTTACTGATTAGGTATCAGTGGTGTATTTTAGGGTACCTATTTTGATTGTCCACCCCGTTTTCTAGAGCTACAATCTTCGGAGGGTTAAAATGATATCCACCCGTGACTTCGTAATTTCGACCCGCCCCCTCCAAATAAAATAATAAAGAACTAGATTTCACTTCTTTTTTTTTTTAAGCAAAAAATGCTCTGAAAGTTTCACCATGTAAGTCCTTTATGAATCATAAAAGTGCACATTTTTACATGTGAATCTATGTGAACGTCGAAATCCCTGTCAATTTGCCGAAAGTTAATTGACAAATTTTTTAACCGAAAACAGATGCACTGTATGTGCATGGTAAATTTTGGTATAAAGTTGATCAAATTTTTTACAGATTAAAAAAAAAACGAATGTGGAAAAACGTTGAAAAAATTAGTGTGTTACTAAGGATCTCGAATTTTATAAAGTAGTACAATTATAGAGGAGTTTGGTCCTCTGGATCGGGGGGGGGGGGGTGTCAAATCGCTACCAAAATTAAGTTCAGGAAACCTTGAAACCTGCAAAATGATATCCGTATCGTATTATGTGTATTTTCAAGCCAACGCTCCCCACCAGATGCTACAATTTTTAACTTGTGGGACCAGTCATTATTAGAAATGAACTCATTTATTTTTGAAACCTATCAAATGACATCCGTGTTGCATTTTTTTAAAATTTTAAGTCCCAGACGTCTCACAGGTACACAATTTTGAAATGAGGGAGTCACATCGTCACCAGAAATGAATTCAGCGATCCTTGGGACCTTTAAAACGATAATGCATCTGCTTTATATTCTGGGCCCCGTCCCCTCACAGTTACCACAGTTTTCAGGGTGCCAAACCGTTATTAGAAGTGAATTCAACGGCTCTTAGAACTTATAAAATGATATCCAAATTGCATTCTTGTATCATGTTGAGCCCCTTGCCTCCTTACAAGTATTAAAATTTATCAAAATGAAATACTGCTAACTTCAAACCCCCAACTGGTGTCTAGATTCGAGGATTCGTAGGAATGGAAGTTGCAGAAATCGTAGTAAAAACATCATTGATTACTGATGCTGAAAAAGACAGAAAAACACAAATTTCAAAGTGTGGTATCTAAGGATGGGGGAAGTAGAAGAGATCTATTTTAGGGATTTGCAGATAGAGATATGTGTAGAAAAATGGCTCTGTGGTCATTTTTCATCCCTGCTGTACGTTTGAGTCAGTGAGACAAACAGAATGACAAAAATTTTACGTTTTGCTACCTATAAGGTCTGTGATAATGTATGGCAAAATAAAGGGTTGTAACTGAACTCCTTTAGTAGAATTTTAGAGGACAGTTACCAAATAATTATAGAAGACCTTCTTTGTATAGAATTCAATGAGGAACAATTTTTGTTTGAAAAGTTTTCTCCTATAACTGATATTTTCCAAAATACTTGGAAAAAAGATTTTGTAGGAATGTTCAGCTGGAAGACACTCGGATTTGGACGTACTTTTAGTGTGTTGATTAGTACCATCATCCAACCCCCATTTCGAAAATTCAGCCTCCCGGGATTTTTCCCTCTAGTACGTTTAATAGTGGTACCCGTCTATTCCTTATTCTTCAATACAGGTAGATAACTTTTTTTCAAATTTTTATTATTTTTTTACTTTTTAAAGAAAGCGACTTGTGAGTTCCAGGACCTAGAACTACCAGTTAAAAGTCTAGTTTTTTTTTTCTCTAATTACTAATAAAAATTATTTACTGATTAATCCCCTGAATTGGCCAAGAATGTCGAATTAGGGAAGTCTATAAAAAGGCAGGTAGATCAGAAAGAGACGATATTCGAAATCAGTGACCCAAATACCCCCTATTTCGATCATTTACTCGATAGATTTCCGTTTACGATTCCGAAGTTTCTGATACGTTCTAGCCCCCGTAGAAAGGGTAGAACACTTTCTGTTACCCCAATAGATGCGCTACCCTCTCAAATAAAAGTCCATGTTCACCGCGCATCCGATATGACACCATTCCCTTAAGGGTGGCGGAAAAACGTGGAAATTAGAAGAAACACCCTGTATGTATACCACATAATTTTTCAATGCAGTCAACTCCAGAGAAATCATCATTATGATGAAAATTAATGATCATCTATAAACTGCAATGTGCCTAAGTACCATACATGCTCTCATGCTTCAAAATTTTAACTTACCGAAATGATCTTCATTGTTTGGACAGGGTACGTATTTGGATTTTCCCAACTGTATCAACTTTGCATGCTGTCAAACGTTAAATTATAAATGTATAAAAAAGCTCTTAACACCTCCGATTATTCCTAATTTTTTTTAAATTTCCAATCTTTAGGTGTCCTGTCCTCGTTTTGTAATCTCCTCCTGAGCATGACCCAGATGACTCTTCATGTCCAACTGCTGCCGTTACAGTATGAAAGGATCTGAAGTTCCAGAGAATGATTCGATTCACTGCTCACTGCCAGGTACCAAGTGCCTATATCTACGAATATTTGACTAGATACAGTACGTAGACTGCTATCCGAAAGGCAAATACGTGGTTTCTCTTGAAGCTCAGGCCTAAATACCACTATTCTCAAATGCTGTGCCATGAGAGCAAGTGTCAGTGTCTTTTCTTAAATACCAGTATCACGGGATTTCCTTCGTTGTCATGTCAGCTTAAAATGGTAGTACTATTATCAGTCTCAGAAAAACCTATAGCATAGGGGTTGGCAACGAGACAGTGTCTCCTGAGGCAATAGTGTGACCACATTTTTTTATTTTCTCTATTTACAGCCGAAAGGAATGAGAGGAAATTCTGCAAATTCAATTGGCACACGTATAAATAATTTCAGACTAAATTATTTCGAACTTCAGTTTTCTTTCTTGATTGTTTTTGCCCTTTGATCCAAAATACATGTTTTTGTAGTGGATTCTATGCAAATCTCCACAGTATAAGATCTACGGCCATCTCTCCTCTCTAGGTATACTTTTGTATAAATCATCCTGCCTGGTCATTTCCTGTGTAGCACGATGCAAACGTCTCGCGGACATCTTTTGTCTCGTGTACTCGTATTTCCGTACCTACATCCGGAGCGCGACCTTTTCAATATCACCTTCTTCTTATTATTCTCTTGACTCATTCTCCTTTTTTCTACTATCGGCAAGGTAAGACATTAGTTTAGTTTTCAGTTTATGTTTTGCAGCTCCGCACATCCGTTTAGTTCAGTTCAGTCTTCGTCCAGTCCCAGTTGAGTCATAGTGCAGTTACAGCTCTGTCACAGTTGTTATTCCATCTTTTGATATACGTGCCTTTTCTACAAGCTGTCGTTTTCTTAATTTCGGACTCCCTCGCTGCGGTCCGAACGTCATCCTTCTTTCTCTCGTACAATTGCCGAAGAATCCGTAGATCATTTCATCACAACAAAATTTGATTGATCTCCAAAAATGTAATTGAAACGCGCGATCGCAGTAATTTATTTACTTTTTCCTCGCGTACGAGCGAATTTATCGAAGAGGCTGGTCGTATGCACGAATTTACGATGTACAAAAGGTATAAACCGAAAATCCGAACGACGAATTCGAGCAGTCATCCGAGTTCGAACAAATTCGCGGAAGCAAGGCTGGGCCAGGGGGAACGAAGATAAGGACAGGGTCAGAGCATCGAAAGGGGGCTCCACCGATGATGTAGGTCAAATGGAAAACTCGCGGAATCTTTTATAGGTTCAAAGTTGGAAACTGAATTCAACAGCACCGTCGTCGCCTTCGTTTATTTAAATAAAGGAAAGCGCGTATCGTCATCGAAGGCGCGCGGTTATAAGCCGGTATCATATTTCACTGCTAATGAAACACTTTATTCTTGATTGAATTACAAGCTTTTACCCGGCAGTTTTACGTCGTCGACACAAGTGCGTTACACGTTGGGCTTTCCTCACCTCCATCTTTTTTGCCGAACGGGAATGTGTATCTAAATCAAGTTACATGGTTTACCGGGGCGCTGCTTTTTGTTATCGAAACCAGGTACTCAATCGAAGTCGCGAATGCGAGCTTATTCGAAGAATGCGGAAAGACGGGCCATAACCAACGAGTGGGCCGCCTCCGACTCCGGACTAGCCCAATCGCAGGAAATTTTAGACGTAAAAGTGGAAATTAGCTACACAAATGGTTTCGAGAAAACTATTCAAATCATCGTCAGTTCGGTGATAATGACGATTTTCAATTCAGTTCAATATTGTTTATATTGTAGAAATAAAAATAACAATAGAAATAAAACGCCACAGCTTTGAAAAAGACCTACTAAATAACAGCAAATACAAGAAAAATATAATGCTATGGACACGATATGTAGACGATATACTAATCTTCTGGACAGGAACAGACAGACAACTGGACCGATTCCTCACGGAGACAAATAACATAAACAACAACATAAAGTTCACGGTGAAAAGGGCAATAAGACCATAAACTACCTTGACCTAACCATGCAAATAAAAGACAACAAGATATAGTACAACATTTACAGAAAACCCGTCTACATGAATGCAATAATACCTATAATGACTCACTCCACCATCAAAAACACAAAATAGCAGCACTATAATTACAACTACTCGAACAATCAACATATTAAACGACAACAACCACTGAACAACAGAAATCAACAAAATCAAACAAATAGCCATGAATAACAAATATCAACCACAAACAGTATAGACAGAATAATTAACAAATTAATGCAACAAAAAAGTACAGACACCGAACCAACAACCACAAAAACAGACAAATACGCAGGAGCAATACCATTTACAGGGACATAATACGTATACAAAATGCAGAAAATCTTCAACCAATACAACATAAAACTCGGAATCAGAAGCAGACCACCTCTGATCAAACAAATAAGCAATGACAAAACAGAAGCACAGGACAGGGAACAGCAGCAATGGAGTAAGACTGGACTGCGAATACTGTGACATGATCTTCATAGGAGAAAAACGCTGAAAATTCACAACTAGAATAAAAGAGGATGAAAAATTACAGAAGCTAAGGGATGACAAATCACTTTATAGAAAACACTGCAACGATCAGGGACACAGCAACCACAAATTGACAGAAATGTACAAAATCCTACACATAGAAAACAACACAGAGATAATAAAGGCAAAAACAAAACAACCTAATAAACACAACAATCCAAATCGAGAATCTATTCGAATAATTAACATAGATTACACAACCAGGGGCAAAACTATAGCCCCCCCCCCAATAATCTGGCAAGTAAGCAAATTTTAAGACTGTTCATTTGAATTTTCATTTTTATGCATGTTCGTTTGTTTATTTATTTTCTTTTTCAATTAAGAAATATTTCGATTAAAAAATTGGCAAATTTTTTAAACATTTTGTCGGCGAATTTTTAGTTTTCAAAAAATATTGGTCGGCAAATTTTTCTTCTCCACCTTTCCAAACTGAAAGTCAAATTTCGTTTCTGTAAATGGAGTACCGTGGACCCCTGTTAGAGACTAGTCAGTCAAAAGCAGAAAGGTTTCAAGCTGAGTATCGAACGTTATTTGAAAGATTGAAACAAAATGTGGAAGACATTTCGAAAATCTGAAAGTCGGTAGCAAACGTTAAATTTCAAATTTCAATCACTATTCGCACTGCCAGCGCGAAAGAGTCGCCCTCTATATAATTTTAGGCAAGTAAAAAAAAAGGAACTATTGAAACCCTGTGCATTTTAGAAAAATTCATCAGATTGAAATGAAAATGGTCTCAATGGAAGGAAAATTTTATGTACTATAAAATTTGTCCTAATCGTTTTTTCGATAAACGCTTTCGTTTTCATAATATTTTGAAATTTCTTGTAAAGGAAATATTCTCCTCGATCAGGGTTACAAGGTAAACAACTACAGCGCGCCACCGCTTTGAGCAGCCCGAAATCTGTTCACTTTCGTCACTCCGTCACTCACTGAGTCAGTGATTCACTCACTCACTCAGTCACTCGCTTACTTATTCAGTTATTCACAGAATTACGCAATCACTTACTCAGTGACTCAGTGATTCACTCAGTCGCTTGCTTATTTATTGAGTTATTAACTCAATTACTCCGTCACTCACTCAATGAGTCTGTGATTCACTCACTCACTCAATCACTTACTCAAATACTCAAAGACTCACTCAGTCATTCGTTTACTCATTTGGTGATTCACCAAGTTACTTACTCACTCACTCAGTGACTCAGTGATTCACTTACTCACTTAGTTAATCACTCATTCTGTAATGTAGTCATTCATTCACTTCCTCACTCCGTCACTCACTCAATAAGTCAGTGATTCACTCACTCAGGCATTTGCTTATTTATTTAGTGATTAACTCAGTTACTCAAAATCTTACTCAGTGACTCAGTGATTCACTCAGTTACTCACTCACTCACTCAATCATTCGTAAACGACTACAGCGCGCCACCGCTTTGAGCAGCCCGAAATCCGTTGTTATTAGATTCTCTGTTTGACCTAGAGCCTGTTTGAGAAAGTTAAACATTTTATTAAAATCTAAAAGTTGAAAAGCAAAAGTTTTATCTTCCAATGTCACAAGCTGAATCCGACAGCAAATGTTCTATTGTATAATTTACGGTCTTTACGAAGGCATATTCTAAAAGTCAACTTTGAAAAGTTCGATCTTCAACTCCTGTGTTATACCAACCCTGGCATACGGAGCATAACATAGTCCCCAACACTCGCCCAAGAGAACAAAATTATTTAAGAAATATTAGAACGGGAAGATAAAGAAGAAATTTGAAATTTTTAAAACGCAGAACGCAGGGGAACGTAGCATTTCGCTGTGCAAAAATAATAGTAAGTCAAGAGGATTCGAATTTTATTATTTAGGATAACAAGTGGAGTACTAAATTTACCACAAACTACAAGTATGTACAATGCTTGGGCGGACGGATAGCTGGACAAGAACTGCTCAGGCTAGGTACCTATAACAGATTTTGAAATCGCGTTTGAGTACGAGCAACACTACCACACCGTAGCCCGAAATTTTATCATATTAATGCATTAAAGAGATCCTGTTTTCTGGCCCAGTATCCGACTAGCACCAACATACCAGGGGGTCAAGACCTAGCCCGCACGAATGCCTATAGGTACCCCTGGTAGTGCCGGTCCTGAAGCTGTGCGGCAAGCTCAATATGCTGTCCGGAGACCCGACCGAATGCCTGGACCACAGTCCGCCTGGCTAGGGTAACGTCTACCCTGCCTAGTGGAGAGCCTGAAGTGTCAGCTACACCCCTGCCGGCGAGAAAGTAAAGTAAGCGTAAATTTATTTATTTATTTAGGTCCTTCCAACAGCCGAAGCCAATTATAGGAGGGACCGTTACAATAAAAAATAAAAAAGAGAAATAAAAAAAAATGGAATGAAACTAATAGAAGTAAAAAAAATCATAAAAAATGAAAAAGTAAATAAAATTAAAAGTAAATAATAGAAATAATAAACGAAGGAAAAACTGATAATAATAATAATGATAATAATAATAAAACAATATATGTATAATATAAATATAATCAATGTGCCGCACGTCCGCTATCCCACAGCTCCCCATCCCTCCACTAACCGCTTAAACGCTGATCTAGGCATACTATACATGTCAGCGCAAGTACACTCTGTCAAAAAATCATTCGTAATTTTCATGATGTTGTTTAATGGCGAAAATTCCATTTTAGTGGTGCGTTATTTTTTCAGAGAGAAGTATTTTTTGTATCTAGATTGTATTTTTGGGGCCCAAATATTTATTTCTATAAGCAGCTTTTCATCGTTAATGTTACCGTGAATTAGATCATATAGAAACATTATTGCTGTTTTTTCTCTTCGTTTTCTTAGAGATTCAATTTCATATCCAGCCAGAATTTCAGAATAGGGTATGTTTTCAGGGTCAGGGTAGTACTCAAAATCTTTAAAATAAACGTACCTCAGAAATCTATTTTGTATTTTTTCTATTTTTGCAATGACTTTGAGGGTATGTGGAAACCAAACTAAAACTCCGAATTCCAGAAATGATCTAACAAAAGAAAAATATAGTATTTTCAAGGTGCTAGTTTTTTTTAAGTTCGCAGAGTTCCTGACTATGAAGTACGCCATTCATAAATGCGGGTTAAAAAGCCGTAACAAAATGTGTACTCAGTGAGCAAAACTCATCCCAAATTGGCATTTCTCACCAACACCATAAAAAATACGCGACAACACTGTAGAAAGCTTAAAGAGATTGCCACAAATCGATCTCCATTAAATTGATCTCACCGTGATCATTCACTAAATGCCACGAGGCACGAGATCGCGAACTCGAGGACCTTGGTACAAGGGATGCGTCTTTCTCCCTCCAGCAGGTTCTCCATGTGAACCAGTCATGCATACAAGTGGGCGAAAGCGGAGGAAAGCGAAAGTGACAAGCGCGTAAAATTCGACTTTATATAGGGTGTATTTATTCAGACAGAAGTTTACCCTTACAATTATAACGACCCAAAACAAAATAGAAAGATCAATGCTTCCCATATGATGTAGAAAAGGTCCGAATCAACACCATCAAATCAGAAATGAGATGGAACCTAAACGCGCTGCATGTAATTCGAAGGCTTAAAAGGGATTGGGCAGACCACGTCGGATGACTGACGATAAGTGGAGTACAAAATAAGTTTTTGGTAGCCGTTTAGGAAAAGAAGAAGAGGTCGACAAAGACTCACCTGGCGCGATAACCTGGACCGGTACTGAAGAAGTGGAAACAGCTTCCATATGGTAGCTTGAGGACAGACTGAGGGAGACCTTCGCCCAAAAACAGGGCCTAGCGGGGTAGAACGGAGTTTCGTAAAAGGTATTTGGTTTCAGTCTTTGTATACCCCACTACACAAAGCTTAAATAAAATAAACAGTACCTTACATCTTACATCTTTGTGTCTTATAACTTGCTGGTTTTACACATTTATATATTTATAGGTATTTACATTTTTATATCTTGTATCGTTATATCTTCAAATCTTGTCTTATTTCAATCTAATGTCTTTATGCCTTTATGTCTTGTGCAGAGATGGCCATAAAAACCTATGGAATGGAATATGAACGGATCAGGAATGCATCAATGAATGAAATGTAAGTTGCATGTCTTTACATTACAACTTTTTTTTCCCCCTTTAGAAATATTTGGAGAAACTGAGAGCCATTGGAGGCCTACCCTTTAATGCCAGAATAGGAGGGGAGGTCTAGTTTCATTACAATTTCCTTATACATGTATTACTATGCCGTTTCATGTCCATCTGTATATATATTTGTGTATGTCAAACTGGCACTGTGTTTTATAAGTCGATTTCACATCACATCAACTAAAGACATCGATGATAGAGGGGCGTATGGCGAAGCACGCATGCTAAATTGGCCCCGGGACACCACACCCACTATCTCGGAAACGCCTTGAATGGGCCTGCGTCAGAATAGGGGGGCAACTACAGACATACTAAAGACATATGACTTAATAGACGGACATAATACGTGTGTTTTGCTGGGATTGGAATTTTGGGCATTAGAGGTAATTTCGTGGTTAATGGAGATATAGAAGTATTACATGTATTTCAGGCTGGTTGGAGTAGTTTGTTCAGAATAGAGCTATGAGTGAGAGCGGGGTGTCCAGTTCTTAGGCTGGAAAGTATTACTTCGTCTTTCCTGGACTTTTGATAGGATGTTTTCCAGGAGTCAGCTGTGGTTTTTATGAATTTTAGTTTGTTAGTTGGTAGTACTTGATCCCTGTGTCGTTGGAAGAATTTGTGCGCGAATGATTTACTGATTTTTTTGGTGTCTGATATCGTGATTGGAATGTGAGGGATTGAAAAAATATTAAATGAAAGTTCAGCGTTTTCATCGGCTGTGTCGTTTTGAGGAATGTTAGAGTGGGGGTGGGATCCAATATAGAGTGAATTCTTCGTTTGAGGACAATAGCATTTGTATTGATCCAATATAGAGTGAATTCTTCGTTTGAGGACAATAGCATTTGTATTGTCTTTTGGGAGATGGGATGTTGTTTCTTTTCTTGGAAACTTTGTATGGATATGAGAGCTGATAGCGAGTCTGTAAGAAATAGGAAGTCGTTTAGTGTGATGTCTAGGCAATACTGGATGATTAATTTAATGGCACAGAGTTCTGTTGAAATGATTGAGAAGTGTGTGGGTAGTGAGTATAGGATTGAAATGTTGTCGTGGACAATGAAGCATCCTGATTTATCTGCTGATTTGGAGCCATCAGTATATATTAGGATGGAATTAGGGTATTTGTTAAGGAAGTGATTAAGATTTTGTTGGTATTGTTCGAGGTTGGTAGGTGATAGTCCAGCTTTAGTGAGTATGAGAGCCAAGATGGATTGATATTGAGGGGAGGTGTAATATTTGGTATTAGTTTGGATGATCGATTGTAAGAGTTTGTTGTTGTTGAAAGGGAGGGAATTAGGAGGGATTATGAAATAAAGGGGGTTGGTAAAGCTATGGACTTGGAGTTAGCGAAAATGTTGAGGATAACGTTCATGGAGATGAGATGCCTCTTCGAATATTTAGAGGGGGTTCGGATGACTCGCATAGCAAACTGTCGATAAGAGAGTAGTTCGGAAGGCCTCGGTGATAAGTCTTGGACATGAGTTCTGGATAGTGTTTAGAAAGTTGAGACGCGATTCAGGGGCAAAACCGTACAGTGGTGCAGCATAGTCGATTACTGGGCGGATGAGACTTTAGTAAAGTTTCAGGAGCGTTAATCTCTCCGATCTATATGAGGTGTGAGTGAATTTTTTGAGAAGGTTGATTTTCCTGAAGGTGCTTTAAGACTTTGGATCTGTGGAGTCCAGGATGAGGAGTTACCGAAAATTGCACCAAGGTATTTGACGTTATTTGAGGTGGGAATAGGAGTATTACCTAGGTAGATATATTCTTAGGGCATTTGTAATGTTTATAGAAGAAGATTGCTGTGGTTTTGGCTCGTGAGATTTTTGGCCTGTTGGATTGAGTCCAAATTAGAATTTGGTTGACAGCTTGTTGAAGAAGATTTTCTCCAGGTTTGGGGTCTTTGCAACAGGTATAAATGCAGAAGTCATCTGCAAAGAGTGCTTTGGAAATGAGTGGAGGAACAGACAATGTAACTTCGTTTATACCTATTAGAAATAGCGTTAGGCTGAGTACTGCCCCTTGAGGAATACCGTTCAATAGTGTATGAGTGTTGGAGAATGAATTTGCGATACGGACGACGAATTCTCTATGAAGGAGGAAGTTAGATATGAAGTGAAGCATATCACCACTTATGTTCCATGATTTTAGAACAGATAGAATTTTTCGTCTTAAAATAGTGTCAAATGCTTTACTGATGTCAAAGGATATTGCTAGAAGGTGTGTTTTTTTTGTTTTTTTTTATAGTGCGCTTTGTTTAATTTGCTGCTGAAGTGAATTAGCTGATGATGTGTAGATCTTCCGGAGTGGAATTCGCATTGGGAAGGAGAGAGTTTGCCGGTGTATTCTAGGAACTACAGGATTCGTTTGTCGACAATTCTTTCGAAGATTTTGCAGACGTTGAATGTCAGAGATATCGATCTATAGCTATCGATTTGGAAAGGAATTCTATGTATTGACTTTAGTGAGAAATGTCGTAGCGGACCTACTTGTTTTTTTCTGCTCTCTTTTTTGAATTCATCTATTCTGTTGACCCCGTTTTGCGAATACATTTATTTGAATTAATATGTTTAAATTTTACTAATACTTGATTGAGAACCCTCACTTTGATGAACTGAGAAACACAAGTGAGGGGGTTGAATCCCGAATACGGACTCATTTATGTGAACGTGTTTGATTTTCGCTAAATACTTGATTGACAACCCTCAGTTCGATAAATTGAGAAACAAAGGTCAGGGGGTTGGATCCCGAATGCGGACCCATTTGTGTGAATACGTGTATTTGAATTTACGTGTTTGAATTTCACTAATACTTGATTACGAACCCTCAGTTCGATGAATTGAGAAACAAATGTGGGAGGGGAAGGGGGGTTGTGTCCCGAATGCGGAGTCTGACGGTCCAATTGCGAATGTGCGCACCTGTTAGCCTGGACTAGGGCCGCTGCTGTCAATGGTACATCGGGTTTTCTACGACGAAACTCGGATAATCTCACGTTCTACACCCATAGCGTTCGCGATTCGCTATGTATTTCATAAAATATGACAGCTGAGCCCGTTGATGGATTCGACTTGGCCGATTTATCGGCACCTTCTCGGCTCGAACGGGCGAACACAGCCCGCGCCATTACGAGGCGACCGAGTGTCACGAAAATGTCAAGTTGCCATCAAAATGCTTTTAGTCTTCGGCAGATGTTATAAAGAAATACATGATGGAGACAAATTCATTTTTAAGGTATTTCCACGCTAAGCCAACCGATACCTTATTTGGTGGAATTTTTTTCTAATATACCCTTTTTTTCGTTCTTCCTTGCATCCGTCGTGCCCGGTCTTTTTTTCTTCTTCTTCATTCCCATTTACTCGTTTTCCGTTGAAACCTTCCCTTTACGATCAACTCGGGTGAGTGATTTCGTGTTAGGTTGTTAACAAACGCGAGAACGAGTCTGTTCGAGTCTTCGTTTCACGTATCCACAACAGGAAACCGATAGTTACTCTCCTGTTACCAGACGCGAAAACTCGATTTCACAATTACGTGACTGGAGTGTTTGTCACCTATCAGCAATTTGAATTCACTTGGTGCCGGGTACACGAGTAATGGGGAGAACAAAATCGTTTCGAGCTTGTTGTGGCAGAAACATCTTAGGACAAAAGAGTAATTCGGAGAAGGGAGTATTTAAAAGCTCGACAGAGTAGGTTCCATTTTGGGTCTGTTGATGGAAAAACCGCCCCTTTCAGGACTGAATATGCAGTCACTGGGAAGCAGATACGTCTGCTAAACTCACGAACACCGAAAAAGGGGAGAGAAAATATTGGGCAAGTTGTTTGAAAAATGGCACCAAACACAAACGACGTAATTTGAAACTGTTATATTGTGATTGCAGTGGCCTGGCAAACAATGACGGATTGTACCAATTTGAAAAGGAGGTGGGAAAATTTGAATGAGATATTATTGGACTGTCGGAGGTTAAAAAATATGGGGAAAGGATAACGGAAAAGAAGATGGTAACTGATTGTACTATTTTGACTCAACGAAAAGATACAAGGGGCTGGGTTTTTACATCAACAAAAATATTAGAAACGATATTTTGGAAATTGAAAGCGAATCCGAATGAATTAGCCTTCTTAAAATGAAAGACGGGAAAATGAACATGCTAATCCTGCAGGTGTATACGCCTACTGCCGGAGCAGGGTGACTTTAACGCAAGAGTAGGAGGGGCGGCAGGCTCAAAACATTGAGCGAGAGAGACTTGTAGAGTTTGAATAAGAAAAAAAAAATCAACTTACGAATGGCTACCACATTCTACAAGAGAAAGGAAAAACGAAGTGGGCTTCAGAAGCCCTAGACGGGAAAACTAAAAACGATTTACTTATAAATGACGTGTCAGAAGTCAAAAATGTAACTACTTAGTGACGCTTTTATTTTTCACCAGGCTCCAAACTTAGCATCCCATGTAGAGCTCAGTACAACAACCCCAGGAAGGGCAAAGGGGGAGGTAAGTGGATCATCCCAATCAGTAAAAAAGAAGAAGGGAGCCACTAACTAAAATCTGTGCTTGAAAAAGTAAACTTTTAATGACGAGGTGGTCCAAGCATTAAAAAATATAACCGAAGAGTTTGGAGCGAAGAGAGCTAAAGAAAAAAGCAGGCGGTAAGCTCACAAGAATAACTCTCGAGTTGATTTAAAAAAAGGAAACAATAATCTTCTGTCTAAGAATAACAAAAATTGGTGGAACCAAACTGAACTAACGGAAATGAAGAAATTGGTCAGCGAAAAAGTTGAAGAGGACGTTGAAAAATACGGTGTAGAAAAAATCCAAGAAATTTTGGACGAAAACTGGTCAGTTAAAAAAGTTAAAAGGGGAATTGAGTGAGGGGAAGGATACTATGTTGAACCTGAGGGGTCAGACAGGAAGAGTGACTCATAATCAGGAAGAAATAGTGGAGGTAGGTACCAACAAAGTCTTATGAGGACTTTTACCGCGTGTACAATGGGACTCCAGAAAAAAATCAACGTGGGAAGGGGGAAGAACGTCAAGTGATGATGAAGAGGGACCTGGAACATGCACTAAGAAGATTAAAAAAATGACAAAACCCCATGCTCGGACGGAACTGCAAATGAAATGATGAAGGGGTTTAGTAATATTTTAGTATCATATCTAACAAAAATATCTAATAAAATTCAAATTACTAAAAGATGCCTGGAGCCGTGGGATCTGGCCGAGATAATATTACTGTACAAAAAAAGGGAAAAGGGTGCATAGCAAACCTGCTGGCTAATTCGTTTGACATCAAATATCTGTAAAGTCTCTATGGCAATACTGAAAAATCGCATGTATGACCCATTGGATTTCAATCAGGGAAGTGAACAAGCGTGGGTTTAGAAAGGGCTATCCGTCTATAGATAATATTTTTATTCTGAATCAAATTATTGAAAAAGCAAATGGATACAGTTTGGAAATTAGGATGCTATTTGTGCATCCACTTTCATAAAGCGTTTTTGCTTATTTCACACGATTTTGAAAGTGTGATGAGTCAAATTTTAGGAGTCCTCGATCCGTACTATCATAGCTTTCTATCCCTGGGAATGTTTCGTTCCCTTCGCGCTCATCCACTGGATACACTTATGTGAAATTGAATGTTTTCATGTTTTAGTGGTTTGGACAATCAGTAGTTATGGGGGGAAGTTTTCCACCTGATAGTGTAGAAAAGTTCTAGCGGAAAGTCATTTGTGGAACTTTGGAAGAATCCGAATTCAATTTCAATATCAATTTACCTCTAAGTAGAGAATTGTGGTACCGAGAGCGGGGTCAAAGTCGAAAATATCATAAAATATAGCATAGGTATCAACGAAAAAAAAGCAGTTGTCAGATATTTTAATCTTCCAAAATTGATTTTAAAAAAATCGTCTTGAATTTGTTGAAAGTTGCCGAATAAGGAGATGAAATGGTGCCAACAACCAAAAAAGGTTGCCAAATTTATTACCAAAAGTGCTGAATTCGCAATACGGCTGAGAGCTTTGTTCAGTAGGTCCATCGCCGCCAACATTGGCTTTTCTTGTATCGAACTTGGTTGGGGCTTTGTTTCACACTCGGTATTTTGTCCCTCACGCGCATTTGTATTACTATGGCAAGTCCTTACAAGTTTTTTCCCCACGAGGGGACGGTTCGTTAATACATAGATGAGATGAAAACCCTAAAGAGAAATAAAGAAGCCGTATAAGTGGAGATTTCAAACTGACATCCAGAAGCCGGGAATAACGTAACCGATGAGACAGAAAGGAGGACTACTTCAATAAGCATCATTTCTTGATTATTTTCGTATGCGTGTTTTCGACACATTTTTATTTGTCCGAGTTTTGTCAGTAAGAACTTGGATCTGGAACTTTCAGCTCAGTTTTCTTCTCAAGCGGGAAAGTGGAAGATGATCAGAGGCGAAAATGGAGGGACACGGGGAAGCTTCAGCCCCATTATAGCAGCATTTTATGTTGCATTATGTGGACAGTGTGCTCATTTTCTCATAAGAAGAAAATGGAATTCCTCTGGGAGGCTCTAAGAAGTCTTGAGATTAGGAGACTTAAGCCAAAGCATCGTTCTAACTCTGCTGCTGTTCAATACACAGAGATTAACTAATTAATTAATTAATTAATGGAAATTTGAATATCAAAAATGCTAGCGATTAGATTAGTGGATTACCATGATGATCCATTCACATTTACAGACAAAGAAATACCAGAAGGGGTTGGGAAGGTATTCGGGCACCCGAAGTTAGTTGAACAAATTGTTTTAAAATAGGAAAATTTGGAAAAATTGGGTTATCAGTTTTCAACACTATTCACAAAGATAAAAAGCTCTTATTTTTTCTTCTATTTTTGTAATTTATTTTTGAAAGTTCTGCTCTGTTTGTAAAATCGTATTTTCAGTTGGCTGAGTACAAAAATACGAAAGTGGAATAGCTTACGTTTTCATTTGGTAGAAAATAACGAGGGACGTACCGACAGGAGGGGGGCTACCCCCAGGACTTTTTTTATTCAGTAGTTGGGAAAATTTATCATTTCAGTCAGCCAAGTTGGGAAAATCCAACAAGTCAAAAGCTTTTTTCCTCCGGAATTTTGAGAAGTTGGAAAAATCCAATAATTGGAAATTTTGAGTTAAGGTCAAAAGTTTTTTTTTTTTTGGCTCTGACACTTGGGAATTTCGAGTAGAATCAGTTGAGAATTTCACACTCCCCCTCCCCCAGGAAGAACTCTTCAGTACGTCCCTGAAAATAACAAAAATGAGAAACAATTTATTCATCTCTGCTTTCAAAATGAATCTTCGGGGTTGGGTGTAGAATTTCCTCATTCGGGGCAAATTCACATTTCGAAGTTTGAGAAAGTTGAATACTTTCCTTAAAGTAACCACTCAAATGTAATCATTCAAACTTTACTAGAACGCAATCGTATTTCATTTCTGAAAAGTAAAACAACTTCTGTCTCAAACTGTAACATTGCTCTACTGTTTTTTCTACATCGAGAATGCTGATCCACGCCTGGGCTCAAAATTCCTTTCCCAAGCCAGTCCGGAGGGATTCACTCTTTCACCCGTCCCTATATCCATTCCTGATCGAATGTATGCGGGCATCTGTACAACTTTAATCATGTTGTTCTGCTGTAAACTCAAAGCATAAAATGTTTTTTTTTCAACCCAAGTTACGGGCAAAAACAAAGATTCGGGTGAAATGAAGATTCGAATTGCAAGTCCCTCTCATTGTGAGCATACAGATGAACACTGCTCAATCAGCACCTTCAGAAATTTACGAAAAACGACGATAACGATGAATGGGTGGGTATCTACAAGAAAGACATACCCAGGATGCTCGTTTTGTCCTGTTGTAATAACAATGAGACGCAGACGGGAGTACAAAATTCGTTCTTCACTTTCAGTACGGGTGAGAGAATTTAGAATTTCGGTTGCAAAAATCTTCGTTTCGAGGAATGCAAAGCATTTTACCCGAACGAAAACACAATTTCAAGATGATTACACCGTTTCAGAGAACAATAGCCACCGCTTTCTCCTTGAACGAGTAGAATTAAAAAGACCCGGGGCTTCTCGACAGCCAGAATCTGCTCGATGTTCTTTATGGAAATCTAATAAAACGAAAGTTTACCGTCATCGGTAATGCGCCACCGCGCTGTAAGACTGTACACGAAATTTTTAATTAAAAATATTTTCAGCCCTTCAGTAACAGAGGATCTAGAGGTTGGGTTTTAGTCCTCAGGAATGGAGGGACCTACTTATCACCGAACAAGATCAATTCCACCTCAACCGAGCCCGCCGCTGTTGTGATTGGTCAGTCGTACCAACATGAGGTTTGATTGTACAGCTGATTGGTGAAAAATTGGGCACGATTTCATAAAGGCATAGAATTTGGCATGTGAAATCTCAAAAGCTTGAGGATCAACTTTAAGGCTAATTGGAGGTAACCTTACCCTCTCCCTTCCCGATTATACTAGTGATTTGCAGTAATTTGATAGTATTGATGATTTATGTTGAATTCAGTTCTATAAAACTATCGATAGTCGTATACACTTTTCTTAATATTGATGATATTCACTAAATAATTTTATAGTTTCTCGATAGTTTCAAATTGTTTCAGAAACCACTGAAAAACCAGTGGAAAAGCGGGAAATCATCGAAATCATTTTAAAAATTATTCGGGCATATTGAATTAATCGACTCGTCCTCAGTACTCTTGCAGAATTCAGTAGCTACATTTATTCTTTCAAAAATGAAAATAACTAATTTAGGATGTGCAACTGTACGTATTTTGACTAACGTTGCTGTTGCCACTTCGTTTCCTACGGATAATAACGGAATCCGAACAATAAATTAATACGAAAATTCGAGTATATTTCGCTTATGTGATAGACTAAGCTAAGAAACCTCTCAATATATGAGGTGACATTAAAATACTCTGTCATCTCATTTTATTAAATTCAGTAATAGGGGAAAACTACCAAAATTATTTGATAGTGTTGGTAGTTTTTTGGCACTATGAATACTAAAGAACTATCTCGCCGAGCCAAACTCGAAACTACTGAAAAAAAAACATGAAATTTTACAGCGGAAAAAATTCAGCCCCTCCTCCACCCAATGTTGAATCATCCAGGAGTAAACAGGTTTCAAATCCAATAATTTTGAATACGGATTCACAATTCCGAATTAAAAATTTTCGATAGTTCGAAGTGCTCAATAATTTTGGACTCTCCTGATGTAAACATTTTTCCAGAATTGACCATTCAAATTTAAATTTAAATGCTTTTTTTTTAGACCCGCCCTTGCATACATTGGCTGTGGTAGCTCAGTATAACGATCGTCTTGAAGTTCATTGAATTTCTACAGTAAGAACTCGAAAACCGAAGCCCATCACCAGATCTTCAAACTTATTTAGGAGGGACACAACATTTTCGAATTGGTTACTTTTAGGGGTACAGCCAAGGTATTTTCTGACGAGGAAAGAGGTAATGGAGAATGCTTCATTCCTCGGAGAAGGGGGTGGTGTATGTATGCATAAGGACCTGCCGAAAGGAAACTGCCCGGGAGGTGCGAAAATTTTCCCATTGAAAAGTTTTCGATTTCGTGACCGGATCGAGCGAAAATATGTTTTACCTATGAGCCACTGATTTCCCTAATCGAAACTGAAAATCGAATCAGTAGGATCCACAATTGTGAAAAAATGGGGGGTCGATATCTATATAAGTTCAGCCTAATGTGGCTTAACATGAAAACATTTTCAGACAAAAATAAAGAAAGTTCTAACCAGTCCCCCCTCCCATAACTGGGGCACTCTGAAGATTCAACAACTACAATCATTGGTTTTGTAGGTAGGGCAGGGCATATGCGTTTTCAATTTCCTATAAAAACGTTTTTTCCAATTTGTTCACAGTTACTTCAAAAAAGTTCCACCAGCAGGGTGTTTAAAATCACTCTTTTCATGACCATACATTAATGTAGCTCTTACCCTCCCTCTGGCGGGGGTCTGGTTGGCCGAGTGAATAGCGCGTTGGTATCGGAATCAGGAGGTCCCGGGTTCGAGCTCGCGTATAGCAGCTCGCCAGATTTCGACTGAGGCCGGTTTTGCGGCCAGAAGGGAAGAGGGCTAAGACCTAAGATAGACCTAACATCCTCCCCGACGACTCTGAAATAATGCTCGAAAAATCGGATTTCAGGGCTCGGCTTGAGAGCAAATTAGAAGAAGAGATCCTCCCTGTAGGCTATATTTTGGGTCTTACCATTATAATGACCTCAAAAATAGGTTTCGGAGACCGAAAAACTTGATATTTGATATACATCACGTGATACATGTATGAAAATGTTGTCCCACCCCCTTCTCCAGTTACCAAAATTTTGAATTAATAATCGAAATAATGTCAAAAATGGATTTGGTGACCTTAAAAATTCATTTTCGATGTACGAGTTGGATTTCGTCGAAATTTTGTCCCGCGCCCTCAACCAAGTGCCATAATTTTGAATTTACATTGGAATTAATAACAAAATGATTTTAGTAACCTCAAAAATTTATTCTTTGATGTATGATGCAATGTATTAAAATTTTATCCCGCCCTGTCCTCAGAAGCTATATTTTTAAAATTGCTTCTGAACTAGCAACAAAATTAGATTTGAGATTAAAGGGGCTTGGGGATTCAGACACAAAAATACCGGGTATGGAGTATGATTTGCACTATGTGAAAAAGTTGAGGGAAAACTGAAACATTATTTGGAAGTTGATAGTAAAAAGGTACATAGAGAGAATTTAGAGACGAGATTGTTCATTAAATCTTTGTGTAGATTTACAAGATTTTTTCAATATGTACTTTTCTTGCTACTTCCACTTTGAAAGACAGAGAACTTTTTTTGTATTTTGTTTTAAATTTTCAACTTTTGTATGAATCTAAAAAAGAAGGAAAAAAAACTTGCAATGCCACGTTTGGAAGTCTCCTTAAGACCATATGACATCATGTGTCGATTTCATGTCTTAATTAAAGTTTAATTTCTAATTATCAAATCGATTTTAAAACCAGAAAAAATACATACACATTCTAATATGTATGGTATATAACCAGGATATGTGAGGGGGAAGGGAAAAGTTTTTGGAGTTTAGAAAAATGGCCCCTTTCATCTCTATGACTCAAAGCCATTTAAAAAATTTCGGAAATTTAACATTTCCTCCCACAATGCCTGTGTTAATGTATAGTGGTGAAAAGGGTGATTGTGAACACCCTATTGATGACATTTTGGCAGCTGTTTCCAAAAAGTCACCAGTTGAAAGTGTTTCAATTCTTGTCTAAAAAATTTTTAGTTAAGTTTAAATTCCGATTTTAGTTCCACTTTATTCCACAACTATGAACCCAAGGGGTCAGTCAGGGCGCCTTTAATTTCAAAATTTATCTTCGTGCTTTTGAGAGCTCACATTACAAATTTATTGTTTTTATGAAAATGTACACAATTCTTATGAAATTTGTACCAATCAGCTGTACTGAGCACCACTTGAACTTAGGTACTTATGTTACTGTAAGCAGGTGGCTGTGATGATGATTCTTGTTTGATGGTAAAATCAGACGAAATAGTAGACGAATGGAATTTATTCTTTGTGTTAGTAAAAAGTAAATACAAATAGTGTACTCTCCTTCGAATATTGTACCCTCTTCTGCAATTCACTCTACTTTCAGAATATTGATTTCCTCTTTCATCCAGTTCAAATAACCTGATGCATGAAAATGTATTTTAACTCGAATGAATATTAAGTGGATGAGCAAATAGAAATGAAAGGTTGAACGAGCCAAGGAATAAGGAATGAGTTACGGGGTGTCTCCGGAGATAACCGTCAAACATAAACAGCAAAGAGTATATTTTGAAATGCGAATCAGCTTCGTACAAATTGTGAACGCAGGTCTTCTGCACTGTTATAGAGTCACACGAGTTCTCAAATTACCCAATTAAGAATAAATAAATACTATAAAGTGTGCGCCAAATTGAGTTTTCGAAACGTAACGAAGTCTCTGTGATTCATGGAAGTTTTCAGAAATGCATGGAGACACCAAGTTAGCATCATGTATGCATCACGAGTTTACAAGATAAAGACTAAAACCCTCAATTAAAGGGTTGTAGAAGTATCTAAATTCGAAAATCCAAAATAGGTCGCATATACATATTTTTGAAGAGCTGGAAACACAATTTAGAAAAGAGAAAGAAAAAAATAAACTAATTACTCTGTGCATTAATTGAAATCAATTCTTGAGTTTTAATATAGAATGGCGCATGTCTTTTACGTCAGTTTGAAATTTGCAGGGTAAATCGTTTTCTGCTATATCAAAATAGTAAATTAAACTTCAACATATAAGTAAAATATCGTTCACAATCAGTAAAAAAATTGATGTATCTAATTTTTCATAGAAGGGGAGGGAGATTTTATAGAACTCACGATTACGTCGCATAGAAACAAAACAGAACGTTGCCTAATTCAATGATATCAAGGACATCTTTGTATCTTTTGATGGGTATACTCAAATAATAAACATTTTATGGGGGAAAAAAATTATTTGACCTAAAACTTTTGTTTTTTCGACATTTTGAAGCGACAGTTTTCTAAAATCGTGGTACCGGTAAACTATTTCCTCATTTTTTTCGTCGTTATTTGTCTTTGAGAAATTAAGTTTCCGAGGCATTTTTTTTATTCCTGCCTGCTGACCAGAGCTGCGGCACAAATAATATTGAGCGGAAGACGGTGAAGCTGGATTTTCTTAACTGAATTAGTTATTTCACGTGCAGGGTGACCGCAAAAGCAGTACAGAAACCTTTTTTCACCCATTTCTACAGATTTTCCAAACGTAAAATACAGTGACAGGTGAAATAATTACTTAACGAATTCCTAATAAATTATAAATAAGCCTACTAAAGTCTTAGCGATTCTTAAAAAATTAAAAAAAAAAAAAAAAAGAATGAAAGAATTCGAGAGTTATATGTAAGTAAGTCTTTAAAAGCTTTGAACGAGTCGTTAAAAGTATTGAATAAGTCTTCATGAATCTTCAACGAGTCTTTTTAAGAATCTTAAAGAGTTTTCAGAAATTGTGATCAAGTCTTGAATAGTCTTTAGAGTCACTAGAAAGTTTGGAAGTCACAAAGTATCTTGAACAAGTCTTGAACAATCTTAGCGAATATGTAAAACATTACAACAGCATCTGTTGAACTTAAGTAAGTATGATCATTCTGGAAGAACAGTAAATGGGCTTAAGAGTTTGGAACAGGGACTCTTGAACAAAAGCCTTACAGAATTCTGAACAAATCTGGGACACTCTTTATTGGTCATCAAAGAGTTTATTTAGTTTAAAAAAGTTGTAAAAGAGTCTTTTACGAGCCTTGAAAAACCTCAAGAGTACGTACAAGTTTTGATCATGTCGTGAGGAGGCATAATAACTAAGTTCGGAAGAGTCGTAAAGAGTTCTAGACAGTTTTAGCGAGTCTAGAAGACTGTTTCCTCCCATCTTGCCTCATCGAAGGATAAAATGAAATGATATCGTGATGAAAATTAAATATTCTCCAAAAATTGTTGCCCAGCCGAGAACCTAGTGTGTTAGACAAATTTGACTGCACATTTTGGAAGGTGATTTCAACATAAATGTCAATTCGACATTCGCAGTACAAATTGTTCGGTACTCCCAAAAACTTTCTCTTATTTACTTGTCTACCTATTTAGTTACCATCATAAGAGGGGAAAATTATTAAAATAAATACTCCGAAGCGCGGGAGGGAGTATTAAATATTTACACTTTCGGAAATGCCCCTCCCAGGATTACTTTCTGGATCCGCAACTGGAGACGATAAATAGTTCAGAAAATATTCAAATCCCTTTTCCTGATTTACCAGACCGGAGAAAATTCCAAAAATTGCAATTTTTGCGATGATTTACGAGGCGACTGTGAACTAGGGGTGAGTTTAAATGGCATATTTGGAAACTGCATAAAAACCTGATTTAGGAAGCTGGTATAGTCTTTAAAAATGAGCAATTTTCGTTGAATAATTTTTTTTCTACCTTTAGTTTTATTACACCACAATTTTGAAAATTTCCTAAAAATTCAAATTTGAACCTAGAAGATTCTTTTTTTCAGATGCTTATTTATTTTCTTTCTTCTAGAAATGTTAGCAGTGACTGTTTTCAAGACCGAAGCTGCACGGGTTAATTATTCAAAAAACTTGAAAAAATGTAAACAATAGTTTCAGGTTGTAAAGAAAAGATCTTGGGTCTCGATTTCGGAAATTTCTGCAGATAAAGGCCATCCTAAAGTATATATTATATCGCTGACATACTTTTACCTCGTAAGTACAAAAGCAAAATTGTACAGGCGAAACAAAAAATGTATTAAAAAATTCATTATCTGTAATCTCAAGAGATTTTGAAATTGTCCTGTAGGAGAGCTAGTTGATTTTCCCGATTTACGAGGTTTTTACCATTCGCTTTCTCGATACTCGTATTTTTTGCTTTGGTATAACATCAATTTTGGAATTTAGTGAAACTATCTGAGACCCACACGATAAAGGTAAAATTGAAAAAATCCAAAAAACATTTTTGAAATATTTATATCATGATTTGTTTACATATTACCCATAAAACCTGAAATATACTGAACTATTGCAGGGATTTGAGGTGATGAGCAGGGACAATGCTCTTTTTGCTGCCCCAAAGGGATGTAACTCCGGCTTCTACCGTATACTCTGTATTTACAGTGAGGTAGCTAGAGCAAATGCAGATGTGGATATTTACTTTATGAATCGTCAAGCTTTTAGTAACGTCATTCAGAAGCATTTATCGGCCTCTGAGCCAAATGACTTCCTCTCTCTCTCCCTTTCCCTGCACTCTAATAGTAACTAGCCGAAATTTATACAGGTGGGAGGTGCACGAAATAGGAAGCTTCTCTTTTTCTAATTTACTCTCAACCCGAGCTCTGGAATCCGCTCTTTCGAGCATTAGTTCAGAGACGTCGGGGAAGCTGTTAGGGCTGTCTTAGCCATCTTCTCATCTTGCCGAAAAATCGGCCTAGGTCGAAATGTAACGAGCTGCTACGTGGCTCGAACCCGGTACCTCCAGATTCCGAGTCCAGCGCACTATCGACTCGGCCAACCAGACCTCTACGAAATAGGAAGCTTCCCAGCTGAAAAATAAGTAACTTTCTACCGAACAGCGTTGGTTACTTGGAGGTCCAAAAGAGACTGGATAGAACAATTACAACCTTAGAGACTCTTTCACATTTGTTTACGATTCCTTGGATATCTTTAAAATACCCTAGGAATCTCATTTCAGACTCTGTAGAAAGTTCTCTGTATTGATTCCAATTTTTTCTCAGGGAGGAACTATTGCTTCAATTGCTTCGACTCATAAGAAATCTTAAACAAATCTTAAAGACACTTAAATAAACACTAAAGAATCTTAGTTTCAAGGAGGTCGTTTAGTCTTGTATGAGTCCTAAGAAAAATTCTAGAAAGTCTTTATCGCGTCCAAAGGCGGAGCGAAAAAGAGGGAGAGAGTAGCTGACTCTCCCTTCAAGCTTTAGAGTCTGGATGTTTTTGCAAATTCGAACACTTGATCGTCAATTCGGACCATTAGTCGGTAAAATAAATTGTGTAAAGATTTTTTGTTCTGTGACCAAAAAAAACAACAAAAAAAACGTACTATTGACGTAAAGAACTTGAAAATCGAGAAAATTAGAGCAATATTGAAGATTAGACCCATATGAAGCCTCAGAGGGTGGATAGAAGGTGGACAGTGACCCCTGATACCGATCCAGCGATCGAACTTAGAAACCGGGGATATAGGCTTGAGAATGTTGATCGGTATTCGGTAATTTCATTATTCGTCTTCGAATTTCTCGGCAAAAATTTTTCCGCCGTTTCGGATGAGCGAATGCGCCGGGGGATTGCGGCGCTTCAAAAATGATTTGCTGGTGTCGCGCGAGCAAAAACATCCGTTTGTAAATCGTTTAAAAAAATGCGCGGCCGGGTCGTGAAGCAGCTGGGGGTGAAGGTGCAGTGAGTGAGGTCGGCACAGTCGCTGCCGCCGCTGCGAAACATGTCAATCGATACTACTACACCAGACTCAACAGGTTAAAGCGTAAAATTCGGAAAACGATTTACGAGGCTTTCGTGTGGTTCCGTCGGGGTCGTAGTTCGTTTCGACTATGTACGCTCCCCGGCCAAGGTCGAGACTTCCAGTATTTTCCAGCGCAGCCCAGATGTTCCTTATTCTGTGTTTACGAAAATTCGCGGCGCGATTTCGAAATTCCGCAGCCCGGCGCCGAAGCAACCGAAATCAATCAGGGGTATCTTCCCGAGCAATCCGATGCGAACCCGTTGGAGTCCGAAGTTGACGGGCCTTTTTTTTTTTCTTTCTTCCATCTTTGCTGTATATACAAAATATCCGAGGTCTGTAGGTGGACAGGTGCCATACGATACGTTGATGGAGCGACGAGAATAATATATTGAAATATTAATTATAAACTTCCTAGCAAGTATTAGCGACCTTTTATCTTCGTTAATTATCCGAAAATGCTGAATCGAGTTTCGAACGCGTTGACGGCGCCGGATTTAAAACAAACATTTCGGCCGTTTAAAAATGTTTATTAATTCGGGACGTTTCGCTGAATTTGGCGCGGACTCCATTAAGGCGCCTTTTCGCTCGCCAATTAGATGAGACGCTGTCAAGAGCGGGTACATGGGAAGGGAAGCGGGGGCAATTGCTTTTCCCGGGGGGAAACGTTTTAAATGAAAATATCTGAAAAATAGTCGACCTGTGAGATGGATTAGTGAGTTAGAACAGTTTGATTAGTAGCAGTCAAGTGATCAACTCTGTACGATTTTTTGTTCTGTGACAAAAAAAAAAAACAAAAAAAACAAAAAAAAAAACACGTACTATTGACGTAAAGAACTTGAAAATCGAGAAAATTAGAGCAATATTGAAGATTAGACCCATGTGAAGCCTCAGAGGGTGGATAGAAGGTGGACAGTGACCCCTGATACCGATCCAGCGATCGAACTTAGAAACCGGGGATATAGGCTTGAGAATGTTGATCGGTATTCGGTAATTTCATTATTCGTCTTCGAATTTCTCGGCAAAAATTTTTCCGCCGTTTCGGATGAGCGAATGCGCCGGGAGATTGCGGCGCTTCAAAAATGATTTGCTGGTGTCGCGCGAGCAAAAACATCCGTTTGTAAATCGTTTAAAAAAATGCGCGGCCGGGTCGTGAAGCAGCTGGGGGTGAAGGTGCAGTCTGTTGTTTTTTTTTTTTTTTGAAAGCGATTAGTACAGTAGACTCCCGATTATTCGCCATCGGTTCATCCGCCTCGAATTTATCCCCCCGCCTTTCCGGGCTATGCGTCTAACCAAGGGTGGGTAATCCGAAATCTCACTAAAATCACAACCTTAGTCCTTACCACAGCTGATGCTGATGATGATGATGATGATGATGGAGAACTGGAAGGAAAAGCGTCAGTACATATGAATCCTGACAATGTTTTTTCAGCGCTGGAAAGGTTACTAGTGTTTAATAAACAACAGCTAGCAATCCTATTTAGCTTTTTTCTTTATAGCAGTGCCCTTTTTCTCCTTCATTAACCGAAGAGGCCAAAAACCCCCTTTTTTTTTAATATTGTTAATTTTTTGAATAAAATAACTCACTACCTAACGTACCTAATTCAATAAAAATTATTTTCCCCATTTCTCAATGTTTTCGGATCAAAATTACATGTTTTCAGTTTATCCGCCCTTTTCGTTATCCACCCTACCTTCAGCCCCAATTAGGGCGGATGATCGGGAGTCTACTGTATAACATTTAGGTCAACTCTTTGGGCACATTTTGGCACAAATTTTCGTTTCGTAAGTTAGTTAGATGATTTCTTTTTAAATTTAGAACTATTAGGTTCAAAATTCTCCAGTACTTGACAGTCAAATCCAGTAATTGACACCCCCAACAGCTGACGTTCCAATGGGTGACATCCCAATAGTCGACACTCTAGAAAGTAGCTAAAATATGAAATAGAGGAACCTAGGTACCTAACTGCATCGATCAAAGCGTCTTATTTGATTATAAAAGTATTTTACAGAGGTAAAATCGTCTATAGTTTACGGCAAATTTGGAAGAAGTTTTTAAGGGATTAAAATGGGAGGGGAAAGGAATAAAAATAAATGGAGAACACTTGAATAACTTACGATTTGCCGACGACGTGGTAATTATGGGGAATACAAAGGAAGAAATAGAACAACTTGGCCAGGGCCGTACTCAGGATTTAAGTAAGGGGTGTTTTTCGATTAGTTGAATTTTTTATTGGTGGGGTGGGGGAGGCTACAAATACCCCAAATTTATCCAATTGCGTGCATGTATATGACAAAAACTTCAACATTTTTTGAAACTCTCATTTTCATACTTTTTACAAAAAATGTGATAGATTCACCCTCCTCTCCGTCTCAAACCCATTTTGTTCGTGTTTTTCTTTTATTATGGGGGGGGGGGGGTTACGGACCTGCACTTTTCCGATGAACTAGGTACATTTTTGAAATATCCTAAATAACATACGAGAAATTTCAAAAGAATAATTTTCGTAATTGGCCTCAATAGAGTTGTTTAAGGAGACAAGGGGAATAAGTTGAAATTTTTCAAACAAAACCATATTATTTCAAATGGTGAACAGGGTGAATGCAATGGTCTTTGGCTTTTCGTCCATTTAAACTGAAAAAAAATCAGTTATTTTCAAGGGTTTTCCGCGCTCGGATGGATGGACATAGCAATGGGAGATCGTCTTGCCAAACTGGCCAATTCAAGGAAGTTGATTCTTAATTATTGGAAAACATTTTAAAAGTGTATACCTATTTTTTGTTTTTTTATTTTTGGTTGGAGATTTCAAAAATGTCCATCGAGTAGCAAAATCCAAAATCAATCAGAAGTTGGCCAAATTTACCAAGTGTTGACCGTTTTTATTATTATTATTATTATTATTATTGTTGTTATTCAGGACCGTACCCAAGTTTTATGTAAGGGGAGAGGGGGCTTGCGATCAAGATACATTTTTTCCTGGTGGGGGAGGGGCTCAATCACAGGTCCGCCTTCATCCTCTCCGTCTGAACCCATCGTTTTTTCGTGTTTTTTTTGGCCAATGAAAGGGGTTTGAACCCCTAAAACCCTCCCCGTCGGCACGGCCCTGAACTTGGCACAGAACTCTTCCATAAGAGTAAAGAAGCCGGATTAGAGATCAACTGGGAAAAAACAAGAATCCTATCTAACCAAGCCAAGGAAAGGGTTAAAATAGAGGGAAAATAAGTAGAATGGGAAGAAAAATTCACTTATCTTGGACAATCTGTGGCATTTCAAAACAAAAGAACGAGAGAGCTAAGAACACGAATTTTGAAGGGATGGAAAAAATATTGAGAATTGAAAGAAATATTTAGAGGGAAAACACCGCAAAAAACAAAATCGCTAATCTGGGAAAGCTGCGTCCACTCAGTACTTACATATGGTGCCCAGACATGGTCTCTAACCAAAAAAGATGTACAAAAACTACAGAACACACAAAGCACAATGGAAAGGAATATGTTGGGAATTAGGAAACAAGAATTAGTAACAAACAAAACAACTAGACAAAAAACTAGATTAAAGGACATAGGATATTCGATAAAAAGACTAAAATGGAAGTATGGGGGACATATGACTAGATACAAAAGAGAGAGGTGGGAGAGGAAAGTCGAAGAATGGGTACCATATGGGGCAAAAAGATCACAAGGGAGACCACTAACAAGATAGAGGAACGAGTTCACAAAGCACCTAGGACCACTCTGGAGGAGAATGACTGCGGATCGACAGACATGGGCAATTAAAAGAGAGGCATATGCCCAATCCTGGGCTTAGCCAGTACGGGAAAGGAAGCCCCCCTTCTTTTACCGCAAAATTATATTTAAGGACATTATGTACTGGCTCGCTAATAAATAAATAAATAATAATTAGCATGAATGCTTCTTCAGCGACTTTTCAAGCAATTTAGAAAAATCAGCTCGTGCTGGTTCTTCAGAAGTAACATTATGTCGTTCGTAATGTGAAAAAAGTGAAAAACAGTTAGGCATTTATAATTGTAATTTTTAGTGTTAACTACTGGAAAATTTGTAATTTTAACTATCCAGTAATTGACCCGCCGGTGACCCTGTTTCCAAATCAACTACAAAGATAATGAAAATGTAAAATAGTATTTATATTTTATAATCTCTTTGGCAGCATCTTCACTTTTTTGAAGAACTGGGAACTTTCAAATACAAAAAGTAATTGGTAAATACTTACCCCTTTACTTTTCACGAACACATTTTTTTAATCGCAAAAATTAAGAATTAAAAATCACATAACAAGGCAGCAATAAAAGTGAGTAGTAATGGTCAACCGCAAGCAAGGTCTAACATGTTTTTTTATTTTTAGATTTAAAAATGTTTTTTTGTTTTTGGATACTAGGGCACAATCAACTATTGGTGACTTTACCCTATGCCAAGTTACCTGACAGATCAGATCGACCGCTGATTGCAGGGGCGATTGGGCCCAACGGATAATCGTGCAAATGCCCAAGTGGTCCGGCACAAGTATGGACTGGCTATCTTAACGTGACCTGCTGGTCGCAGAAAACAGGGCCGTGGTCATCGGGGACGGCTCGCCCTTAGTTATCTTTCAGAGCTGGCAAATTTGCAGTGTCAGGTACTCAGTTGGCAAATTCTTGCATCTCGAAGGATTTAGTTTCTGGCTTTACTGTTAGAAAACTTCGAATTTTTTTATTTCGGTATCTAGAAAATTTTTGATTCTCGAAAACTCGTGACGTTCTTGTTCAGGCTTAATTTTGAGGTTCGTTGAGACTCGGTAAGTCTCTGTGAAGGGTCATCAGAACTCATTTAAACGTTGATAGAGCTCTTTTGACCACTTCAGAACTCATGAAGACACTGTAAAAGTCTGTCTGGATTCATTAGGACTTATTAAGACTTTTTGATAGTGTCGTTAAAGCTTTGCAAAGCCTTATCAAGTTTTTTTTTTTTTTTTTAATGGAGCCACGGAGTTACACTCTCGGGTTATGGGCTTGGAAAAGGTTGTTGTCTAAATGTCGCAGAGGTATCAAGCAGCGGAAAGGTAGGTGAGGATGTTGTTTATGTGCTTGTGGGAGTTGGAGAGGCCCAAATTTTGACTATGGGCGACGTGGTGAGAGTTAGGAAAACAGGTGAGGGAGGGGCATGAGAAGAGGTGGTCCACGGTGAGAAGGTCTTCATCTGTTATATTAGGGTGGTTCTTATTTTCGAACATTGAAATTTTCATAACGTGACAGCCAGTGAATAATGGAGTGAAACAACTGGGACTGAAAATAAATCTTCAGAAAACAAAGAGTATTTCAATAACAAAAAGAAACATAACAAAGGAAACTTAAAAAGAGCTACTGAAAAGGAACTTAAAGTAGACGAACTGAACTTAACGTTGAACAAGAAAATGAAGTATTTACGTACATATAATTTTAGATGAAAATCTTTATTTTAATCGCCACATCAACTATATACTCGAGGGAAAAAAATACTACTGCAGAATTACTGCGCAAAACAATTATATCTTTGGCAAGAAGTACGACGAAAGGAAAATTTTATTCTGTCTGCACTTTTCAGGTCCATAAATGAATACGGTAGTATAATTAATTTACTATCCAAACTAAATAAAAAATAAAATAAAATAAACCGAAAAAATACTACTAAGTGCTATATTGGTATACAAAACAGTAGCATATGTACAAGACAACAAATTGCAGGAATATTACCAGTCGATCTATAAATACGGAGAAGTAATGAAATCAATGTTGCAAAAGTATCTAGCATAGAGGAGAAACAAAAGAAAGAAAATATGAAGGAGGTAAAGCTCAAATACAACATCACCTAGCAAAAAGAATATGAATCTGAAAGAATCGGAAGAAGAACCTTTAAATTAATACCAAACATAGAAACAAGATTCAAAAACAAAACACTAAAACCTAATTTCTACTTGAATCAATTTCTACCCAAGCATGGAAACTTTGGGGAATACCTCGAAAAATGCAGAATAAAAGATAAAGACACTTGCACAAACTGCAAAAAAGATGTAGAATACTCCCGACTACACCCATCTAAACTGCCCAACATTTAGTTTTTAGTCAAATAAGAGCAAATTATAAAATAGATGAAGTCAATCTAAATTTAGTTTAAGGCCACAAGAATACATCAATAAATATTTATTGTGTTAATGAAATGATGAAAAACAAAGAAATATGTAAGAAATTAGGCCTAATTACTGCTATTTAATTCATACAGTTAATGTAAAAATTATGTTGGCTTGGGATGCACTGACAAGATAAGATAGGAAAAAACTATCCCCAAGTCATAATATAAGAAAATGCTAAATGTATGAGTATAATAAATAAATGAATAAATAAATTTAAAAAACAAGCCCCTTTTACCCCTTATCCTCTTATGGAAAAATACATTGAGTTTTGACTTTCCTCACTGAATTCCATTTTTCTACGCCTATGACAATGCTAAACGTATACGAGTACAAATTCTGGATTGATGTTCCAGTACTAGTTCGCAAAGTTTCAAATTTATGGCTTCTATGAGGGGGCTGAAAAGGTGCTCAGTATGGGTCCGAAAATGTTCGACTCTTTTCCCCCGATATTGGATCTCATATACAGGCTTGTCGGATCGCTGAATCTGTTTTCAGAGTTAGTTTTTGGTTACATCCCCAGAGTGCCACTAGAGGGACTGAACCTCCTTTTTGGTATTTCGAGATGATAATCAATTTACACGTGGTGGTTGACTTTAAATATCGATTCTCTGAGTACCACTTGGGGACTGGACCTTATTTGTATCGTTTCTTTGAGGTAATAGTCGTTTTATACGTTTTCAAGGTCGCTGAATCTAGTTTCGGGGTTATTTTCTCATTAGACCTCCTCACTTGTAATACTTATGTATGGAATGTCAACTCAAATCCGCAAAACATTTTAAAGAATTGACCTCAGGATCGAATGTAATCACTTTGAAAGCCTATGCATCGATTAAAGTTTCATAGAAATGACCCAAACGGGGGTTTAACCCCTCTAGTGGCACCCTAGGAAACGTACACAAAAAACGCGAATTCCGTAACCTTGAAAATCTATAAATATAGGTACTATTACTCAAAGGAACGACTCAGATGAGGGTTCGGTCCCTTCCAGTGATACCCTCTGAAGGGTTGAAGGTAATAGCTAAATCCAATAATGAATTCATAGGATTCATAATAGGTTTGAAAGATCTATAAAATCGACTGTTGTCTCAAAAAAGACCGAAATGGTGTCCCAGTCCCCTCTAGTAGCACGGAGGGGGGAGGTCGAAACCAAAAGCGAACCCAAAACACCGATCTAGCATCCAGAACGTATAAATCAAATCTAATATCAAGAAAAAGAATCAAAAATTTTTGGATCCATATTAAGCCCCATTCTCAGCTTCCTCGCCCTAGGATCCATCAACTCAAAGCGCTTCAATCAATATTTGGACCCAAAGAGTACTATAACACCAATCCCAAATAGGTATTTATATATTTTTAGCATTACCTATTTCAGCCTGAGAAAAATGAAATTTATTGAAAATAGTTAAAACTCAATGTATTTTTCCACAAGAAGGGTAGAGAGCTCGCGGCTCATTGTCCCCTCTCCGATCAAGCTGAAACTTTCTGTTCTCTTTTATAATTCGTGACCAATCTAGAGGATCACGTTATGATGTTTCCACCGAAAATAAATGTGGTTTTTTCGATAATTGTGCGAGAAGTGTTCAGACTGGATCGCAGTAAGGACATTCGAAACCAAAAAAAACGAAAGTTTTTAGAAAAAGGGCGAATGTTGGATCTGACCCGAGAGTGCTAAAACACACACTAAACGTATATTCTACCTGACCGATCGAGGGAGAAAAAGGAGAGTGAGTCATGAAAGTACGAAGAAGAAGAACGTGGTTATGAAAGGATCACGTACAGGATATACAGGTATGCGGACGACAAAAGACGTTTCTAAGACGTTTGCATCGTGCTACACAGAAAGTAGCCAAGCAGGGTGATAGATACAGAAATTTACACTACCGCGTAACTAGCGACCACCCTGCTGTATACATAAATACTTTTTACATAATTTGGTATTATTATTATTATTACTATCTATTTATTTTATTTTATTTTTATTTTTTAAATGAAATACACCGAGCTGGGGAAATCTGGGTTCTTGGTTCCTGCATATCAGCTCTCTGGCTATGTTCCTTTCCTGAGGCAGAGAGCTATTATATTCATGTTCGTATGGGAATGCCAATATCCCCTCCCCCCACGCGCAGAAATAATGCCTTATATTGGGGGAAATGTAAATTAAGTGAAGTTGAAAGTCCTGTTATGTTGTATTTTATGTAAATTTCAAACCTCACACCAAACTTAGTTAATTACAGCACTACGTAAGAATGTTTGGTTATTAGTTTTTCGTTTTTATCTTCTACCCCACTCGGTCTCTCAACATCAACATTACAAAATCGGATTATCAGCCAATCCGATATCATTTTGGACTATTCGTGAAGAGATTAGAATCCTTAGTATGTTCGTATTTCATCAGCTTATTCGTTTCACGTACTACTTCAGAAACAGTAGACTTTACCTGAAACCGAATAACTTGGAACTATATGAGCAAATTTTATATTTTCTGTGCTCACTATCCCACTGAAATGAAGAAATATCGACGGAAGGGATATAATAAAGAGAGAAAAAACAGGATGAGAAGAAGAACGAGGAAGTAACCAGGTCGCCGTATCTTCTGCGGGATATTCGGAAATGAATTACCTACGTTCTTTAATAACGAAACACAGGAAGAGCTGCGAGAGAGGACTTAGAGGTGACAGAATCCTTAATACATTTAATATAATATTTTTCATTTCTTCGCGCCATATTTCATATTTGAAAAAAGCGTTTATTTCTCGAAAAATGTAGACAAGTAGGTCGATTCTAAATTAATAGTAGCTTAGTCGACGTTTCTATTTGAAGAATACTTTGGGAATTGGATTCCATTAGTCTGCAATGGCCATTTTTCACTTTCAGCAGACGCTTTCAGAAATTCTACATTTTGTCGTGTGAGGTTTGTTTTAATGTGTGGTAATGTAAGGGGTTGTTTGGTTGTTGCCAAACCCCTCTTAATGATGTTTCTAGGGCAGTTAATTTTGTAGAAAGCTGGATTCTGCGTGAATTTTGGGTGAAACTTTCTTAATGCAAACGATAGGAAACGAGTTATGATCCACAAACTAGATTTGGAGCGCTCCTCCCCTTTGTGGTACCGGAGGTCTCCATCACAGGGATGTCATTTTTTCTCCTTTTTCATAATGGCGGTGACATAAACATTTCTGCCAAAAATCAGCTTTATAGATTCTTTTTCCGAATTGATGACTTTTTTGGGTTGATTTTTACGCTACAAAATTGTATTCTTAACTAAGAAGGTTTAATTTCTTTTCTGGTAAAAACTTTTCTCTCCCCTAAAAAAAGGAGGCTGGAACGTATCCTCACCTTTGGAATCTCAAATAGAAAGGTATAGAACGAAATATTGAAATACTGGTTTTTGGATCCCCGATTTCAAGTGTCGCATTAAATTATTGATTCGGCTTCGATCTGGCCCCAAAAGTCTAAACTTCAGACCCAAATATAGTCAGAATTAATTGCGCTTGAAAAAACTGAATAAATTATCGATTTCCCTCTTTCCCTAGGGGAGGGAAGTTGCTGATTTCAAATATTGCATCAGATTTTTGACCTAACCCCCAATTCGGACCACAAATTTAACATTTTCCCCACAGTTAAGAAACTGACCAACGTCACAAATATGGGCCTCTACAATCAAAATTTCATCTTGAAGGAGTAGGGTGGTCCTTATTTATTCTTGGTGAAAAACATCTCACGGTTTCAGTCGGACTGTTTCTTAGATCAGTTCTGCGGGTTGAAAAAAACACTGTCTGTCAGATTTCAGCAAAATCTAAAAACGTTGACCTGTGCCACAAGGAGAGAGGAGTTATTCTGGAAAATAACACTGTTTTTTGGAATTTAATCTTCAGTCACTGCGGGAGTCTCTCCATATAAGTTTAAAAATTATTTTCTTTCCCAAATGTAGGTTTTAAGGGTTTGAGAATTCATTTTAATGATTATTTTCCCCGCCCATAAACTATTCTGGCGCCACAAGGGAGGGGCTAATTCCAGTTACTGTAGTCTGTCTCAATTTCCAAATTCTTTACGTTGGTAGTAGGGTGTTTTGAACCCGTAAAACTGTTTCTGGCTTTCTTTCTCTTCTTCCCTCAATCTTTCAGGTTCCACAGGGGGCTATTCTGCGATTATTCCAATTTTCACAATATGATTATACCGAATACAGGATTTTGTGGCTTGCTGACATGAAATTGAAGGTGTGTCATATTGTAAATTATTACATGAGTATATATTTTACTTATCTTACATAAAAAATTTAATCGTTAACAGAACAACAATAAGAATATGCAGTCAAGTTCTGCTCTCCGTGATCAATTTGGCTTTAAGAATTTTAAATTCCAAAAATCAATGTTAATTCCCATAATAAATTCTCCCTCTCGCGGAATGATTTAATCTTTTCGAATTCGGCTTAAACTTTGCAAAAATATGTTTTTAATTCTCGCAACTGATCTAGGATGTCGCCCTTTAAAAAACCAAAAGTTGAAAATAAGGACAACCCTAGCGTGTAATAATTTTTGTTGCCTACTAGAAGAGGGAAGACAATATATTAGGCCCTTCATGATCTGGGTAGGAAATAAAATTCATACAAAAACCTTGTCTGAATTCGTTGTGATACAACGTCTCAACTTTCAAGAAGTTAAATCCTGCAAATATTGATTCTAGTTCTACGTATAATGTTAAATCAAAGGAATGGCGTTGACCGAATTCAAAGATACATGAGGTAGAAATTCTCAAAGTTTCTAATAAAATTATCAAAAATATGAAAAACTGGGAAAAATATTTGGAATTCACGTCTTTTAAGTCCAGGGTGAAAGAAATATAGTTGATACTCGAATTAGAAACTGGTAAATATGGTACTCACAAAATAAATATTCTATGATGCCGAGCACTGATCGAAGGTAACTTACCTGAAACAAAAACCAAAATACTTAAATTAAAATAAATTGACTAAATCGAAGTGGAATTATGGACCACTAGTGGCGAGGACGCGATGTGTAATACAGAATCATGATGCGCCTGTGTTCGAGAGAGAGCATCCTGAAATATAAATTCAGTGACCTTAATTACCATATTTTTGACGTCGTATGTCTCCGAGTTGATATTATTCAATGCCAGCCCCTTCCTACTAAAGTCTGAAGGGTCGAAAGGAGAGAGAAAAGAGCCCCAGAAATAAATTCAGCAACCCACAAATTCCTATTTTCAATATAAGAAATGTAAAAGTTTGGGTAATCGCGAAATGATCACCTGCGGAGCTTGAAAAGTTGAGGGGAGGGAAGAAAAAGCAACCTAAATACAGATTCAGGGGCTCAGAAAGCCATGGTAACAACGTAAAGAACTTGGAAATTGGGGAAATTCTAGTATTCGAATATTAGAGATGAGTATAGAGAGAAATCTCAAAGATAAAGGGAAGGAGGAAATGCCCTTTGAAACGGATTCAGCGACCCATCAAAAATTACTATCGTCGTACAGAACTTTGAAATCGGGGAAACTGGAGTACTCGTACCTGAAGATTAACCCTTTTTGGAGCCTGAAGAATTGAGAGAAGATGAGAAAGAACTCCTGAAATCGATTTATTACTCCAAGATACTCTACTATCGTTGTGAAGAACTCGAAAATTGAGGGAGATTAGAGCCTGAAGAACTGAGGAGAGGGAAGAAATAATAAACGGTTTCAGAGACTCAGAAAGTCTTCCTAACAACGTAAAGAACTTGAAAACTGGAGAAATTTAAGTACTTGAAGATTAGATTGCTGAGGAGCCTCGAAGGTGAATGGGAGGGGGAAAAAAGCTTTTGAAACGGATTCAGAAACTCGACAAAAATGTACTATCGACGTAAAGAACTTGGAAATCAAGGGAAGATTAATCCTCTGTTACAGGAAGGAGAGAATGAACTCTTGAAATCGATTTAGTGACCCAAGAAACTTTACCATCGATGTAAAGAACTCGAAATTGAGGGAAATTAAAGTGACTGAAAATTAACTCCCTGTGGAGCCTGAAATGTTGAAGGGAGAAAGGAAATAATCACTAAGATGAATTTAGCGACTCTCAGAACCCCCACTGGGAAAATAAAAGAATTTTTAGCCTCATATAGGAATGCTTCCCTAGCGATTCTAGCTCAAATCTAAAAAATCAATGTTACTTCCCATAAGAAATTCCCCTGCTTTGCAACACGGGTTAACCTTTTCCAATTTAGTTCAAAGTTTGCAGGCATTTTTTAATAATCTTTGAAATCAATTTGGACGGTGGCCTTACAAAATCAAAAAGGGGGATCAATTTTGCTTGGTGAATGTAACCGGTAAATCAGGAAAATCGTACTCGAGGGGCCGACCTGCCAATCTCGCTAAGCAGACATAAAGGTGTTTCACAAATTTCTTCCTTCTCGCTATTTTTATTCGAAAAGTTAGACCTTTCCAGAATAAAAATGAATCTTCATAGAAAATAACGAGAAACGCAAAAATCGCAACATTTTGAAAATAGAGACGATGAATGAGTACCAAAAAAATAGAAAAAAAATCACGAACATTACACGAAATGATCTGAGCTACTCGAGGACAAAAGACCAAAGTTCATATCCTAATTTTACTTGACTTTTGATTAATATCACAAATTTCAAATCAAGAAAATGAAAAAATATAAATTTTTATAAATTAAATATAATTTATGCAATAATTTTAGTTGGAATTTTAGAATTTACCATCTGAGCTTACTAACAAATCAAAACAAAAATATGAAATTAAGATCAATCAGACGAATCGTGCTCGAAGTTCTTGCCTAACTTGCTACGTTACTCATCGTCGAACTGAATGACGTATTTACGGGGAATTGAGTATGCAATTTCATATGCACGCAAATGTAGATGAACAATAGAGAAAGATTATCCCCCCATCTTTTTTCTGAACGCGAAACGGAATCGACGCGAAGTAAACGAAGAACTGCAAGTGAACGAGTCTAGTTTCTTGTCATGTAAAAAAATATTCCCGCCTCGGGGGGGGGGGGAGGTCTATTTCTCCGGCCCCCACCCTCAGATTTCAATTTCATCTGCAAACATATTTCAGCCGTTTGTATTTAGTTTGTACAGGACATCCCTCCGTTTGTACACCAAGCTTAGCTTATCTGTAGCTTAGGGTTCATCCGAGGGCTTGGGAAACAAGAGCCCTTCCCCACCCATAGATGGAATTTTGACCCCATACTAGTGGCATTCGTTTGTACTTCGTTTACACACATTTGTACAGCATTCGCCTTCGTTCCAACCTGTTTATTTATAGCTTAAGGCGAATCCGCGGGGCTGAAGAAACTAGAGCCCTCATAATTGGAATTTTGACCAAGGGCTAGTGACATTCGTTTGGACACCGTTTGTACACTTTGTACTGCATATTTTGTCGTATGCACTTGAAACCTCCTACAATAGTTATAAGGGAGTATTATGGGGCTGTGGAAATGCAGCCTCTGAAATTCGATTTGGCATCTCAAACCAGAGTCATTCATCCGTATATCGCTAAACTCGTCTGTACAGCATATTCCATTATTTGTATTCGTATATGAACCCTCTGTATAGTTATCTCTGGGAGCTTGGGGTCTGAAGAAATGCAGCCCCCTGAATTTGAACCCGGAAATGTTTTGATCGTCTAATTTGGCCCCAGCGTTGGGCCGAAAAAACAAAATTGCAGGTTTAAAATGCGCAAAAGTTGACCTGGGTTATAATATTAAACACCTTAAACTCTGTTGATTCTGGCCCACCGAAAAGAGGAACTGATTTTAATACAAGGGACCTAAAAGATCCTCATTTCGATACATACATGACTCGATTTTTTATGGCTAAATCGTACATGGATTGTAACCCCCCTCCCCCCCCCCCAAAAAAAAAACACTTGCTAATTTGTTCCATTTTTTGAACTAACTCAATTTTTGCTCAATATAGATTCGAAATTTGGGGTTTTGCGGCCAAATCAGAGGCGGATCAATAATCTGATGTCATGTTTGAAATATGCGGCCGAAGAAGCACTACTCGTATTTCGATAGGTTGTTCAATTTCTCAAGCCAATTTCATTTTGACCCTTTTTCGGTCAGGAGTTTGGAATTTCTAGCTCCTAGTTGGAGTCAGATCAAAAGTCTGATGGTATATAACTATTCAAAATCAGTCACTCCCCCCCCCCCAAAAAAAAAAAAAATTAATTAATTAATTAATCAAATTTCTCGTCAATTTTATTCCAAAATAACAAATTTTTAGGCCTAAATTGAGTTGGATCAAAAATATAATGCGATATTTGAAATCAGCTACCTAAAGAACCCAAGTTTGATAAGTTTTCAATTTTTCAGTACAAGTTAATTTCTCGCTATGACAGGGAAAATATTGAATATGTTGCCACATCAAAAATCTGATGCGATATTCAAGTTCAGTCACCGCCTCAAAATATAGATAATTTCCTCAGTTTTTCAAGACAACTCAGTTTCAGCCCATTTTGGATCCGAAGTTAAATTATTGATGCACCCTAATGGGAGCCACACTGAGAACGTGCGATGTTCGGACAATCATCTGCTAAATACTTCTACCCCATTTGGAATTTAAAATTTGAATGTTTAGGCCAAACTGAAGGCGGGGTCAAAAATATGATGCGATATTCGAAATCAAAGACCCAAAACAGTTTTATTTTGGTATTCGTTTAAATTTTAATTCCAGTTTAATTTTTCCCGTTTCGGGTCTGTAATCTTGACTTTTAGGTCCAAATCAAAGCCAAGTACTACAGATCATTTTTAATTTTTGGTTTAAAATCTTCATTTTATGGTCACGTTATTCGCTATTAAGAAAAAAAAAATGTTTTGATTGGTTTGAACCTCACAAAAATTAGCATGTGTACGGTAAGGTCACTAGGGTAGGAGACCACGTAGAGAATTTTCTGTAAGAACATTTTTTGTAATAAAACGTGAATTTTGTATTTTGGGAGCTAATTTGAAACTGGTCAAGATATCTGATCATATTTTCTGAATTCGTAATTTGAAACCACACTTCGAAAGAAATGTTTTGGAAACGAATTTTCAGGCTAATTGTATTAAAATTTCTAGTTCGAATCAAAGGGAAAGGACTGATCAATAAATATTTTTACTTATTGTCCTCTAGAGTGAAAAGTCGGAATTTTTTCATTTTTGGCTTTTTCGGAGCTTGCTTTTAAGAAAAAAGAAGCATGTTCACAATTTCACTCTTGGATTTTAAACTAATTCAAAAATCCAATCAACGATCTTATCCCCTGAGGTACGAAATTTTAATTAAACATTTTTGATCATCAGATAACAATTTTCGAGGCGAGGAATGAATCTAATGAAAATTTCAATGCCAGATTCGAGCGTGAAAATTCAATCCATGAATACTAGTGAGGTCCAAGTTTCAGTATTTTTTCATTTTGAAAAGTTCACATTGAAAGCGAAAGAAATACTGTCAAACTCTCAAAGTGAAACCTTGAATCAGCGCAGAAAATAGAAATTGATGCACTCGACATATTTTTCTAACGATATCAAATGTTCAAAACTGGGTCTTACTGAATGTTTGCTGGGTCGAAACGGAAGGGAAATGGCGAATGTAATACCTCCCCTAAATTTGTGACAATTCCTTAGACACGGGAAATTCCGACACCTAGTTGGCAAAGTTGAGTAGATGGAGGCTATTTTTCTTCTTTATTTTGCCTGTAAGTACATATGTATAAGAAAATTGTGAGAATTGTAGTATTCCAATCTCTATTTTACCAAAACGGAAGCAAATTTTGGAACTTAATCGAAAAAATCGAAAGGTGAACAGTTTTTCTTTTCATTTACTTGTCCACCTAAAATTTCAGTTGAAATTTTTGGCGTCGCCCCTCCCCCCACCCGTAATGTTTCTCCGTGCCAGTTCTTATCGTTTTTGGTGATCATTTTGGTGTGAAGAAGACCTGTATGCAAAGGTAAAAGCCAGATTCGGAGTGTCACAAAAATTGCGGCTCAAAAATATGTCTATTCCCCTTTGTTGCTGATTTGTGGCCACTTTTCCAACTCTGTTTGGACTTCATACCATTTTGAAAAATTCAGTTTAAACTCGATGCAACTGGGAGGAAAGAAACGACTTCAGTAACTTGTTTACGTTTCAAAGTGTTCACGCATCTAACGTCCTATTTAAAATTTTGGATATCGGTCACATTTAGAAAAATTTCTCCATTTTCAATCCACTTTTCCAATTACATAGTCTCTTATCTCTCCAGTCATTCTATCGTCAAAAGATTTAGTGGCTTGTTTAGCACCTCGTCAGTTTCCCGCCAAATTCTAACAATCACTGTATTTCCTCCTTTTTATTTCTTTTTGGTTTCTGTATCGAAAGACAGTTTTTCTTGCCCGAGTACGGTACAAGAGTTGAATCTGAATACAATGAAATGCATTTCAAATTACAGCGATTTTTACTTCAACCTCGCCTACGTTAGACTAAAACGGAATTACCGCAATTTAGGTTGTTGTAGTTACTGTCGTTGCTGCTGTTGTTGTTTTCATCTTCCTTCCACCTATTTCCCCAACGAGATGAAATTCGGCCATGCCGCGACCTTTTTAATATTCAACATGTCGCGAGGTATTATCCGTCGGATTTCACCCTAACTCATCTCACAAAAGCCAGGTCGTGTTTACGAATATTTTAGGGATCTGCGGCGTTTTGTGGAATTAGGTTATAGCTCAGGTCAATTACACCACGAAATGATGAACTTCACCCCTCGCTGTCTAGTGCATTTTATTTCGTTCTAGCAGCAGCCATCGCTCGATCACCTTCCCACTCAATGTCATCAGAATATTGAAAAATCAAAACTTGAAAACATGGCCAGCCTTTCTCGCATCAGAATAGTGGTGGTAGAACTACTTTTTTCTAACGGAGCATGCTCGGAAATTCGTAGACAATTTTCCAGATGAGGGGAGGGGGAGGAGGATTAAAAATTGAGCAAACAAAAAACTAATATATACCGTTTGTTCTATTACTCTGATCTCTCTGCAAATCTTCGACACCTCTTCTTATCGGTTGACTGACATATTATGAAAAACCAAGAAAAAATTCAAAATAAAGAAATAGTTTTCTTTAAATCTTGGAGCCTAACTCTTCTGCAAATGGATGTGAAAATTTTGACATTATAAAAAAAAAAAAGTATAGGGAAATGTATAGCCCCCTGATAAAAGGATTTTAGAAAATGGTTAGCAGTAGGCGGGGCCTTCTTTCTCAGACTTGTTGAAAAAGTATTCCTTCAACTTGAACGTTGTAGTACGAAATGTTCGAATACTTGTATATTGAATTGGAGAATCGTTTCGTCAAAACGACATGCGTATCTTGTAATGTTTTTGAAAATATATGGCTAAAAAGTTGCCTTGAGGAATAAAAATTAAGTGGGCAATATTTCGTTGAAACATATTGAGGTTTTTCCGTAGCACAACCCGAGTAAAGCTTCAAATGGAGCATTAAATGTAATTACCATGGTAGTTCAATCTTCAGCTAAATGTTCATAAATGAGCCAAATCAACTTTTTTATACCATGAGGGAAAGTTTTTGATCCACTAAGTTTGTTTTTGATGTTATTTGAACTGTAACCCTTACCTTATTAGCTTCTTAACTGATTGATATTTTCTTGCTAAAACGTTCAAAAAATTCCTCCTTTTCTTTACTAATTATTATTCTATAGGCGATACGAAACCTCCCTGCGCGTATGGCACTTCTCTACGACCTCCCAAACCGTAAAAAATCGATTTAAAAGTTGGTGACCAAAACTGACTTTTTTCACTCAGCAGTTGGGAAAAGTTACGACTTCAGTGAGGGATGAAAATAAGGGGGGAACGAAAGCTTTCACTACACTTGGGAAATTTTAGTAGATGAATCAGAAGTTGGACAAATCCAGCTAGTCAAAAGTTTTTTGTTTTTTTTTGGTAAATGTAAAAAAATGTTAATACTGTGGAATTTTGAGTTGAGTCAGCTGGGACTTTCACAATTTCTGCCCCCTCTCCCAGATAAACTCTTCGGCACTTCCCTGGAAACAAGTCAGAAGAAGAAAGAAAGAAATCCCAAGTAAGCACCCCCCTCCATAGGAATTCCTAAGGTACAAAGTGGTTTCCTTGCCCCCACTTTCGCCACCTATCCTCATTTTCTTGGTTTAGTTCCATTTCGTTTTTGATTTTAACACGGCCGTGAGGAGTGTTCGGCTCGGAGGACCAACATTCAAAAAACGAACACGAATTAGCTTGCTGAAATATTTCTGCAAATTTACTCGCTGAGTCATGAAATCGCAGGTCGCTTAACATGGTCACCGCGTCACCCATTTCACACCCCTTTCGATCTGATGACCACATAACATAATTTCCTCACGAACTACAAACGGGTGTCCCAGATGTTCTCCTAGCATTTTGCATTGTAAAACAAGGCAACATAACTACAAAATATCGTCGTTTGAGAAGCGGTATCATGAGCTTTGTCCAGGTGGTAGGGAAAGCAGGACAATAATGCCTGCATTTGATGAGCGATACCGTGCAACACGAATTAAGTCACAGCCGCGCGGTAACCAGGTGACAACAATGACATCTGTGACGGGTAAACATCTAAACATCTTGTAGCGCTTTCAATTTGCAAAAATGAAAGAGGTAAAAAACGAAAAAATTAAAATATTTTCGTCGTAATGAAATACTCGCCGTAGCGGCATTCCTTTTTTTTAAATGTCGAGGAAAATTTCCTTTTTTATGTTGAAAAAAAAAGAAGTCTTTCGCCATGTATGGAAAATTCAATCAGCACGTTCCAAGCAGGGTATACGTGCGTCTCTTTAAAATCTCTTTTCTCCATTCTGCCGTCTCCTTGTCATTTGGCTCATTATTGAAACCGCGTGGAAAAAGAATTCGTTTCACGTGGCGTAGAAGGAAACATAATAAGTAAACGTTGAAAGATGACTCGCTTTACTTATGGAACAGTTTCATGACTTGGAGACGAGAAACATCGTGCGAGTTCGGATCATTTGTACTCCTTTATATACATCCATCAGGGAGAACCGTAGCCATGAGTAGGTATGGGGTGACTCGCTCTCCCAGTACGTTGAAAAATATTCGTTGGTAAATTTGCAGTTGCAGTCGGAAAATAGAAGATTTAAGAAAACAGCGAAAACCGAATTTCAAAGACCTTCTTTCCTTTCCTGTACAATGGCTTGAAAATGACTTCACATGGGTAAAATTAGTTCTACTTGGACGGAAAGGGGGTATTAGAATAGAGTTTATTTCATTGCCCATTTCAGAGAATAGAGACCTACAATTCTAGACATAAAATTTAAGTATAATTTTTGAAGTGCCCAACTAGCACCTTCTATTTGCGAGGGAGGCAACAGGTGGTAATAATAGTAATTTTTATCCCAGTTTCAGTGTATTATCAACTGTCACCCTTCAAAACAGGTCGCGAAGAAGTGGTCAAGGATAAAATTCAATTCCAGAATTTGAAAATTTTTAATAATTTTGAAAAACTTACGTAGTCCTGAATGAAAGTTTACCGATCAGAATGTCATTTTTTTTAAAATTAAATGAACAGCGGCCACTTTGAAAAAGAAACAAAATTTATCATCACCACCTACAGCCCACTTCGAATATTGTAAGAGCGACAAAAATTGAAAGTTGTGCACTTCAACAGTTTGGTTCAAGTTTCATTATTTGAATTTTAAAACTAGTAAAGTCCGTTTAATATTACAAATAGGCTATTCAGTTCGGTAAATAATTTCTATCACGTCTTCAGTGTAGTATCTATTCAGTATCTTCACAAAAATACTCCAAATTAAAGTGAATAATTAAACTCGAAATGAAAATTCGCTGTTTTCACAATCTGAAGACCTGTAACCCCTTCAATTTTGAGTATAAACTATACATGTACATAACGTTGTTTGTTCCTGCCGCCGAGTACTATCTCCTCCTTCTGATCTAGCAAACTAAGCTGGAACACACTGTACTGGATTGGGCACCAAACCGCCATTTCGGTTTATGAAATTGTTTGGAGTTTAACTCCTTTTGCGGTTAATGATATTGATGGTTTTTGAATCGTGGCACTGGAAACGGAACTCGAATATCAACTTTTGAAAGCTGAAAACAGCACTACGGTACAGCCAATTTTTTAAAAGATGCAGATTAGTCGATTTTGTATTATTTTTTAACGCTGAGAACAATAGCACAATCAGTTTTTCTGTAGAACATCGCGTTCTTCTTTACAGAATCTGTCTTATTTTCCCTTATTTTGAGTGAGAACTCCAAAGTGGTAACACTGATTATCTACTGCGTATCTGTAATCTGTATAACATCTGTTAAGCAGTGCACGCACTTTATGCAACAAAAAAATTACCATTTCTTTGTTTTTATGGATATTTTTTACAAGAAAATGCAATCTACTACAAAAAACAAACAAAAAAAAACAAACAAAAAAATCGCAAATGTCATTGAATTTAACATGAAAAATACTTCTAGAAGGACCTGATACTCTTCTTGTAAATTTTGATGAATTTTATTTTGTACTGTAGTGTATAGTTTAGAGCGGAGGAGGTTTCTTAAACTCATGGATGCATTCAATAAGGAGATGGATGTGCACTAGCACACTCATTCGTTATCTAAAAGAAATTACTAAAAAAAAAATAAAAAAAAAAGCTAAACATTCGGCTAGAGGAGTTTTTAAATTAGTATCCTAGGAGAGGAGATATCTAAGAAAATATCGGTGAAATGTGAATGATAATGAAAATTGTAGCAGAAAAGCTCCTTTTTGCTACTCATCTTCAGACGATCTAGATGGTGTAATGGTGGATCCAGATTGACAACTCATACTGTAGAGTCCAGGTAAATGAGAAAAAGTTTTTTGATAACAGGCTGGAGTTTGACCGAAATTAGGATCTACAGAAAAAGAAAACTAGGAGTACCAGCAGTAGAAACAGTTACTTGTACAATCTTAAATACCTCCTCCCCCTTCCGTCCAAAAATAGCTGACAAATTTTCGAGCATTCTCCTATTAGAATAAAGAAGTTTCGCCGCTGGTGGTTAAAGCTGAGTTAAGACTTTTCAAGACTTCACGATTTTTGTGAAATTCACCAAGTGTTGTGAAGATTTATTAAGACTCGTAAAGGTACTAGTGAAGTTGGTAAAGACTGTTTTAAATCTGATTAAGATGCATCACAAATTTATGAAGACTCATTATCTCATCAAGACCTGTGAAGATGTATCAATGCTTATGATGTTGTGGTGGAACGTATGGCGATGCACGCATGTCAAAGTGGCTTCCATGACACCGCACCCCCGACCCCGGGAGAGCTCGCCTGGAATTCAGGTCCCCACGGCCGGACGCACTGTCAATGCTTGATAAGAGAACACCAATTAGGAGTCAACATGTCTCTCTTAGGATTCATAAAATTTTCATTACAACTCATCAAGGCTTTTTAAGAAGCTTTTAAAAATCGTTAATGCTTGTCAGAATTTCCTTAAGACTTATTAAGATGAGTCAACATTTTCTTAAGATTTTTAAGAATTAATTTTGTTACTAGATTCATATAACCCGTCACACATTTTCAAAGACCCGTAGGAATTCAGGAAGATTTGCTAAGACTCGTTAAAATACGGCGTAAGACTTTTCCAGGGATAATTAATTATCTTCAAGATTCTTCTAGGTTCCAGACCGGCCTATGACTCTTTAAAACTGCATTAAAACTCGGCCTAAATGAAATTATTTCAGTAGTATTATTTATTTTTATTACTTTTTCGGCGGAAGGGGGGGGGAGAACTTGATTTTTGCCGACTAAAATGTAAATTTTTCCGACCGAAAGTCCAATTTTCCAACAGACAAACAGAAGCAAAGAAAAAAAAATCAGTGTTTTTGAAATATTTCTGAAGACTTGATTTTACCAATTTAGTATCCATTTATCAGCTCGAGGATATGTTGGACGGCAGCTCCTCCATCAGTGCGTTGCTGGATTTTTATAGCAGTATTTTATATTCTTCTAGATTCTTTCAGGAATGCTTGAGCTCTGTAGCACTCTTCCCAGCTTGTTTAAAACTTTTTAATAGTTCCTCCTGAATCGTTCAAGGCTATTCCAGGCCTGATTCAGACGTATTAGGACTTCTCCAGATTGTAGTCTTGTTTGAAGCTCTCCAAACTTACTGAATCACTTATAAAAGTGTTCCAGATCTGTTTACGATTACTTAAAACTTGTTCAAGATTTTATGACTCTTACAGACACATTTAAGACCCTCTAAAGCTCTTTAAAATTTTTCCAGCCTAATTTATGAATCTTCTAGACTCTTCAGATTTATTCTTGCGACTATCATTGATTATTTTTAGATTAAGACTATGTTAGGCTCTACAGAATCTTTTTCAGCCTATTCTACACTTCCATAAGATTTTTTCAGGATTTTTTCAGACCTGTACGAGTCTTTCGAATCTCATATAGACACCAGAATATGTCCAAAAGAGTTTTAGAAAAGTTTGAAAAACCTTAAAAAGTACTCAAAATGGTCTTGAACAGTTTTGAGCGAGATTAAAAGGGCCGCAACAGCCTTAGTCGAACATAAATACTTATAGGTATATTAGTCTTCAACGAGTTTGGAACAATCTTATAAAGTTAGTTTGAAGCATGTTTGGAAGAGACTTGAATAAGTCCGGAAGAGTTTCAAGAAGTCTTGAGACTTTTTGAGACACTTCTATGCTCGTTTAAAAGAGCTCCAAAGAGCACTAGATATTGTCTGTAACATGCCTACAGGTAAAGCAGTAGCCATGGGGGCATAAGGTGTAGCTCCTATCATCTATCCGGACAGGAACGCAATCAGAACTTTTTTCTGGTGAGGGCTAGAATTTAGAAGAAGAAAAAACTTGGGCTGGGGTGAAAACTCGATTTGGTACCAAGCTACCTACCTTTCATGAGCTGTAAATTGGTATGAACCTACGACCCAACGTAACCGCATCAGGTCATCGACATCAATTTTTTTCATTTTAAAATTGATTTTGAAAAAGTTTCGAAGCACTTTTTTGGAGGAGGGGGATAGGTACAGCCCCTTCTTGGTTGCGCCCGTGTATCCAGAGTTGGCAAATCAGATGCTCAGTTGGCAAATTCATGCACCATAAGAGCCTCAGCAGTTAGAACATTTTTCATTTTTCCCCCAACAGCTGGATATTGTTTGCTTTTCGTTTGCCCTCTCCCCTACCCCATAAATTTGCTTCGCTACAACTCTGACTATAGAAGCCTTAAGAGAAGCTTGAAAAGTCTTAACTTTTTCAATCCTAGCGGGGCAAATTGTCCCAAAAAAATTCAAAAATCCTATATTAGGATTATCAACAGTGTTTAAATTCGTTTAAACTGTCCCGTTGGGAGTAATTGAGTATTTGAGCTGCTGATTTTTCCGCTAGGGCGCGCCGCAGAGTGGCCATCAGTCGCTGTATTTGTGGGTTCGTATTTATCAGTACCAGTGGGACAATATATCCTATCTAATAATCCAACTGGGACATATTGTGCCATCCACTAGGGGGAGAGGCATAAAATCAATTCTAACAAGTTTTGTGTTTTTGGGGGCCTGATAAAAAAATCTCGCAACTGAATAGGCTCCAAAAAAATTTCCCCATGCTTAGTATCAAAAGGGTTAAACAAGTTTGAAAAAGCTCTATGGAATGTCAAGGCGTCCTAAACCTGTTTAGGTAAGACTGAAACTAGTTCAAATAGTCTCAAACAAATAAAACCATTAAAATAATGTTCTCGAGTATGGAAAAAGTCTCAACATCTCAAATAATGTCTAACAAATCTAAAAAAGTCTTTGAAAAATACTCAGTAAGGCCTGGGATGAGTGGTAGAAGGTCTTAAACTTGTCTTGAAGAATCTAAAATATTGTTGCAAGAGTCTTAAATAAGTATAGAAGAATCTTGAGTGAACCTGTTGGAAATTTTGAATTTATTTAACTGAGTGCAGGGCAATACTGACGGGGGGGGGTCAAATCTCTCCCATTGACAAAAACAAAAAACACGAAGAAACAATTGGTTGAGACGGAGAGGAGGGCAGATCCGTGACTGAGTCCCCCCTCCCATCACCAAGAAAAAATTTTATTTTAATCGCAACGAATCATGGGTACGGCCTGACTGAGTGCGGATGAATCTGCAATAGAACTTAAGTCATTCGAAATAGTCGGGTCTTCGGGTGAAACCTAAACATTGATATTAATCAACAAAGTCAGTAAAAGTTTGCACACGTTATCTTTATGCCAAAATGCAGCATTCTTGTCAGGGTCATTATCAAAATTCAGAAAACTTTTTCTCTTCCCATCTGAGAATTCATCAAATAAAATTCGAAAATCTTGATGCTAAGTGAGTGTGTGGGGTGTTTAAGCTCTACTCCTCACTAGGATCCACGTTGTAGTGCTACAGAAAAGACCTCGCGAACGCTCACGTCGGCACTGCTCTTCCAGGAATTGGGGAGTGGAAAGCATTGTTTTGGATTAGGATGTTATAAAACAAAACATGTTTCTACTTACATTCCATATTCTCCTCCCAACCAACTTATTATTCTTGATCTTTCGCAACATTTAGCTGTGTAGCCTAGTGGCACAGAAGTGACTTTTTGACATCGGTATGTCTAATGGCTCGTCACTCGAAATAGAAAATGTTTCGCTTATTCCTCTTTATGGAGTCATTCGTTCCATCACGTTTCGTCTGGCCGACAGGAAGAATGCTGAGCGAAGCCGAGAATGGACAACAAGAGAAGGAATTGGAATGATATATTATGCGTATCAATGCGGTCACTTGGAGGACATATGTAACAATGTCCTTCTGTGCAGCAGTCGGACTCTTTTTTTTTGTGAATTGAAATTCGTTATGTTTTAGTCTAAATTTTTCTTATTTGTACCCCCCCCCCCAGCATATTCTTCGCGCCGGTCCTATGTGAGATTGGAAAGACTCCTGTTAACTCTTAAAAAGGCTAGAGAAACAAGAATTCTGAAAGAACGATTTTACGATAACTTTTTTTTTTTTATTCAGATGGCGCGTTGCTCCATTATAATTCTGGCTGTTTAGAGAGTGGAATATTCCCTAAATTATTGGAAGCGCGTCTCACGACTCACGAGTCGGGATTATACAAAATACGTGCCGAGCCGAGCCGGGACGAGGCAACGGCGAAGCCGTCAAGACACATAAACGAGTAGAAGATTACTTTCGCGTTTGATATTAGATATTAGAGTAACAATATATCATAAAGGTTACATCCCTCGCTAAGTCAGGTATCTGTCGTTACTTGGGGAGGAAACGGTTAGCGACTGCGAAATCGCGAGGACGCCAGAGATAGGTCCCAAGGTCCCAACGTCAACTATACCCTTTCGTGTATTTATATTGCGAGACGGATTATTTCGTTCTGGAAATGTTGAAACGATATCTCAAGATAAAAGAATCGCTAGAATATAGCTTCGAGTACAACCTGGAACTGAATCGCCCTATACGTGTGAGAAAAATAGATCAAGATTACACAACTGTTGAAACATTCATAAATAGGATTTGCAACAAAACGTGGAAGATGGAAATAGTAAATTTTAACACCAGTTGGGTGCGCCGATGGGTAAGAGCTCACATTTACATGAAACGGGTATGTACCAAAAACTAACCTCAAAAACGAATTCTCTTACTCGGGAAACACCATATCTGAAATAATTGAGACCCACTTACGTGGCTTTCAGTATTTCAGTATTTAGCCCAAATTCTATCTGATGTATTGAGCCTACATTACGAGAGAATTATTGGTAACATACTGGTAATTACGAAAAAAAAATCCGGACACTGCACAGAAGGTCATTATTACGTGGATACATGGATATGTCGTCAGTGTGGCCGGGTGATCAAAAAAGTACCACCATTGCCAAAAAAAAAGTGCCGCATACATTTTTTCCGCATGTATGGTAGTGACAGCTGAATATCACAAGATCAGAAATCACCGATCGGAAGAAAGAGGTCTTAAAGTAATCGTCCAAAAAGTCTTTTTTCGCAGACGAACTCTGAATAAATTTGACAGCGTTCTACATAGGCAAGAATTTTTTGGTTTATAAAAAAGTTGAACAAAATTTTGGACGATCAACAACCGTACGAACAAGCGGGTTTTAGGGTGGGATTCTCAACAGCGGACCTTCCGTGTTAAAAGAGGCGTCAAACAGGGAGAGCCCCTGTCCCCGAATTTGTTTAATAGTGTATTGGAGGAAGCATTCCAAAACCTGACTAGGGAAAAGAAAGGAATTAGAATTAACGGTAGAAGGCTGACTATAACTTGAGATTTGCTGACGATATTATTCTAATAGTGAAGGATATAAAGGAAGTTGGGGGTATGCTTGAGGAGCTAAAGGAAGAATGTAATAAAATTGGCTTAGAAATAAACACATCAAAAACTAAGTTGATGACGATTGACGGAGGGTCAGGTAAAATTGACTTCGGGAAGCTGTCTATTGAAAAATCTGATAAATACACATAGGACAGTCAATTTCCTTTGGTGACTACATGGATAAAGAATTGAAACAAAGAGTCACAAAAGCATGGAAAGCGTTTTGGTCCTTAAAATTTATATTCAAAAGTAAAATGAGGGTCAAAAAAAAATCAGAATACTTAACAGCGCGCTCTTGTCGGTACTATCATATGGCGCCCAAACTTGGTCGTTATCCAAAAATCAAAAAAGCTTACAAGAAACCACAAATTTCGGGTTGCTCAGGAGTATTTTGGGGATTAAGATAGAAAATAAAATTAGCAAAATTGACGTTATCAAGAAAACAGGGGCGGAAATGATTGGCTACAGAACAAAAAGAATTGAAATTCAAATACGTGGGGCATTTGGCTAGGGAGTCGAGCAAAAAGTGAAGCGTAGCCACTATAAGCTGGGTACTGTATGACCTAAGAAGAAGGAGAGGAAGGCCGGTTACGAAATACCTGGACGAAATTACTCGAGCATTAGGACCTAATTGGGTCAGGATAGCCCAAGACAGAAAAATATGGAAAAAGATGGTGGAAGTCAATGCCCAAAAATGGGCAGTATAGAGAGTGACTCACTGGAGTATCGTATGTTCAGTAATTAGTTATTTTGGAAGTAACGTCCTGTACTACACATAACTTTAAATAAATAAATTTAAAAAGAAAGTTGGAGTTGTTGCAGTTTTATCTTCTTAGAAGACAAAATAGTGCAATATTAAAAGAAAAATATTGAAGAAAATATTCCGCAAAAATGGTGATGGAATCGGCCAAATATTCTTGAATATGATCTTTAAAAAATGCAAAAGCATATTTTTGGAATCCCTATTTATGATCAGCAGAAATATAATGTGGCAGTTTCTATAAAAAGGGGTAACTTTGTCGATCGATCAAAGTCTCAGAAAATGCAAAAAAAGAAAAAAATATATTTTTTGTGAAAAAAATCAATTTTGAGGTTTTGGTTGATTTCTATAGAAAAAACATCGCACTAACGAAGAGACAAAATTCACACGCATGAGAGAAAAAAGGGAGAGGGAGAAAGAGAATTATTAAGAAAGAAAATGAGAAATGAATGCGAATGTCTGCGTTCGCTTCTTCGTGGTTTTTCGGAGCTCACGAATAAATCCGATGTTCTGAATTGTTACCACGCAGAAGAGCGAAAAATTACTTTTCCAACAAGCCCTCGTCGAGGCTGGTCATGTGATTCCGCGGCGAGTTAGGGCCGCTTGACGGAGTGGGAGAAAAAGGTGTGTCTAACTTTAAACGCATTTTTCCCAAAAACGTGTTTTCGCGCATTCTCGTTACACTCATCTTTGACCGCTTGTATCTCCGGAACAAAAATCGCTACAAATCTTGCCGATAGCTCGTTGGAATGGACATTCATTCCTGTATTACGTACTGTCTGTAACTCAAAATTTGTCGGATCGACAAAGTTACCCCTTTTTATAGAAACTGCCACATTATTCAAGCAACGTTTTTGTCGGAGATCCAAAACGCATGGCACCATCTACGCACGATCTGCATAACAAGCGTTATTAAGTAAGGTGTCCAATAAACTAGTTTGGTCTATTATCTTTATTATTGTTTATCTTCGAAATTGGAAATAATTATTCCCCACTGGAATTATTAAATAAGTGCCACCAAAAGCGCCACATATTTCAAAAGTGCCACATATTTCAAAAGTGCCATGTAAATATGGATGTGTCACACCTTGCAACGCTGTATGTCGCCCAGGCGACCGCGTTGACGCGCATGCCCACATTCCAATGTCTTCTCTAATCGTCCATTCTCGGCGTCCCTCGGCATTCTCCGTGTTGGTCGGTCGAAACGTGATCAAACGAATGACGGCATGAAGAGGAATACGCAACTACATCACGATGGTAACGTTTTTCTGTGGAACGTTTTTGCGGAGCGTTTTCTGCGGAATTTTTCTCTCCCGTGTTCCAAGCCATTCTGATTTAAACCTGCACTAGAGTGCGCTGTAAAATTACCTGCGCGGGTGTTAGCGGGTGAAAATGAGTGAGTGATCATGTGTACTTTCAAACGGAAACACTGCTGTATTCAGTAGGGTAAAAAATCAAGTAAAAATTATTCAATTTTCTTTGAAATTGAATTTCTAATCAATTTAATGATAGTTGAAGTTTGCTACACGCTTACGGTAAATCATACGTGATCACTCACACATATCGCAGGGCTGCCAACACTTGAAACTCTAAGTTTAAATCCCAATTAGACATATATAACACAATGACCTACAATTTTTGTGTCGAACCAATGTTTTATTTTATGTTTTATTTTGTTATTATCGAGTCACGGAGCTACACTCTCGGGCTATGGGCTCGGGAAAGGTTGTTGTCTTTGAGTTGCGGAGGTATCCAGCAGCAGAAAGGTAGGTGAGGGTGTTGTTTATGTGCTTGTGGGAGTTGAAAAGGGCCAAAATTCGACTATGGGGGACGTGGTGAGAGTTACGAAGGCGGGAGGGGCAGGAGAAGAGGTGGTCCACCGTGAGAGGGTCTTCATCTTCACAGTGTAGGCAGTTGAGGGGATACAGGTAGTGAGAAGATGCGTATGTGTGAGGCATGTATGTCCGATCCTTAGGCGGGTGATGATAACTTCCTCGCGGCGTGAGGAACGTTGGGATGTTGACCAGGGGACAGGTGTAAGCTTGATTTGTGCGAGTTTGTTGTGACGAGACGCTTGATGCCGCCACTCTTACGCAAAATGGTTTGGCGGATGGCGGAAGTGAGATCTGTTGAGATAGGGAGTACACGAGTGATGTATGGGAGCTTTGTAGCTTGCTGTGCTGCTTGATCTACTGTCTCATTTCCTTGGATACCAATATGGCTTGGGATCTAGATGAGTGAAATTCTCTTGGTGATGAAAGAAATGAGATGGAGAATGAGATGGATGCGTTGGACGAGAGCGTGCATTGAAAGGCGATCGGAAATGGACCTTAAGGAGGAAAGGGACCAGTTAGTGGGTGACGGTGGGTGGGTCTTCGAGCGAGGAGATCGTGACTATGCGCTGTAGGATAGCATGGAGTTCAGCTGTGTAGATGGAAACTGTATTTTTAAGTTGAAATGAGTGTAGTAGACTATCTATGGAGTAGGCGTAAGCGGTGCGTCGGTTGTACTTTGAACCATCAGTGAAGCACAGGATACGGTCAGGAAAGCGGTCAAGAATTTCATACAAATAAGTCCGATAAATTTGGGAAGTGTGAATTTCTTATATAGGGAATTCTGTAAGCTCGAAATTGCATAGGGGAAGGTTCAACAAATTCCTTTTCACAATGCCTTTCATTTTACGAGAATCTGAAAGTCAGTGAAAACAACACTGGTAAAGATGAAGATAAGGATGAAGATGAATAATAATAGTGAGGACCAATGCCAAAACTAAGAATAGTACTCGTAAAAAATAATAAATAATAATTATTCATTAAGTTACCCTTTTATCATCTTCTTACTTCAGAATACTAATAAAAACTTTACCATTCCGTTCAGTATAGAATTTTATTATAGTGTAGGGTAACTGATGAGGAAACAAGGCGTAAATGTTAATTCCAAAAAGGCGTACGTACAATTATTCCGTTAAAATTGCAGCATTCCACGTATTAATTTATACTATTACAATCAGCGTGAAATTTTCTATTAGAAGCGTTACATTTCTAGAAACCTTATAACGTTTATAACTCGTAGCACGGGAAAATGCTGAAACTTCCGAAAAACTTAGAAGCGCTCTATTGTAAAATTTACTTCTCAGCAGTTCCAAGGTGGGATGTATGGTAAACACGATAGTCAAAAATGAATCTCTGTAATGGTTGCGATCGAGGAATCTGGTCGTAAACGAACACAAATCAGCTAGTTGGGATATTTTTTGTCACGACGAGCGTTGGAAGTGACACTGATAACAATACTGAACGCGTCTAATTGTTTGATCAGTGGTATCATCTTGATGACATTAAAATTCGCGTTTAATATGAGAAACAGAAAAAAAAAGAATTATAATCAAAAAATTAACATTGGCATAAAAGTCCTCGTTGAGGTATCGGGTGTCGAATCAAAAAATGATGCATCGGTAATGCTGTCGGTGTGTACTGTGTAGCTTATTGGATTATACCTCGGTACGCAGTACACCGTTGCCTATGGATTTTCTGAACAAAAAAAAAATCGATCGAATAAATGTAATAGTTTTTGGCCAGAAACAGAACATTTCTGATTCTCCACTGTTCATTTTTTCACAAACCTTGAAAGCGACCCACGCGAACATTCTGTGCTATCATGTATCTTCGTCTGCCTTTTACTTATTCAATACTCCTAGTTCGGTTGATATACTGAACCTCGATTTGTTATCGCTCAGTCGATTTCTTTTACTCGTCCAGTAATTCTTTTTTACATTTCTTTTCGTTGAAGCCGAGCCCATCGAAGGGCTGACAACTCGGTGAGAGTATTTAACTTTCCAAAAGGCTCAAGTATTTTCGTAAGCATGACGATTCGCAGGCGAACTACTTTTGAATTGGAAATACATCGGAGGCTCGGAGGGCTTCATTCAGAATCGCCAGAATGATGATCATATCCATTACCAACCCAACATAGAGCGGAGGAGGAAATGTTGACCACACTCCGGCGTAAAATTCACTCGTTCAGATCATAACTGTGATGGTGAGCTCAAACGGCTAATTGATGTTATATAGGGATCCGGGATCCATGGGGGTAAGATGACAATTTCCACTATCAAATTTCAGTGAGCACGAAAATTAAATTCTTCAGTTTAATTTTCGCACCTAAATTCGGAAATTAAAATCTCCCGGCGGGAAGCTGCCAGCTCAGAGTAGACAATATTCTCTTACCTACTTTTCAAATTTCAGTAAACAAGAAAACAAAATTCTTCAATTTAATTTTTTGCCTGACAAAATTTTTCGGGAGGGGAGGGGGCTGTTAGCTTAGGGAAGACAGTTCACCCATTTAGTCTTACTCAGGTCAGAACATTATCGGTTGTTATTCCATTATAAGTTACTTGACTACTACTCAAGATAATACGCTAGAGAAAAGTCATTTTTCAAATTTTGCCAATTGATGCCCTTCCCATTCTTTCAACTGACAAGTGTCTGAAGAAAGTCGCTTCCCATACCCACTATCATCAGTTTATCTATGGAGTCATTTGTGTTGGGAAACATTCGAGCATGTTCTGACAAAAAAGAAATGGTGGCATTCAATTCACCCTTCAGAGATGAGAGGTATTCGAATCTTCTAGTAAGTTCGACCAGATCAGTAGCGTAAATAAGCAGTTTTTTGTTGTTGTTTTTGTTTTTTTTGAAAGAGCGGTAAAATTTTTGTAGGCATAATAGAGGGGTATTTACAAAATAAAAAAATAAAATAAAAGTCTCAGGTCTAAGATATTAGTAAGCTTCAATTTTACACTTAGATACTAAAAATGTTTGCTGTCAAGCTCTAACTTGGGATTCCTTCAGTGAGTAGGGAAAAAAAATCTCGATGACATTCCAGTTGACTTTCACCCTAAAAAAAAATAAAAAAAAATCGAAGTCTTAATCAGTAAATCAAATGAGAAGTTCCCCTGAGAGAGAGTGGAAGCGGTAGGTGAAAATGTTGAAAATAGAATAGTGATGGATCTACAGTACTTTGCTCCAATTTACCAAAGAAAAGAAAAATGTCTCTGGTTTCAAAGATTGGTTGACTAGCTTCAAATTCTTGCACATAGTTTCACTTTTGATGAGCAGGAGAAAATAAATTAAATAAATGGCTCAGGTCTGAATTGTTAGTTGAGGGGCTCCGAATTTCCGCGCTGATTTTCACTTAATGAATAAGGAAAAAAAGTCTCAGGTTCGTATTGTTACGTAACAAGCTCTTAAATTTTACTTTTCACAAATAATTTTCAATTTATAAGTTTAAAAAAAAAAAAAAAAATGTTCAGTGTCATTCCACTCACACCTCAAAACTATAATGGATTAGAATCCTAATAAATTTGACTAAAGTCTGAATCAGTAGCGTAAAGAGAAATTTTTTTACGAGGAAGGGGGGGGAGGTAAAATAGTGGCGGATGTACAAACCTCGGTGACACTTTACTCACACCTCAGAGATAATATGGATTCGAATCCTAATAAGCTTGACCAGAGTCCTAATTCTCGTAGTGTTGCGGTTGTACAAAATACCAAAAGACCAAAGTCTCAGGTCTAAATTGATAGTTGAGATACGCCTACTTGATTCAAGGAGTTTGTCACCAGTCATCCAATAACGGTCTTCGACAGTCTCAAGACGAAGCTGAGCAAGTGATTTATAGAGGCTAATACAAAATACAGCAAAGAAGTACAAAATTCTGATACTTTGGAAGACTGTCTGTAACCTGCCCCAAACTACAAGGGTATAAAATTCGGAGTTGATGGCGCAGACTGCTATAAAGTTAGTCCAAAATAGCGCAAAATGGGCAAAAATTTACGACCCCATTCAGAGACCTGAGATCAGCGAGATCAAATTTGAAATTCGTTACCTTCTTTCCCAACTGCTATCTTGAAACATTTTGTAAGGAGGTTGAACATTAAATTTTTGGTTTGTGGCATTGAGTTACATAGAACTAGCACAAAATGATGACACCATTTACGATCCTAAAAAAATTCAACGGGGGGGGGGGGGGTCCAAATCACTAGCCCAAATTGCCGTATTAAAATTTTTCCGATGGGGGAGGGGAACTTCAAAACATCAAAATTCATGGTTAGTCGCGTAATGTAATGCATGAAATGTACAAAATTATAGCACTATTTTTAGTTCCCAGGTCTGCATGAAGCTGAAGCTTGAATTTTGAGCACCCTGTTCATAGCCGGATCCACACACCGATGCAATAATTGAAATTCAAAAGCTTGTTTCTCAATTTCATAGTCTGAATCAGTTTTACATAGATTCAACTGATCCACCATTTTGGTAGAAGAAAATTAATTTAAAAATCTGTCGTATCTCAAGAACTTCTAAGTTTTTAACTTGGGGGCAGCACTTTTTAAATCTCAGAAAAATGTAAGCTTCACTTGATGAGCAGAAAAAAATCGGGCTCAGGTCTGAAAAGTTGAGTGGCGAGATGGAACTTATCGCCCAAATTTTCATTGGGCGACCAAAAAAAAAAGTGAGGAATCTAAAATTTTATTGACGAGCTCTAACTTTAGCTTCACTTGATGAGCAGAACAAAAAATAAAGTCTAGGTAACATTCCACTCCCATCTTAGAGATAAAATGGATTCGAGTTCCAACATATTTGACCCGAGTCTCAATTAGTAGTTGGGCTCTAGTTGGCCGAGTGGATAACGCGCTGGTCTCGGAATCCGGAGGTCCCGGGGGTTAGGGCCCACGTAGCAACTCGCTACATTTCGACCTAGTCCGGTTTTTTGGCAAAAAGAGAAGAGGACTAAGACAGCCCTAACAGCCTCCCTGACGTCTCGGAGGTAATGCTTGAAAGGGCGGATTCTAGAGCTCGTGTTGTGAACAAAATTAGAAAAAAAGACCAGTAATCAACATATGGTCGATCCTCTGGGATACCAGCGGTGACTCTTCTCCCTGGAGCTGAACGTACCGCAACACTGGGACATCCTCCAAAATTTCGAAAACTATCACTGATACGAAGGTCATTCCATACGATAAATACTCTAAAAAAACGCAACAAGTGCATTTTCCATCTTTTGTTGTTGTTGTTGTTGTTTAGTCTGTTATTCGATCTCCCAACTTATCCAATACCACTCGGTCAATTTACATAAATAACATTTTCATTTTTATTCTTCTCTCTCTATATTCAAAAATTATGTTCCCCTCCCCTTCCCTTCACTCGCTTCTTTCCGAAAAAAACTCCAGCTGATAAGAGATAACGGCATCATAAGCGGTTATTATTCTGTCTGATTATGTCTTTATCTCTCTTCTTTAGACACCGTATCCTATGCCGGACGTTGGCGGCCGCAGTTCTGACGCGCGGTTCTCCTTGGCAGGTTAGTCGGGGTAGTTTGCCGTTGCCTTCCCCTCGGTTTTGCTGCGTTAGAATTTTTCCTTCTCTGTGCCGAAGAGTTTGCAGCCGCAGTTCGCTTACTAGCCACGTGTTTCGCAACGTTGCGTAAGCTGTCCGACGTGCACACGCACAGTATCAGTCGTTCTGATCTGGTGGTAACACGCCTTTCGATTGTAATGTCTTGTTCGCGTGAACTGGTGGGGTTACAGGACGCGTTATCTTTCCACCTCGATTGATACTGTAGTCGCTGTGTTCACCGGGATGTTAGTGGGGGTATTCGAATATCACTAGCTTCCTGGCGTTGGTGGGACTCGAACTCAAGATACTAGGATTGCGATGCCGGCACGTTATCACTTAGCCACACTGCGACTTAGTGACGGCGTAGATAGAAGTTTTGTTGGTAAAATAATAACGGATCTATAAAATTTCGCCCAAATTATCCAAAAATAAAAGTCTCGACTCTACAGTTTTAATTGTCTCTTTGGCTAGCTAGAAGAGAGGATATATTCCCGCCACTGGTCCTAGTTAGATAGTCTTAACGAGTCTCTGAACAGGTGTTATTGAATCTTCAGCAGTTTTAAAAGTGTTTCATAGATTTTTAATTATAGTCTCATAGGGTCTGAATTAGTTTGAACATAGTCTTGTACCAGCCTTAATAAAGATTTTCAATGAATATACTAAATGTTTCTTACTGAATCTTTGCAAGGCTTGACGTAATTTTTAACATGTCTTAATCGATCTTCAAGAGTTATACCAAAACTTTCAACGATATCTTATCGTCTTCTTTAGACTGTTTATCATATCTCATATCCCATTATCTCTTTGCTCTTCTCAGTAAACATGGTTCTGCCAATGCCTCCCCCTCCTTGAAACGGAAAAATATGAGTATGTGACGTACTTGTCTACGATCTGAAGACTAACCGACGCGATAATGTTTTAGCTGATTTCTGGAATTCCCAATGGTATATCTCCGAGTAGAATCTATTTTTTAACGGAAAAATCAGTAATAAAAGTTGATAACCCGTGAATTCTTACCCCCTAAACTTCCAAACGGCAAAGTTTTTTTTTTCAATTTCGTTAGAGCTCGTATGGTTTTGATCAGCCCACGAAGTGAACCCTGCTTACATTGTACGAAGTTTGCCTGCAAACCTTTTGTCGAGCACGAGGGACCATTTTTTCCAATATTTCTCCTACTCCTTTGCACCGCTGCAGCCAAGCAGCGAAAAATAAACACTCTATAACGTAATGAACTCTCTTCGCCTACCACCTGTAAAAGGATGGAAGTATAATTCTGAAAAACTGTTATATATACTCTCGACCGAAATATCTCGAATGCCCAGACCTCGGCAAATTTCAACTTTTTAAACTCACTCGAAGAATACGAAACACAATTCAATTCGTTCGACACGGTCGTTGTCGTCATTCTCTTTTCTCGAGCGTCAGTACTGCTGCCAACCCCCTTTGAGACGACTTATAGAATTTTCTTCTCTTTTTCTCTCAGAATTACAAAAATAAATTAATTTTTTCACCTCGAAGAGCGAGAGAAGGAGCAGATAAACCCCGTCGGATAGAAAAGGGTGAACACGATTGAACTCTCCAGAGTCGATATTCAGCGAAACTTGAGAATAATTCACTTTTTCACTCTGTCGCACTTTAATCGCACAATAAAATTGTTAAAATCGACTACCCACACCTTCGTCCACCGTGTAAAGCCGAAGTGAGCGTTTCATACCCGATTTTTAAGCTAGTATATGAAATTTTGTTTTTCAGTTTTCTGTTTTGTTATTTTTTATAAAATTAAAAAGAGACGTTGTCGACTTGACACACGTTGTGGGTGTACCTCGAGTTTGAGGCGAACGCGATAATCGAAAATCGTAGGCGTAACATCGTCGCAGGCTTATCGCCGGGAGACACGTCACAAACGCCCAGAACATTTTCGATAATCCCCGATAATCGGTGTGAATATCCGCGTAAACATCGAAAACAGCATGCATTAAGATGCTGCGACTCGAAAAGCTGCTAAAATGCTAACAAATCGATGCTCACTGTCGGTACAACGGAATTCTGATATCTACAACGGCTTTTGAATAATTTAAATAACAAGCTGTGAACTGCTCGCGCATTGCGAGAGGATTTTTGCGTAACAAAAAGATCAAGAAGCTTATGGCGGTTGAAAGCTTTCAGTTTGGTAACTTACATAACTCGTATGTTCATTATTGAGGTCTTTTATGATGTTGATATTGAAAATCAAGTAAGGTGGGTCAGGAGTGATTAGTTGACACAGGTTGTTAGCTGGCAAATCGGTTTTTTCAAGAGCTACACAAACGCGATCTGGATGAAACATTGGTGGTGCGGTGCTCTCCACCGCGATCGACTTTTTTTTAAGGTTTGCGAATTCTTTTGTAAATAGTTTTTTATTGTATATGTGTTACCTGTCCTGCCAAGCCAGCTTTCCTACGAACACCTGTGCCTTTTCGTCTCTACACCGAATTGCTTCTTTCTTTCTTTTCCAAGAATCTTTCCTTTTTTCTTTCTTTTCCTCACGCTATTCTTCCACCCTCGTATTTTTTAAACCTAATTGTCCGGCTAGGCAGTGACTCGATGTTCGTGAATCAATCGTCCTTTAACAGTCTTTTTCAACAGTCTTCTTCAACATCTCATACTTTCGCTCTCACTAAGTATTTTCTCCGCTCGCTTTTTTTCGAAATTCAGTGTAAATATACTCGTACTTCTGAACACGCCAACAGATAACTTCTTTTTTTCTTTTTTTCTAATGGTGATAACTCGCTCGCATTGTAGCCTCTAAAGCGCTACAGTGGTATTTTTGTCACCGTCTAGCACATCTTCGCGTGTAATATTGACTACGTAGCATTATTCTTCTGATCATAGTTGACAAACATGTGGTTTTGAAAAAGACAAGCAAATTTTTTCGTAATTCTTATTTCTTAGTTTTGACCGTGAACATTTCATCAAACATAAGTAAATTATACATCATTTTGACGGTAATTTAGTCAGGAATTCGTTTATTAAAAGTTTGTTTATAAAGAATTTCAAATGAATCCGATGTTTTGGTCGAAAGAGGAAAAAACAGGAAGTTGTTAGTTGATACAGAAAGGGGTGTTGTTAATTGTCACAAAAGTTTTAAATATTCCTTCTGTTTGCAAATGGATTTTCATCGTAGAAACAGAAAAAAAAGTGAAGTGAAGGGGAGACCGGGGTAGATTGTTACAAAATTTACTCTGAGCTCATTTTCTCAGATTCTATTTTTATTATTTTTTTTTCAATTAGGACTAACGGCGTATGAAATATTATTTTTGTTAGTTTATTTTTATTTTAACATTGAGTAGGATTTACAGCGTGTCCCCTTCTTTTAGGGGCCAAGCTCGTAGGTCACCAACCTATTCCATCCACCATAGAGCATATGTTTCCGTCACACTTTTCCAGCCTTGCCTGTTGCGGCTGCTGCTCGTCTCTAGCATGGCCCGAGTAGGGAGAGGATCTCCTTCATCCAGCGTGTTGCTGGTCGGCCTCTATTTCTCCTGTGCTCCATTGGGGTTCAAATCGTGGTCCTTACATTCCATTTTTCTTGATCTCTTCTTGACATATGGCCGGCATATTTAACTATTAGCTTTCTAATTTTATACCCAATATTTTTAATTCCAGTTTTTTCTCGAATTTTTGTTATTTTAATTTTATCCCTTAGCCTGAATCCTAGTACACTCCTCAGCATTGCGTTTTGTGTATTAGTGAGACGATGCATTTGCTCTGTGACAAATACAAAAAATGTATTCCTAACACTTCTACAAGGGCATAGATCGATGAAGGGACATAGATACAACACTTTAAAAACCAGTGAGACATATCACAGGCCGAAATAGGTGACAAAGGTAAGCTGTTTTTCAAGCACAGAAATAGTAACCTGATAAATAAGGTCTGTAGAATCCAACCAGGCATTCACAGAAAAATTATTGTGGTGTCATTTTAAAGCCTGAACTCTCATTCCAAGGATGTATGGGTCTAGGCATCTTCCATTCTGCAGTCACAAGGTATAAGTAAAAAACTGCCTTGGGGTGACTTTGCCGCATGCCAATTTCTGTTGCTATTAGTTTAAATAGTTACAATTCGCGAGGTTTCGCTACATTCGCGAGGTTGTTTTGAGTTTTGAATTTACCTAGATGTCATTCGACGTTGTTTTGAGATAGCAAGAATATAAATAAACAGCAAGTAGGGTGTCGCACCTATTCTGATTATACCCGAGAAACGCTTGAAGAGTGTCTAACAGAAAATTCGAAATGGGGATATGACCAGAGACGAAGCTTCAGCCCCGTACAAGATGCCAGTTAAAACAATTTCTAATTGTCTTCACGAAACAGATAATGATATCCGGGAGGACAAGCAGTATCAAAATAGAAAAACGAGTTCCACTATCCTCTGAAGGATGATTTTGATCACGTGAAATTTGCTGCCATCAAGAGTTTTACCTGAACCCATTAAATCCCGAGGAATACTCATCTTCCCCGACGACGTAATTTAACTTAAATTGCAATTTTTCTTTCGTTTTCATGGCCGTTTTTTCAGGTATCAGCCAGTGACTCGTGCCCATGTAACTATTCACTAATCTCAATTCAAATACAAAAATCAGGGCTAAATTATGGTCGTCAGCGTTTTCTCTTGCTACCCACCGAAAAATTTTGAGGGCGCCCATGAACACGGATTCGAATTCGTCTCGAAAAATTGAGTAATTAGCATCAGTGCCGACGCCGAAGCTGTCCGAAAATTTTTTCGCCCCAAATAAGACGTGATGTCTATGGAGAAATTTTCAAAATTTTCAAAATCAAAAACTTTGAACTAAAAACTTTTTTCAACTTAAATTTTTACGCTGAGTTCGAATTCAGAGTTCAAATTTAGTGGTGATGCTTCGTTCCCGAGATAAATTTGGAAATGTGGTCGAAATGGGTTAATAAATGAGTCTAGCTCAAATTTGACAACGGATTCGAATTCGTCTCGAAAAACTGAGTAATTCGCACCCGGACCCACAAAATCACGACGCTCGTGATCTCGTGTTCCAGACCCATGAAGTCACAACCCCCGTGATTTCGGCGTAGTACCATCGGTACATAATGCAGTCACGTCAGATTCGGGTCGTGATCTAGTGTACCACACCCACGAAGTCACGACCCTCATGATCTCGTGTACTAGACCCACGAATTCACGACCCCGTGGTCTTGTGTACCAGTCCCACGAAGTTCGTATTCGGTGTGCAAATTTGGCGGTGACGCTCCGTTCCCGAGATAGGCTCAAAAATGTGGTCGAAATGGGTCAAAAAATGAGTCTGGCTCAAATTTGACAAATGGATTCGAATTCGTTTCGAAAAATTGAGTAATTAGTACCAGCGCTGACGACGAAGCTCTCCGAAAATTTTTTCGCTTAAAGAAGACATCATGTGTAGGTATGGAGAAATTTTCAAAATTTGAAAAATCAAAAATTTTGAATTAAAGACTATTTTCTACTCACTTTTTATCACTGAGTTCGAATTTAGTGTTCAAATTAGGGCGGCGAGGCTCCGTTCCCAAGATAAATTCGATAATGTGGTTGAAATGGGTGAAAAAATGATTCTAGCTCAAATTTGATAATAAATTCGAATTCGTCTCGAAAAATTGAATAATTATCAGGGTTAAATTATGGTTGTCAGCGTTTTTTCTTGTTACCTCATCAAAAAATTCTACGGGCGCCCATGGTATTTGCTTTGCAAAATCCATAGACACGAAATTTTGTTCGCATAAAATGGAAAAAGAGAAAAAAGTAGTAATCGCGTGTTTTTAATGATTTTCGCATCTGTCTGCATTTGTAGTGGCAAAGAGACTGTTATTTTGTCGTGGATTTGGACCTTTCGGAATGGGATTTAGGGAATGTTTTACAACTCTTGGGATTCCTATGCATGTTGAGTTGACACTACCATCTTCATGGACGATAAGATGGGAATTTACTAGTATGATAAGATGAGATTTTACAATGAGGAACTGAATCATCGGTTCCATAAATATATCTGTAAATTTATGATTAGGACTTCCGGAAATGATAAAGTACTTGTGACGATTGCTAACGATTTAGCTTCATTTTACTAAACAATTTGTCATCGTATTCGCTGGTATGGGAAAATCAGCGCATGTATATTTTTATTATTGTACAGAGTGTATGTACGCAAATACGTTATTCGAGATTATTTTGGCGACTGAAACATTTGGTGGTCTCATGCTTATATGCAATGATCTAAATTTGGAATTATTTCATTTTTGCTTAGCTAGATAATACTTCACATAAGTCATATGTGTTAAAGTGTGAAGTGATTCTACCCATAGTGCACAGATGTAATAAGTTATTTAATATATTTGGTAATGAAAATTGTTGGCCGCAACTGTAATTAGCGACCGCTTTTATCACATCTGATACCGAATGAAGCGTGTATTAACTGCAAAGTCGTAATTCAAATATGGCTCCAGTTTGCGGGGTTTTCCAGTTTTTCAGGAGAATTGTTAAGTCCGGACTGGAGCGAAGGCATTTGAAATTAAAGAAACGAGCATATACAGTAAAAGCGCGTGTATTAATCCAACGAATAGTAGAGCACCTAGAAACACCCGAGTACTGACATCCGCCATTTTGCGAGTCACTTTTGGTGCCTGACGATTCACAATTTGTTACGCGGAACGTTCCGCGTAGTGAATTGTGAATCGTCAGCAGTGGCGTAGCTAGGGGTTTCCCAAAAGGGGGCACAATAAGATTTTCAAGGGAGAAAAAGTCGAAAATTACGGTATCTTTTTAAAATCGCCGATATTAGAGGACTATGTAAAAATATGGGGGGCACGTGCCCCCTGTGCTTCCCCCGACGCTACGCCACTGATCGTCAGGTATCAAATGACTCGCAAAATGGCGGATGTCAGTACTCGGGTGTTTCCAGGTGCTCTAGAATAGAAGAAGTAAGTCTTAGCAAGAGTGCTAAAACATACAGGAACTTCATGTCCTGTCTGGGCGACCAAAGAAGAAAAAGGACAGTGAGTAACAGGAAGTACATACAATAATGCAGGGGACAGGAAGTATATACAATAATGCAGGGGGCAGGAAGTTTAACAATGCAGCCGACAACGACGTTGCTGAGACACTCACATCGAGCTAGACTGAAACTAGCCAGGGAAGATCATTTTATACAAAAATGTTCATTTGAGAGGAGAAGGTCGCCGTAAATTCAATGACATGAAATTGTGAATAACGCTGGAGAATGTAGTCTGAAAACTGAAATTTCCGTAGATCTGATTTCAAGTGTCTGTCAGTGAATGTGAAGTCGATAGCCAACAGGTGTTTTGATTTTGAATTACCTATAATATGAATACAGAACATGAGTCGTGGTAAATATTTAGTAGATCTGGTTCGTCAGAATCAGATTTTGATAGGATTATTGGAGAATACAGTATTACGAATATGTTTGGGGACTGGGGGTCACCCTGCCTTTCTCCTCTAACTATTCTAAATGTTCTCCGTACTTTATCCGTTTGTACGTATGTGTATGCCTTTGAATTTGTGTATAAATTACCTATGTAGAATTTGAATATACTTTCGGTGGACCCCCTGTTCCCCAAGCGCTTACGAGGCCTTATCGTTGTATATCATGTCACAAGTTTTGTAGAAGTTTATAAATGCGATGTTTTACTCAGAATCGTATTCACAAGCTTTCTCTGTGATTTGATTCAAAGTATGGATATGATCCTCTTCGAATAAATCCTGCAGAAATGTATTCCTAAGGGAAATTTCTTGAAAATCCTTGGAAATTTACCCGGGAGAAATTCCAAAAAAATCAATAATTCTTCAGAATCGTCGGAAATTTACTCCGAAGACACCCTAAAAATAATGCAAAAATTCTTCGAAAATCGTTCAAAATTTGTTCTAGAAAAACTTGAAAAAATTATTGGAAAACACAGCAGAACCCCGAATAAGTTCTTTGGAAAATTTTGGAGATTTACTTGCAAGAAACCCTAAAAAAATCATCAATTCTTCGGAAATTGTGTAGCAGGGTGTCTACCGGTCATGAAAGTCAAGGGAAAGTACAGTATCTTGGATAGTGGTCATGAAAAGTCATACATTTTTCATTTAAATTTCCTCAAAATTACGATCATGAATTTTTTTAAAAATTTAAAGTAAATTTAAAGTAACGTAAATATTTTCAGATAATTACATAATATCCGTTTTCATAGTATTTTTTAGTGTTTCCATTTACTGTGAGCCCCCCCCCCCCCCCGGTAATGTTCTACGAATAAGATTATATTTGTATGTGTGTAAAACGGTTATGAAAAAAGTGAGAAAAGGTCGAGGAAAAGTCAAGGAATTGGAAAATTTGGACCCGGTAGACACCCTGTAATAGGAAATTTATTCCAAAGAAACCCAAAGAATTCTTCGAAAATTTACTCCAAAGAAACCCAAAAAAATTATACGGAAATTCATTCAAAAGAAATTCTTTGAAAAGTTATTTCATAGAATTTTTAGAAAATGTTTGAAAATTTATTTCGAACAACTCCATAAATTATTCAGAGATATAAATGGAAAAAATACAGTACTTAATTCATCAAAAATAAACTGAATTTTACTCCAGAAAAAAAAAAATTTGAAAACTTTGACAAAACCGAAAAAATGCTTCGGAAATCCAAAAGAAATTCTTTCGAAATCTTCAGAAATTTATTCTGAAGATAACCGAAGAAGTTCTTTAGGAATAATCAGAATTAGTTCAAAGAAACCTCAAGAAATGTTTAGAAAATCATCGAAAATTTATTTTTTTAAAAACTGAAGAAGTTTGTTGGGATTTTCAGAATAAAACTTCATATACATAAATCTCTTATAACCACCAAAGAGTTTTTTTTCTTAAATTTAATATATTTGGAATAAATCATCGTTGGAGAACCATCTAATAGAACAACCTATGAAATAGAATCAAAAGTGATGAAATCTCACAAATCACACCAAAATCGATCAAGAGGGAAACTGAAATGATCAAAACCAATGTTGACCAAAAATGACTGAGTCTCCTAACGTGATTTAACCGTTTCACGGCACTACATAGTGAACCGAACCAATGAAATAAACAAAATCTTGAAAACCTGACTAAAAATATATATATTAAAAAAAAAAAAAAAAAAAAAAAAAAAGGATCCTAACGCGATTAAATTTGATTAAAATTAATAAACGAAGACAAGATCCGTTTATAATTACTAATGTCAACTAAAAATTACCAAATCTGACCAAAATTGGCTGAAATTCACCTAACAATTTAACCCGTGCAACCACAACCATAGTTGATCCAAAGCAGCCATGTTTGACGAAATGCAAATCAAACAAGATCGATGACAGTTCGGAGTTAATGGTTTCCCAGGTGGCGAAGAAAGCTATGGGTTACCCGAGTTCCAGGTTAACGCTAAGTGAACGTTGCCTTGGTCAGTAAACCCCACAGTGGTCCTGGCAGGACAGTGCGAATAGGAAGAAGGGGAGAAATGGGGCCAAGGCTAGTCTCAAAGTGTTTCCTCTGGTCGCCAACGCAATACTTGAAAGGGTAGTTTCCGAGGCCGGGAGTGCATTCTCTGAGGAGCTACTTCGGCATACATGCACGTCATCCGCTCCACCAAACATCATTAATTGGTTACTAGGTAAGCAACATGTTGAAAATACGATAATTTCAGCAAGCCTCTTCTCCTTTCCAAGGTTAGGCTCGATCAGTGGAAGAAGGCTTTCGATATTTTAGGTGAAGGACCATCGACCAATTTTGAAAAACATCTGAACATCGAAGCTGAAATACAGAGTTATTTTATGTGAAACGACGCACCCACGTAAATTTAGTCACATTCGTTGATCCCATTTATCGCAATACAACTCCAGAACTTAATTTCAGTTGTCGGACGTCGATGTTTCTGGAAATGTCGAAACGAATACATCCTTTTATTAATTCCGCCGTTGCTCAGGCGCGATCACTTATGAAACACACTCTCAGTCGCGAAATTACTCTATAAAGAACTCGTATAAGATCGTAACTATAAAAAGCAATTTTATTCGTTACCCTCGCATCTCGTCCAAGCGATCGTAAAGCCTCCTCCGGCGAGAAGACGCGAAGCTCGAGGGAGCTTTCAAGGGGTGAGGGGAGGGGAGGGTGGATTTTTAACTGGATAACGGAAAAACTGCAGGCCTAAATAATTAGCTCCCATTATAATGCAAAACGCTGGAACAAAAGACGTTCAGCGGCGCGTGAAATCTCTTTGTACCGGCCGGTTTTCGCTGAAACTCTCGCGAAACGAAATTAGAAGTACAATCCAGGTATAAAAAAAAATTTCTTTCCAAGAAAGGGTTATTTTTACTCGGCCATAATCGCCGCGCCGGAGTTGGGAGGCGCACCGGCAGAGGCTCGGTGGCAACGGGACATAAAATATTAATATGTAGAAACCTTCTGCCGCGGAACTTTCAGAATATCTGATAATTAAAACGGGATATTTTCTTGTACTAGTTTCTCGAAGTACAAAGATTGACTCGCCGGTGAAGGTCTCCATGGCAACTCTTTCGCCGCAATTACATTTCAGAGGAAGGCCCTGCAAAACAAATCTTTGTCCGGGACTCTGCCGCTGTTTGCTTTATGTAATCCGGGTGCTGCAAACACGAATGTACCAAGTTTTTTTAATAACACTTCGTGTTCAACCCGTCTTCGACCTGATGAGTGAAGGTGTAGACAATCGGGAAAGGGTCGCCTTTTCCGCATTTCATCGAACGGTATCTTCGCACGACAGCTGCGCTTGGTACACACAAATTGAACGTTCAAAAAAGTACAAATATTGAAACAGTTAATGAAGATTTCCTCGGAAACTTGTTGGTACTGTCGCGAACGTTTTCAAAGCAAGGGACACGAAGCAACCCTAGCCGCAATAATTGGTAGGGTTGTACGAAATCCAAAGTAAAGAAACGAGTCCGACCGCTGCATGGAAGGACATCGACGACCAACGGTGACAACTGACGACATTGACAACGATACTGATAATGATATCAACAACAATGATAAGGATGATACCAATGATGACAATAAACATGATGATAATGATGTTCATAATGATGACAATATGACGCTGATACCAATAGTAACAATGACAAAGTTGATCTCAATGACGGACCACTGACAAGGCAAACGACCACCAACAACTAGGATCCCTTATGACGACAACCGTCAACAACTGAAACTGTCTGATACCGGCGCTGTATGTGATGACGGCCACCAACAATCGCAACTAACGACTAATGACAATTAGCAGTGTCATGTAGAGGTCACTGTTTATGATTTTTTGCTTTTATTCTGAAATATCTTGTGTTCCCACCCTTCCCATCCATCATCTCCCTCAGACCCCCTCCTCCCCTCACCTTTCTCTCCTTCTCCCCCACGTGCCTGTCTGTCTGTCTATGTCTCTTTCTCTTATTTAGTTTTTGTTTTACTATTTTTAAGTAGGCAATAGTTTTCCCCTACTTTTGTGTTCCCCCGTATCCCGTAAATGGCCGTGTGGGCCGTGTGGAGCTTGTAAATAAATAAAATAAAATAATGAGTTTTACGTTGAAAGCTTATGTCTCAAGTCTTCATGTCTTATGTCATTCGATCCTATGTCTTTATCTGAAGTCTCGCATACTTGAACCTTTCATCCTTACATCTTACATCTTTAGATTTTATGTCTTGCATCTTTGCGTCTTTATATCTTGTATCATTATGTTTTTTGTATTTAAATCTTACATCTTAACAACTCACATTCTTAAATCTTTCATAGTAACATTTTACATATTTATAGCATACATATTATGTCTTCACATCCTACATATTTAGTTTTCATATCTTCTTGCCTTCTACAAGTATCTTTATAATTTTACAACTTTGTTTTCACATATTTACATTTTTATCTCTACAAGTACCTAAATATTTACATTTTTACGTTGTATTTCTCTAATCTTATGTCTAATGCCTTTATGTCTTTATGTTTTATGCAGGGTGGTCATGAGAACCTATGGAATGGGTAGAATGGAACCTAAACCGATGAGGAATGCATCAGTGAATGGAATGTAAGTTGTATGTTTTCACGTGTTATGTCATTATATCACAACTTTTTTTATTATTATTATTATTATTATTATTATTATTACATATTATTATTATTATTATTATTTATAAAAGTGGGGAGAAAAGACTGAGATTTATGGAAGGTTTACCCTTGGCTGCCCAAATATGTACTGTACATTTGTATGTGTCAAACTGGCACTATATTTTACATTATCAGTCGATTTTGCATCATTATCAACTAACATAGAGATAGGAACTGGTAAGGCTCAATCAAGATAAAGACATATACTTAAGAAAATGAAAAAAAGAGTTTGACCGTACTGCACAGAAGGCAGAAGGGCATTGTTACATGGATGTATCATCCAGGCCACTGCGTTGACGCGCATACCCCTTTCCAATATCTTCTCTAATCGTCCATTTTCAGCATCACTCGGCATTCTACATGTCAGCCGATCAAAACGTGATGGAACAAATGACCTCGTAAAGAGGAATAAACTACATCACAATGGTAACGTTTTCCTTTGGAACGTTTCCTGCGGAATTTTTCTCTTTCGCATGGTGAGCCATTAGACATATCCATGTCAAAAGTCAGTAATGTATTTGTATACGTTGCAAAGTGTAAATTCTGTGGTGTGGAGTGGCTGGCTGGTGGTGACTCTTAAAGTTATATTTTGGATAGGTGACAAGTTCATTTGGTAGTAGTTATTCACCAGCATTGTTCGTGGATAAAAATTGCTACTTCATCTACTGCAATCAGTGCCCTGGTACAGTCCTATCAATAAAGTTGGTAGTGTTTGATTTTTGGTCGATGTTATGGTTGTAGTTTGGTTTCTTGAAGGCATATTAGCTTTGGTAAGTGTCTCGCAATAAGCTGCTTTAGTTCGGCATGATTGTTGAAAGAGAAGATTGTCAAATTCTTAACCAGTTTTGTCCTGCAGTTTGGTAATGCGAATTTTTGCGTTGCGATTAGTAATATTCTTGTACATAGTCTTAAGTTAGGAGATAACAACTTGGATATTTGCTGTTTTATTTTGGAGAGATTTCAAAGCGTTTCTTCTACTGAGGTTGTTTATTTACCAGTTCCAACTATATTATAAGTCATTGAAGCGTGGTACTAGGTATTGGCAGTTCAGTGACATGCATTCCAGGCAAGCAAGGTAAGCGCCGCTTACCCTGCAAATTCCAGAGAAAATACGTTTTAATATACAATATCAACTTTAATTTGTAACAAATAAAAAATAATGAAACATTGGGCAAAACAGCCGTTGTATTGACGCTTACGACGCTTACGCTTAAGTATGTAATAAATTCATGGGAGATCTATACTGTTTGGTGTTTGGCAATTCTTGTACATGTATATTTGTACGGACCAGAAAGATGTGCGTCGGATCTAACGTTCCTTTTCCATACTACACATAACACTGCACTACTTATGCTCCGCGTCCGTATTAATTACCACTACAAAAACACACTATCCGGTTCAACGCAACGAAACCTGTGCGTTTGGTTGCGTTCTGAAAGCGCTTCCGGCTCGGCTTGACTACACACAAACGTTGAAGTTGACAGTGAAACGTGATTGTGTTCTTCTACTAGTCAACGCATTATGTATGAATGCTCCATGTTTTGTTTTTTTTTTGGCCCACAAATGCGTGTTTAAAATCTTATTGAAAACCCGTTTTTGCGACTTACTCTTAATGAACAATTAGAAATTATTAATGGTAGGAAGCCTAAACCAGAATTACCATTTTTAAAAACTTGGTAAAAGAGAGGTGGTTCGAGTTTTACTAGACATTGCCACGTATTGCAATATGAAAACATTTCGTTGTTAACCGGTTGTGAAGATGGTGGAAAACTGTTTTGTTGGCCATATCTATTCAGAGACGTACCTACGTGAGGCAACTCCCCCCTGTAAGAATTTTTCACTCAGCAGTTAGGAAAATTTACAACTTCAATCAGGCAGAGTTGGAAAAATACCACAAGTCAAGAGATTTTTTTTTTTACATTGACTCTTGGGAATTGAGTTGCAAAGCTGAAATCCAACAAGTCAAAGGTTTTTATTTACTGTGATGTTTGGGAATTTTGAGTAGAGTCAATTGGAAAAATCCAACATGTCAAAAGGTTTTCTTTTTGCTTTGATACTTGGTAATTTTGAGTTGAGTCAGTTGGGACTTTCATAATTTTGCCCCCCCCCACTCCCCTCAGGAAAACTCTTCGGTTGTACGTCCCTGTGTCTATTATTCATCACAGAAAAGAACAAGCGACCTTGCGGATTGGTGTTTGCTATTGGAACTGTACAAATTGTAGAAGCGCTTGTGTAGAATATGTATTTTTTGATAAGTGAACGGTGATTTGACATCACTACCGTCTTCTTTTTCCCGGGGAACATAAAAGCTGATGATGCTACACGCACATCATGGAAGTTCAAAGCTTCAAACTGTGAAGCTGCAGACTGCAATCACGCAGCAGACTTATCAACACAGAACATACCAGAATACATTTCCATTTTCCGCTTAATTCATTCCAAGCGGCAAGCAGGAATGAAACACTTTACTTTTACAAGACAAATAAATTCAAAGGACATAAATTAAAGCCAAGGAATTTCAAACTCACAAGCTCACGAGTTTCAATGAATATGAACTGATAACTGCTGATAACAGTTCAAAGAGGGACAGGAATTTTTATTCGATTTAAATAAACGAGGAATTTTACTTCAATTCAAATAAAGTTGTGTTCTCGCTTCAGAAAACGCACATTAATGCGTTCTTACTCCTCATTACAAGAAGAACAAAATTATAATGTAGATTTAAAATCTTGATACAAATTCAGGATTCTAGCATGAATTCTGTTTAAAAGAAAAAAAAATCGAATCCGTTAAAAATTGGATTCCGAAGCAGAGAATCCGAATCCAGGAAAAAATGATTCAGAATCGGAGAATCTATGGATTGGACCTAGCCTCATAGTTGAAAAAATCAGAATAAATTCTGAACCCATATCTGAATATGACAGCTAGTAATTCAGAAACCAAAAATCTTAATCCGGTATTAGAATGATTGTGAATTCGAGAATCCAAATCAGAATTCGGCAAAGAGGTTTTTAGAATCCCAAAAGAATCCGAATCCGTGGATTTGGCTTTTGTTTTAAAAGTAAATTCCAGTATCCAAATCCTGGGATCTGGACTCCCATTGTCAAATGTAGAAAAAGGATTCTAGAATCCAAAAAGAACTCAAAGAAATTGTATAAAATTGATAAGCGCTGGTAATTCTGAAATACTCATGGATTCTGCGAAGAAGAAGAAGAAAAAACAGAATCAAAGAATCCAAATCACTAAAAATTGGATTCAGATTCCCAGAATCCAAATCCAAGAAAGAATTATCCAAAAACCGAGAATCCAGATTTGGATTTACATTTTGGATTCTGTTCCAGATTTATTTCCATCTTTATCGGAGGTCAGTGGCGGATCCAGGATTACACTTGGGGGTAGGGAGGGCTAAATGTTGGAGAAAAAAAGAGCAAACAAAATTTTTTTAATTTTATTTTATACAGTGGCGGATCTAGGATTACACTTTTGGGGGTGGAGGTAAATGTTGGAGAAAAAAAGAGGAAAAGCGAGTAACATTTTTTTTGGGGGGGGGGGGGTATAGCCCCTTTAGCCCCCTGGATCCGCCACTGTCGGAGGTGTAAAGAATTATTAAAAAATTGAGAATCCAAGAATTTTTATTTACAACTAAGTGATTCAGAATCCAAAAGCTTTAATCAGTTAACAGAGTGATTCTGAAACTGAGAGTTAAATTCGAATCCAGTTAGGAAAATTTTCAAATGTAAAAATAATCCAAATCCGCTATTTCAGATTTAAATTTTTTGACAACAAACCCAATATTTTTGGCATTAGTTTTTTCCATACTATCCTGTACTTTAGTGTGGTCTTTTAATCTGATTTCGAGGATATTGAATATTGTGGGTGGACCGGATTTTGTGCATTTGCGTTTTAGTGAGGGCCCAGGTCTAGACTCCGTAGGTCAATATACCGGAAGGATCGTGCTTTCTAAGACCCTGATTTTAGTATGTAACTTCATATTGCTTTTCAGTATTTTTCTTTGAGACCAGAAAGCTTTCACCCGTTTGCCCTGCAGGTTATTAGCTCTTTTTCTTAGTCAAAAGTAACGTTTGCCCTAAGTACTTGTATTCCGAGACCATCTATGTGGTTTTATTACCGATTTTGATTTCTTCTAAATTCTTAATATGCGTCATCATTTTTGTTTTGGTTTCGTTGATTGTTAGTCTAATTTTTTCGCTCTCCATCCTCAGGTCCTCTGCCATTCTTTTTAGTTCTTTCCCATTCTTCGCAATGATGACAATGTTTCAATGTTGTCCGCGAATCGGAGATTATTCAGATACTTAAAACTTGATAAACTTTCTCCTCTAATTTTGACATTTATTCCTGTGTCCTTCCATTTTAGTTACCGAAAGACTTGTTCTAGTATTGCATTAAAAATATTGGGTAAAAGAGGATCGCCTTACTTAAAACAGACTGTTTTTTTATCTAATTTTATCTGAGCCAAAAAATTCGAATAAATGTTAATTAGAATTTTGATAATTTTTTCAGGGACCCCCTGTAGTGCTAGACTTTTCCATATGTTGTTGTGGTATAATGAATCAAAAGCCTCGTTGAAGTCCACAGACATTATGGCTAGGTCTACATGGAATTCTCTGGTTTTCTCCAAAAGCTAGCTCAACGTTTGTATATGGTCAATCGTACTGAAATCCTTGCTAAACACAGCCTGTTCGATACCTTGTTGCCTATCCAAACAGTGGCGGATCCAAGGGGGGCCATGGGGTACATGCCCCCCCCCCTTGGCTGAATATTTTTAATGCAATAATAGAAAAAGAAAAAGGAATAAAAATTATGAATTGTACGCTCATGACACGCCACGAAAGTCACAGCCGCTACTGTACCCTCCCCCCCCCCATCTCCTGTTTCTAAATCCGTACCTGTATCCAAAATATTGTATATTCTTTTTTTTTTTATTATTGTCACAAACACTTTACAAACATTCGACGACAGGCTGATCGGTCTGTAGTTATTAGTTATTGATTTCGTCATGATTCCGTTTTTTATGCAGGAAAACAATGTCCGAAAAAGACCATCAGCTTGGCGGAAGACCTGAGGCGAGTAGGCAGTTGAACAAACTGGCCATGGGACCCGCCACGATCTCACTAAATATTTTTAGCTGTTCATTTTCCACTCCATTTTAGTCTATTTAAAGTTTTTTCTACTTCAGTTTTACTTATTGGGTGGATGTTGTCTTTATTTACCAGGTTACCTCTTTCAGCTATCTGGGTTGACATCATTAGGCCTTTTGCATCTTTGTAAATGTCTCGACAGAAGACAGTGGTTACCTCTGCTATTTCTTTCCCGATCACTGACTTCAATTCCGAGTCTGTTTTCGATTTTTGGAAGGATGTCCCTGCTCTTGGAGATAGGGCCACTGTTCTTCTGTTCTTTGCCTCTGGTAGACCAGGTACATTCGATTATGTTTTTTACAGTTTCTAATTCAAGTTTGTTGATATTTTCACCCGATTTTTTTCTTAATTAGTTTTCAAAGTTCTATTAATAATTCTATTTGTTCGTACGTAGAAAGTGTTATCTTACTCCTGATATCTGTTCGTCTCCGGATCAGTGTTTTAGTACCAACGTTCAATTTGTCATCAGTCCTAATGGATTTCTTATCCCCATCTCATTGAGGACAGAGTTAATAACATCTAGGCAAATTTTAGCCTAATTAATGCCTCTTAACTTTCGTTCTAACTTGTTTTGCCTCTAATCTTCTACGAATTGGTATCCACAGATGTGCCTGGATTATCCTCATACGTCAAGGTAGGGGAGGGGTTATGAGGGATTCTGATGCAGCTGCGCACCGGGCGATGATCTGCGGAGAAGTGGAACGCGGGTACCACCACCGGTGTCGGCCACTATTTTTACTTCATTTGTTGGAAGATGGTCGATTTCATTTCTCGTATTTCCATCCGGTGATCTCTACGTCCACCTTCCCCCGTCATTACCCCTAATCTAAAGGTACATCTTAGCGATTTTTAGGGTTTTCTTTATTGCAAATCTTCCCAATTTATATCAGTTTTTGTTAGTCGTGCCTAGAGCATCGGCATATACACAACTCCTTAGCTCCTGATCACTTCCTGCCTCCGTGTTGAAATCTCCCATCACAATAATTGTACATTTTATTTCCTTTTCAGTTAAATATAGCTGTCTTCCAGACTTTGATAAAATGCGTTAATTCTTCTTTGGGGGCCGAGAGGGTAGATGCATAGACTTAGGAAATCGCTATTTTGGTTGTATTATTAATTTTAAGTTTCATAATGGCGATTTTTTCGGATCTGTAAATCATTTATTGACTGATACAAAACCTCACCCTTCTGTAGCCACTACTGTTACCGAAATAATAAAAAATGTTTCCATTATTTCTTTCAGTTAATGTTTTCGCCATTTATTTTTACTTCTGCTGAGCCTACAATGCCAAGATTGTCCTGGAGGACTCCTGAATATAAGTGGGAAGAATTAGCGAAATATGACTTACCTCCCCCCCCCCCCACAGTAGTTGTGTAATACACTATTATGACAAATTTTTTTATTTGAACGACCCATTCCACTGCACTATGTTTATGGCCTGCTCAAACATCCGCAACTGGAATGAGGAGCAAGGACGGTGAGCACGTTTGTTCGACTCGTTAAATCGTCAGATATTCCAATAAAAACGAAGAATCCGCCGGCGAATGGCGGCCGCCGCCGAGCGACTATTAAGAATATGGAAATGAAAAAAGCTGAAAGCGAAGGAAGCGAAAAAGTTAAAGTAACATTAAAAATCCTATAGAAAGATTGTAATGGAATCTCCGATCGGTTGAAACTGTACTTATAACGAAATGAAATGAAATGAAACGAGATTTCGCGAATACCAACTGCGAAAAGGAGTAAAAGGCCTCCTTTTCGCCGCGTCCAAATTATCGATTCGGCTGCAAACGAACGAACGAATTAAAACATTACTGGAATTTATTAAGTGGCGACGTGAAACGCGCATTGCAAATTTAATATTCCGTATACGCGGGTACGAACGATGTGGATGCCGAGTGGAAAAAAAAATTTTCAAAGCTGGTTTGGTTCGGAGTTCGGAGCTCTTTGTCGGCTAATCTGCGGCAATTTGCGTAACGTTTAACGTTTTCGAGGTTCCAGCTCTTTGAGGACTGATTATAATTACCCCGGTATAATGTCGCGCGCGTTCTTCGAAATTGGCGACTGCTCTTTTACCCGCAAATGAAATTGAAGGCTGCTTTTCCAAAAACAAAAAAAAAACAACGCACAAGTCGAATTTTTGGCAAAAATGAGTTAAGAGCGGAATCTGGTGGCGGAAGGCTGCCTGAATATGTCACGCTAGACAACATAGCAAAATCAACCGAAATGCGACACAAAGGATGCAGCCTGAAGCAAAGCAGCGCATGATTTTCCAAAACGCAATATTTTTCATGTTTTTATTTTACAAGCCTTATTAACTAAGTAAATATTTACATGGACGTTAGTGCGCCCACCAGCAGACATAGGCCTCCACTACCTGGCTCTGTCCCTTGCCCTACTCATCCATAATCTCCCCGCAATATTCTTCAGTTCGTCTTCCCATCTTTTGAGGGGTCTTCCCGGGGTTCTCCTTTTCTTCCTTGGGTACCAATATTCAATACCCTTCCTCCCCACCTTTCCCTCCCGTCTATAATAATGTGTCCCGCGAAATCGAATTTGAGTTTTTTGGCGATATATCTACCATCCTTAGCTCCGTTCTCCTGATTCCCAAATTCCTTATCCTATCCTTCAGTTTTGAGCCCAATAGGTATCATAACATGGCAATTTGTGTTTTTGTGATTTTCAAGATTTGCGACTCTGTTGCCCCCCATCAGGTCTACGCCCTGTATGTCAGTACTGATAAAGTGAGTACATAGCTTTCTAGAATTCTTACTTTTGTTGTTGTTGTTGGCATCCTACTCTTGTACACTTGTAAACTGCCTGCGTCGACACACGGACCAAGACGAGGAGGTGAGTGAAAAGGCAGCGCGTTCGGTCGTGGGGGACCTGAATTCCAGGTGAGTGCTCAGGGAGCGCGGACTTCGGTCAGTAGAGAACCCCATGGTGGCCCTGGTAGGACGCGCGCACCATTGCGGCACGGAGAAATGGGGCTCGGGCCTGGCTCCAAGGCGTCCCTCCGGTCACTGATGTGATATTCGTAAGGGTAGTTTCCGGGACCGGGGGTGCGGTATCATAGGGGCCACTTTGGCATGCGTGCATCGCCATACGTCCCTCCACACCACTTCTTTAAGCGCCCTGTAACTTTTCCACGCTTGTACCCTCCTTCTGTTTTCCCCAAGTGAACCGCCTTCTCTACGACCTTAATTTTTCCTGTTCTTAGCCTAATTTCCGGCTCGGACGTCTGATTCGTAATCAAGATTGCTTTATCTGCGTTGATTTCCAGTCCTACCTTCCGGCTTTCTTGTACGAGTTCCTGGGTCATTTGTTGCAGTTCCTCCCCGTCCTGTGAAATTAACGCGACGTCGTCTGCGAATCTCAAGTTGTTTAGCCAGACTCCATCAATTTTTGGTCCCTTCCCTTCCCAATCCAATTTCCAAAAAACGTTTTCTAGAAGACTGTTGAAAAAGTTGAGGAGAGGGATCCTCCTGTTTTACGCCTTTCCCAATTTCGAAGGACGGTTCTAGTTTGTTCAGCCGGGCCCTCCCTTTTGCGTTTTTTACATTTCTTTAATTATTCTGATCATTTTATTCGAGATACCCTGCTGGTATAACGCCTTCCATAGAGCCAGCAGAGATGTTGAATCAAACGCTTTTTTGAAATCAATTACAAGGATATTTAGATTTTGGTTAAATTCTTTAGATTTTTCGATGATTTGATCAAACATGTGGTCAATCGTCGAGTAACCTTTCCGGAAGCCGGCTTGATCAGGGCTTTGTCTAAAGTCTAGAATTAGATATATTCTATTTTTGAAAATTTTTGCAAAAATTTTCCCAAGGTTGGAGGTAAGACTTACAGGCCGATAATTATTAGTATTTGCTTTGTCTCCCTTTTTGAAAAGTAGAACTATTTCCGAAGTTTTCCATTGAGTGGGGATTTTCTCTTTCTCTAGAATTAAATTAAAAATTTTTGTGAGTACCGACGCCAGTTCGACCACCTTGGCTTTTAATTCCTTGTTCCCTATACAATCAGGTCCAGCAGCTTTGCAGGGGCGAAACTATAGGGGATGTGGGGGGTTGAACTCCCGCAATAACTTGTCAGTTGGCAAATTTTTAAACAGTTCATTTGAATTTTTCATTTTTTATAAATATATGTTTGTTTGTTTTTTTCGTCAATAAAAAAATATTTCGATTAAAAAATCAGCAGATTTTCAATTTTTTAAAAATTTTGTCGGCAACTTTTTAGTTTAAAAAAATATTTTGTCAGCAAATTTTTCTTCTCCACGTTCCCAAACTGAAAGTCAAATTTCGTTTCTGAAAATGGAGTACCTTGGACTCCTGTCAGAAACTAGTCAGTCAAAAGCCGAAGGTTTCCCAACTGAGTATCGAACGTTATCTGAAAGGCTGAAACAAAGCTGTAATGTGTAAGACATTTCCGAGATTCTGAAAGTCGGTAGCAAATGTTGAATTTTGAATTACAATGACTATTCTGTTTTTATTAAATTCTCTGTTTGACCTGGGGAGCCTGATATCAGAAAGTTGAAGATTTTATTCAAATCTAAAAGTTGAAAGCAAAAGACTTATTTTCCAGTGTCAAAAGCTGAATCCGATAGCAAATATTCCATTGTTTAATTTACGGGCTTTGGTCCTGGTGAATATAGGAGGGTTATTCTTCGAAAATATTGATATTTCAGTCCCCAGCAGTTATCTCACAAGCTACTAATAATACTTTTTTTTAAATCTCGTTGATAGATATAACTCAATTCTACTTTTTCAAGCTTTCAGAAGAAAAAAGAAAATTTGATCCGCTTTGAATGGGTCAAAATTTGACAAAATATGCTAAAATGTAGGTCAGCATGGCTGTCCCTAGAACTATTTTTGTTATTATTTTTTCCTAAATTTTCAAACTGTAGGTATATTAGAACCAACTGACAACATAGTGCTACTTTAAATGGATGAAGGAATCACAAGATAACATTGAAATCACATCTTCACAGATGGGAGTCAGTATGGCCAGCTTTGAAAATTGTCCCTTAATTTTTTGTCCATCGGCATGGCTCTTTTTCAACCAATCACAGAACAGGAGTTTCAATATTTTTTCGTCGCAATGGTCAAATTGTATATTCTTATCAGAGCAATACGGTACATCATATTCCGGTTGTTTTTTTTTTTTTGTGACGAGACTCGTGCATTCACGTATTGTGGTCTAAAATTAAGAATTAAAAAAAAAGTGTCTTTCGGCATGGTCATCTTATGCAACGATAGACGTTCATCATCCAAAAATAATTGCATCTGATTACTGGGTTAGAATGCCTTTATAACTCTCCATATTATGATTTTTATTTTGGAATCTACTAATTAACGGCAGAACACTTTGTTCGCTGAAGTCTTTCGGCACGGACTTTTTAATGGTGTTTTTCGGCATGGCATTCATCATTTTGATTGCCACGCCAAAATACAGAACCCCCTCACTGTCGAGTGTCGACCAAATATCACCAATATGTTATACAGAATGCCTCTTAACAACTCCCATCAAAAAAGTTCAAAAATCCCCTACTTTTCTCCATGAAAAAACATACTTACAATATCAACATTTTTAAAGAATGACTCAGGAGGGAAATTTAGTTTGGAACAAAAGTTAAACCTCCATGTGTTTTTCCCATAAGAACGAAAGGGCTGCATTTGCAGGTCGAAACTATGGGGGAGGGGGAAGTTGAACATCCCCAATAATTTGGCAGTCGGCAAATTTTGAAACTGTTCATGAATTTTTCATTTTCTAAGAACGTTTGTTTGTTTATTATTATTTTTTTCTTGAGTTAAAAAATATTTTGATTAAAAATCGGCAAATTTTCGAATTAAAAACAATTTGTCGGCAAATATGTAATTTAAAAAAATATTTGTCGGCAAGTTTTTCGTTAAAAAAAAATTTGCCGGCAAATTTTCCTTTCTCCACCCCCTTCCCCCAAACTAAAAGTCAAAAGTTTCGTCTCTGCAGCTTTGTTCGCCTTTAGCCTCGCAAGGACAGAGACGATCTCAGATTCGATTGACGGAGGTATTTCCTCTTTATTTCTCCTCCCTCGAATCCCACGCTCTCACCTTCGCTGTTTTCATCCTTTATAGCTTCTGATAAAATTCCGAAGTTATCTGAACTATTTTTTCCCGATCCGTCTCCAATATTCCCCTCTTGTTTTTCATATTTGGTATTAGGTTGAAGTCTCGAAATGAATCTTTTTTAGCTTTCTTCACGCGCCTGAATTTTTGATGATTTCGTACATGAATTCTGTGTCGAATTTACGAATATTCTCCCTTACTTTTTTCCTCATTGTCTTCCTAACGTTAGTTCGATCTTGCCAAGATTTTATTCTTTTTCTTTGCCAAAAATTCCTTTTTTCGCACAATTTTTTAGTTGCTTCAGAAATATTATATTTTGTACTTCCTGCAGGAGACTCTATCGCGAAATTTTTATACATTTTACCCAACATTCTTTCCAATTTGTCGTAAGCTTCCTGCACATTCTTTTCCTCGTCCCATAAAATTTTACTCATTCTGCTTCAGTCTTCGTCTCGCTACTTGAATATTGCACTCAGTAATTATTCTTTTCATTACGGTGTTTCCTTTCTTGAAGTTTTTAATTCTTCCCCTGTTGGGTATAGCTAGTTTTATTTGAAGGGCCCTATGATCTGATGGGAAAACAAACAAATCACACCTTCTGACATCCTTTACGATTTCCACATCGTTTGTTACAAAGTAATCAATTTCGTTCTTTACATTGCCTCCTGGGGACCTCCAAGTCCATTTTTTTAACCTTCTTATTTTCGTAGGAGTTCACAACTTTCAGCGAGCTACTTTCAGCAAAATTTGGTAAATATTCGCCGTTTCTGTTTTTATTTTCACCTGACCAAAATTCTCCTACCTCATTTAGATTAATATCTAAATTTTCCCCCACTTTTGTATTAAAATCACCCATAATTATGCAGTCGTATTCTCTCTCTTTAGCCAAAGTATCTTTTGCCATGCTTCGTAGAAATCTTTTATTTCTTTTTCACTAGCCTGTGCAGTGTGGGGGCGTAGATCTGAGTCAACAGGAGCTTAGTTTTGGAATCTATGTTTAATTTCAGAATGCTTATTCTTTTCGAAATGCTTTTCACCTCTGCCACTCTATTTATCCATTTTTTGTGGATATAGAACCCTGTCCCTCAGATGCCTTTCGTCTGGCCGAAGCAAATACGGTAGTTGCTATTTTCTCTTTTTTGTGGTTTCTCCCCAATTTTCGTGTTTCCGCATGTCCAAAAATGTCAAAATTTATTTTTTCTGAGGCCAATTCTAATTCCAAAAGTCTTTCCTTTCTTGTCAAACCCTGAGTGTTAAATGTAAATATATTAGGTTTTGTAAAGTTTTTTAAAATGCTCCAATTTTTACCTTTTTTTGTTGTCCTTGCTTCGGGATTGAGGTTGAGATCTCTTCCGATGGAACCCGGGAGGGGGGATTATGCAGCTAAGAGGCCCTTCGGTAGGTGCGGACCAACTTGGGGCCCATTTTCCAAAGTTGATCTTCGATTTCTGCTTAGCGTTGGTGAAGGAGTCCTCGTTCCTTCAGTTGTTTTGTTTTTGTTTGTGTCTTGGTCGTCCTTGGGTTGCCAGTATCTCGTAGACTGCATTCTTCGCGTTCTTTCTGCGGCCAGTTTCCGCTAACCGTGGGCTGACGTCTGCTGCTGACCTCTTTTGACCGCCTTTGAAGCTATCATCCGTTCCCTCGCAAGCGTCCTTTAGTTCCTGCAAGTCATCCAGTGACTCCAATTGTAGGATCTTACAGCCTTTATCCACTCCTTGACACAAGATTTGGCCATTCTTGGACCATACCTTGAATTTTCTGCCCAGACACTTTGTCGCTACCATGATTTTTTTATTGTCTGGGGTCAAGTGGTTATTACAAAAGACCTTTACTGTTGACGTGCCGCCGACTTTTTCTGCTGTTGGCTTGATTTTTCTGGCCTGCGTGATCATTTCGATTTTCTTAAACTGGTTCACTAGTTTAATAATGAAGGGTGGGCCGTATTTTGTCGTTTCTGCTATACAGTCTACGCGCAATATCTATATCCTTTGGGCCAAGCACTACGCCCACAAGCTCCCCCAAAACGCATTAACTCAACTATTATCAGTATTCGCGGAGAAGCAGAAGGCTAGGTTTTGTGAAGTATAGGCAAGTCGAATGATAAGTTTTCTCTGCGAAGTACGTTAAACCCTGATTTTTAGCGAACATTGCTTCTTTTCTTTTCTTCCATTTTTGCTTTTCCAAAATGCGTTAAGTCAGGTACATATTTTTCTCTCCCCCGTGTAAGTTATAGCTACAAAGGTTAGGCTGACAACGGAGGAGGAATCATGTTCGAAGGTTGATAGAAGGTACCCATGTGCTTGACATATTCTCATCCGCAATCCTCTGTCTAGGGCACTCTTTTTTACGATGTTTTTTTTTTTTTGCCCTAATACGTTTTGGAAAAGCAGCCTTCAATTTCGTTTGGGTTTTCACGTCTCGCCGATTCTATTGTGGACTCGATACACGGCACCCTTTCTTTTTTGTGCGGTAAAATTTTGTCGACTCCGCTCGTTTTACGAACATTGCCAGGCTTAGTATCGGTTGGAAAAATCCAAAATAATCTTTGTTTTGTTCTCAGTAGCTTGAAATCACGTCGGTCTGTCGGACCGGGCTGAATGTACCGGGAATTAGGCGCCTGCGATGTGGGAGATGACCACAAATTGAGAAAATTCTACGCTGAGAGAAATTTCGTGATTAAGCCCTTCATACACAGTCGATTCAAACATCGAATCTTTTGTCCTCATTCAAATCCGTCATCTTTCTAATACCACATTATGGTCGAATCGCACACAGAAATCGGTAGAAAAATCGAGTTAATGTGCCAAATCGACTTTTTTGGATAGAATTTGACATCGAAGTTGGTGCAGAAACTCAATTTTTGTATCGAAGTCGGTAGCAGATTCGATCCTAATGTCATTTCGAAATGATATTTGTCTTGAGAGAAATTACTCGAATTTGGGTAAGTCTCTGAACTTTAATGATTTCACGCAATATTTAACTGAAAATTCGTAATTTCTACCAGATTTTGGTAACAATTATAATCCTACCAAATTAGCTAATTTGAAACTTACTGGTGGATGCAATAGCGTAGCCAGCTGTTCGGGGGTCTGGTCCTAAGCAAAGAGGGAGGAGGTGTGACAGGGGATGCTGAAATTAGAAAAAGCACCACTATTTAACGAAGTCGCAAAGGGGGTCTGGATCCTCTCGACTCCCCTCCCTTGGCTACGCCACTGGGTAGATGCCGCAGGACATTTCTTGCGATAATGTTGTGAGAACAAAAAAAAATCTACTACATTTTGATAGAGTTACTATAAATTTTACCAGACTCGGGTCAAAATTATCGGAATTCTCAGTTAAGAAGTACGTGAAATCATTGACTGTCAAAGACTTATCAGAATTCTGGTTATTTTATACCATGAAAGGGCGTTTCTGTTCATCAAGGGCGCATCAAGAAGGGGGCGGGGCCAAACTTAAAATTTTTTCAAAATCAATTCATGAAAATGGGTAGATACGAAATCAGGCAGGTACCAAATAGAGTTTTCATCCCTGCCCAAGGTTTTTTTTTTTTCTCCATTCTAGCCCCCACCAGAAAAAGTTCTGGTTGCGCCCCTGCTCTTCAAAGTCTCAAGATCGTTGATCGTAGTTCTGTTTCTATCAGTGGCGTAAATAGCAAAATCATTTCTCCTAGAACCTGAATTGGAGGGAAAAGTAAAATTTTAGAACTTGCCACTAACTAACATCTTGGACCGGAAAACTTTTTTTTTTGTTTCTTACTTGTCAAGTCAAATTTCGAAATCCGGATAAAATTTTGAACTAGACTTTGTATTTTGTTTTTGTTTTTGGCTTGTCAAGTCAAAATTTGAGCCAAATTGTAATCCGAAATATTCTTATATCGTTTTCTTTTGCTCGACAGTTGAGATTTGGGAGCAAAATTGTTGACCTCAGATTTGTTTTCTTTATGTTTTTTTTTTTTTTTTTTTTTTTTTTTTTTTTTTTTTTGTTTTTAATTATGACCTGAGACCTTTTCTTTGACAATAATTTTGTTTCTTCATTTTTGTTTATCAGGTCAAATTTTGGACAAACTTGTGACCTGAGCCATTTTTTCCTTTGCTTTTGGACCTTTTGAGTAAAACTTGAGCAAAATTGTGATCTGAGATTTTTCTATTTTTTCTCATATTTTGCTTTCATGTCAACATGTCGGTAAAACGTTGAGTTGGATCTGTATTCATTTTTATTCAAGTCAAAATTTGAGTAAAATCTTACATCAAGACCTTTTCTATCTATTGTTAATTTTCTTTTTTAATTCGCCTTTGCTTGTCCTGTACAAATTTTGACAACATTTTTACTCAAGATCCGTTTTTTATTGGCTTATTTTTTTTTTGTTCAAGTCAAAAATTGGATAAGACTTTGACTAAAGATCTGTTATTTCTCCTTTCGTTTTTCTGGATTATTTTTCAAGTCAAAATGTTAAATAATTTTTGACCTGTATTTTTATTTTATTTTATTTTTTTTTGGCTCGTCATTTCCGCGAGACCTTTTTATCTCTTTTCTCATTAGCTTATCAAATCATATTTTTGAGCAAAAGTTTTACCCAGGATTTATAGTTGTTTTATACTTTGGTTGTTTCTTTTTGCTTTTCATTTTTGCTTCCCAAGTCAAAAAGTCAAAGTGAAAATCGAAAATCTTTTTGTTTTTATTTTTGGTTTTTCAAATCAAAATTTAAACAAGTCGATGACTCAGTTTTCCTTTCTTCTCGCGGTTGTTAAATCAAGATATTGGCAAAATATTAACTCCTTACCTGTTGGTTTCTTATTTTCATTCATGTTTTCTCTTTTTGTTTTACGACAATCCTTGCAAAATTTGTACTCGAGACCCGTTTTTCTTGGGGGGGGGGGGGCACAGTAATAACTCGAGACATTTCTCGTTTGTTTTAGTTTTTGGTTTTTCTAGTCGAAATTCGAGGAAAAAGGTAAGCCGATTCGTTTTTTGTTTCTCGATTTTGCTTGTCATATCAAAAACTTTTCAGTTCACATTCACATTCGTCTTCTTTTCTGTTCAAGCCAAAATTTGGGGAATTTTTGATCGGATTTCTAATTTTTAATTTATTAGTTCGTATGTATCTATATATACACAGATACGGAGTCGCAGCCGCCATATTTGGAGGAGTCGGAATCAACGAAACTGCACATAATTTTGTCTCCACAAAATTGGAGTTAAAATAATGAGTTATATGACTCTAAAATCGTTTTTCTCTCGACGTTATCAAAATTTTCTCTATTGCATACCTGTATAATTTTCCTGATATTTTTGATTTTTTTCTCAATGTAATCAATATTTTCCGATATTAGCGGTAATTATTTCAACTTACTATATTTTCCCCAATATAACTGATTTTATCTTCGATTTTTAAAGTCGCAATTCAAGTTTAATTTTCTCAGGTTTCGAATTCCTGCTCTTTCTCTTGTCAAGTCAACGTTCAAAATTTATGAAATATTTTCACCTGCAATCCCCCCCCCCCCGTCGTGAAGTCCAAGTATGAACATAACTGTGACCTAAAACTTTTCCACATCTTTTTTCCTTTTTTTTTTTTTTTTGCTTGTCATTTTAAGATTTGGCCGCATTTTTAAACTGAGATGTTGTTTTTTTCTCTTCTTTTGTTTTCATTTTTTCATTTAGTTGAAATTGGAATTTTTAATCAGTAACCTCTTTTTAGTTTTTTGTATTTGTTTTTTCTTCTTTCTTTCTTTCTCGTTTTTTCTTTCTTGAGTCAAAATTTGATAAACGTTTTTGAATCAAGTTTCTTTTCTTTTAGAGAAAAATTTTAACCGGAGAGTTTTCTTTCTTTTTTTCTTTGTACCTGCTAAGTCAAAATTAAATTTCGAGATTTTTTTTGGTTTTGTTAAGAAGTGACGGGCGAAATTTTGACTTGACATCTACTTTTATCTCCATTTATTTATTTATTTATTCTGCTTGCCAGTCAAGTCAATAGTTAAAATCAGTTTTTTGTTCTAGGCAAAATCGTGGGCAAAACGTTTGTCAAACTTTTTTTTTTTTTCTTTCCCTTTGTTCCGCTTGGCAAATCAAAATTGAAATAGAAGTTTGGTCCAACATGTCTCTTTGTGTGTTATTTTATCATTTTCTTTTCCGTCATGTCAAAATTTAGGCAAAATTTTGATGCGAGACATTTTGTTTTGCCTTTCAAGTCAAAATTTCGAACCTAGACTTGTTTTTTATTTATTTTTTCTCCTTGCTCTCCTGTTTTACCTCTCAAATGAAAAGTCAGTTTGCGAATCGTACCCCAAGACTTTTCTCTTGTCATTATCAAATTAAAATTCGAGCAAAACTTTGAACCTCGACTTTTCCTTTTTATTTTTTTATATTTGTTAAAGTTCGACGCGAAACCTTTTCTTTGTTTTGTTCGGGAAATTACTGGCTAGTAGTTTCTGGTACAATTTCGACAAATAGTATTTTTGCAGTTATATTACTCGAGCCCTAGAACACCCTGGTGAGGACACATACGCCGTTTTCTATCCAGCTTGTTCCATGGAATGAAAATTGGTCACTCGGCGTTGACCTGTTGACCGAGGAGCTGATTTTCTCTTCACGGAACCGAGTTTAATACCAATAATCAAGGGAGGAGGAGACATCACTGTGATACCAAGTGAAAAATATAGATTGAACGCTTCTCTTTCCAACAAGGCGAAAACGAGCGCTGTTGCTTCATTATTTCGGCCGCTAGAGCGCGTGTCAGTCGAAAAACCATATTTATCAAAGTTACCCCAGGATTATCGATGTCACTTCCGATTATTGGTACAGAAACTTGCGCATGTCTTCCCACAGGTATTCTAGGGCCAGTGTTCAGTAGTGTTGAAAATACTGTACTGCGCTACTGATGATTAATATTAAGTAATTTCCAATTTTTTTTTTAAATTTTTTATGCAGGATCCTTGGCGGGAGCTTCGTTCTAATATTTAAATTAAACAAAGCGGCGCCTCAGTAAGCTTTAAACCGTCAAAGGTAGGAACGCAGGCAGGCGGCGGCATCAGTTCGGCGTTCCAGGCGTGTTTCATTTAAATGTATGCGCGAAAGTTGCCCGCAAACGAGGTTGAAGAAAAATTGAAATTTTACAGCAGTTTAGGTAAATGGCTTATTCGTGGGGAGGGGGGTTGTTTTTCATACGGCCCAGCGGTGGTTTAGAAACCGCGCTACGTGGCTGTGCCCGTTTTAACTCGATATGGCCTTAATTGGACGTTACCAGGGCTGCTTACACGAGTGCAAAATGTGCCAAAGACGAGCAGAGTGGACGAAGTGCGCGAAATTGTATCGTAGAAATGGATTCGGTTTTTTTCTCCCCCCCCCCTCTCTCTCGCTCCCATTAGTATACTCTACCGCGAAGTAATAATGATGATAATATTCGCAGTATTCCGTTTCGTCTGAAAGGGAGCCTCGGATGGTTCTAGAAAGGTCTCCGGAGAGTTTTCAGCCGGTGTTTCCATCCAGCAATTCGCCTCGTTATCTTACTTTTTTTTTATTATTTTTATTAATTTCGTTAACAGACGCCGCTGAGAGCGGACCACGACTGCCACCGTAGGGACAACTCGCAGCTCTCAGCCTCCAGAGTCCCAACTAACCCCCGTGTAATTTATTTTACACGATTTCTTTCGGCCACGGTACCGTATTAAGGAGAGCGAATTTACCGGCGAGCCATTTCACGTATACGAGGCTCGTTTCTTCGTATCTTCACGTGCAGCTAATTAAGCTGCGAGTACTGTCGGCCTATTTGCGGGCATTTTTCTAATCGCACTTCTACCGCCGATTCCGCTCTCGTTGTACGTAATTGAATTTCGAGTCCTTTTATGGCGAACAAGGAAAACGAGCAGCGCACCATTTGAAGGTCTCTGTTTTAGCTTTTGCTTTGCTAAAAGGTAAACTTTTATCTGCGAACGTAACTTGTTTTCCTTGTGGCCCGCATTTTCTCTTTTCTTTCCCTTCTTTTTTTTTCCCCTAATTCTGTGGGTTTATGTTTAGTGTACAAAGGGAATGAAGAAGCCGGTGGACCTTTAAGACAGCAGTGAAATGTGACAAGACGGTCAGACCCTTTATTTACATTCGCACGTATTTTCTCGTCGCCTAAATGAGCGGATATAAGCTTAACAATTTGCGGTGTAAGTTGGCGAGAAATTAGCCAGGTCTGTACCTGGTACGTAAAGGGATTCATTTTCACCAGGAAAGCGCAGCGAGTCAGTACTGATTCCAGTTAAAAATGACATGACTCGCTTCTGCACAGGGTACAACATTTTTTGAGGTCTCTACATTCGAAGTAAGTGAGTAGGACAAGTACATGTGCTGTTGCATTCTCGGAGATGCGCTCAACTACTCATAGATAATGTCTGTCACAGTACTGCATATACAAAAGGATTTTAATTTATCTTTTCTGACGACATGGTCAAATTATTGCGTGGTGAATGAGGATCCTCAAATAAAATGGTCTAGTTTCTTTTCGAGTGAAAGTATTTTTTCTCCCCTAAAAGGGTGTTGAACATATCACCAACTTTAGAATCTAAATTGGATAGGTATCGCACAAGATATCAAAATAGACGTTCGTTAGATCACTGATTTCGAATTTTGCGTCAGATTTTTGATCCGGCTTCACTTTGGGCAGAAAATTCCAAATATTAAAACAAAAATTGGCAAAATTAACTTAGCATGACAGATCAAAGAAAGTATCAAAACAAGGGTTTCTGGGTCGCTGATTACAAAAATTATATCAGATTTCTGATCTGACTGACTGTCAAAACGTGAATTTGAGCAAAAATGTATAATGTTTGGCAGTCGGCTTAGTCAATCAGAGCGCTGTAATTATATCTAAAATGTGAAAGAACAATACCAAAAGACAGGGCCAGTTTTAAGTACCTTGCCGCCCTGGGCTGTGGTATTTTTGCCGCCTTGTTTTTAATATCCCTCTTCCACCGAAGTTGTTCTTGGGCCGCAAATCTAGCCGCTCTGTGCTGCAGCCCAGTCAGCTTGTATGGTAAAACTGACGCTGCTTCTACCCCCGCCCCCCATAAATAGTATTGTTCTTGCATCTATCATATAACTTCAAAGTATCTATCATTCAAGATCTGTTTCACAGGCAACGGGTTAAAACTATAAATTAGAGGACAAACCACCAAGGATGACGTGTTTGTCCAGCCATGAAGCATATTGTACCTTATTGCTCAGTTCACTTATATACCTACATCACTTATCTAGTGGCAGGCATCGTGTAATGTCAGGTCACAGTATGAGTTCAACGCATAAAGTGTTTATCTCAGTGTGAGGATGCAGCATCTATTGTTGAGGAACAGTATGAGTTCAACGCATAAAGTGTTCATCTCAGTGTGAGGATGCAGCATCTATTGTTGAGGAAGAGCAGTCTGTGTATAAGTAACTCCAAGATATATTTGCAAAATACATCCCCATCAATGAAGCATATTATTTCGGTCTATTTGGAAGCAATTTATGATTTTTATTAAAAATTCTTCAGAATTACTGGAATGTAAGTATCACACAGAACCTTAGGACCGAGCTTAAAAGACACCCCTGTCCAGCCCTGGAGAATTCGGTATAGGATCTAGAACTGCATATAAGTGGTACCTTACTGAAAGCAGGGAGCAAACATTATATGGTATCAGATGTAATTAATAGTCATCTAGGTAATCTTAGTTACTAAAGGTACTTATTTCTCAGTGCGAGATAGGATCAATATTGATGGCTATGTGGGGACGGAAGAGGGGGGGGGGCTGTTACTCGGATTCCAGAATACCGTTCAGAAGATTTGTCCAACACCTTCTGCCCAGGGCCCAGCGCCGTTTTTATCATACGGGCTGACTGGGCTGCAACCCAGGGCGGCAGTATTTTTTCGGCCTTATTTTTAATATCCCCCTTCCACCGAAGTTGTTCTTGGGCCGCAAATCTAGCCGCCTCGTAATATTGCCGCTCTGGACTGCAGCCCAGTCAGCCCGTATGGTAAAACTGGCGCTGCGAAAAGACAGTCAATTGTCAAAATCTTCCCAAATTAATTGGCAAGTGTTCGACCGCTTTAGGTTCACATTTAGCGGTTTGACGGCCATTTGGCAGGCGTTTATTAGACATTCGTAAACGATTTGACTGATTTTTTTTAAGATTTTGGTGAACTGATGACGTCTACTTGGCAAAAATTTGGTTGATTTTTTGCGACGTTTGTTAGTCATTTGATTGAATGTCGTCAGTTGTTTGTATAATATGCGATGGCTGTATTTTGACTTGTATTTGTTTCACATTTGGTAGGTAGCATTTGGTAGATTTATGGCACTACATTGGCACTTGCTTGTTTCACTTTTGAGAGCCACTTTGGCGCTCATTTTGGCAGTTTTCGGGAAGCGCCTCGCTTTTTGCCACCGCTATGAAAATACTGTAACAGAATTTCATGGCGAGCACAAAAAGTGAGACAAAATTGCAGTACCTAACAGGCTTACATTTTTACTGAAATTAATTCATTCTTAAAACGAAACCCTCATCATTCTAAACATCACTGGACAGGGTTTTCTTAATTATTAATTACAATAAGACTGACAGTGATATTAAAATGATGGAACTCTTCAGGAAATACTAAGACGCGAAAACTTGCACAACTTTGAATTTTTTCGGTAGTTTCCTCGGAGTCTATTTTGCCATTTTATCATAAGAAATATGACTTTATCAAGAATCATTGAGACTCCATCAACATCCAACCGTGTGGAGATTCCTTGAACTTAAGCCTGAACTGAGGTTTCTTCAAATGCGTTACCACTCATAAACATGTTTTTCAGTTCATAAAGCTCGTTAAGAATTTGTAAGACTGGGTTGAAAGGTTTTTAAGATTTGCTCTACGGCTCACCAAGGCCGATTCAAGGACTCATTTTTCGACTGCGTGGCGAAAATTCCTATCAGTCTTAGAATTTGGTGGACTCTTTTTAAGATTGTTTTAAGACTCATAGTACCCTTCGACTGTGTGACGAGAATCCCTGTCTGTCTTAGAACTTGGAAAGACTCCGTTTTAGATTGTTTGTTTTAAGACTCGGTAAAATGCTTTCTTACTATATTAAAGCGTGTTAAGATTATTTAAAATTCAAAGTAAGCCAAGACTAGGTAATACTTTTTTCATAACAGGGCCACGGGGATGTACCAAAAAGTTTTTCAGGGGGAGGGGGTAAAAATTGTGAAAGTCCCAACTGACTTAACTCAGAATTTCCAAGTATCAAAGCAAGAAAAAAAACAAAAACCTCTTGACCTGTTGGGTTTTTCCAACTGACTCAACTCAAAATTTTCCCAAGTATCAATGCAAAATAAGAAAAATCTTTTGACTTTGTTGGGTTTTCCCAACTTCCCAACTCAATTCCTAAGAGTATCAAAGCAAGAAAAGAAAAAGGGAAAAAAACACTTTAACTACAGTTGGATTTTCCCAACTCGCCTGACTGAAATGGTGAATTTGCCCAACTGCTGAGTAAAAAATTCCTACTGGGCGGGGGGTAGCCCCTCCTCCCATCGGTACGTCCCTGCAGGGCCGGCGGAAGTCCAGTTGCACTACAGCACGTGCACTAGGTAGAAAAATCAATTTTTTTAAAACTTATCTTGGTACTTATTGGATATTTTTGTGTTTCGATTTTCTCGAGGGAGGGGGGTTCAAGGTTTCTTATTTAGAAGTCTTGTATTTGCACTAGGTGAGAAAATGAAGGGGTCTGATTAGCCGAGTGGATAGTGCGCTGTTCTCGGGATCCGGAGGTCCCGGGTTCAAGCCCACGTAGCAACTCGCTACACTTCGACCTTGGCCGGTTTCTGGGCAAGATGAGAAGAGGGCCAAGACAGCCCCAACTGCTTCCCCGACGTCTCTGAGGTAATGTTTGAAAGGGCGGATTCGGGGTTGGGTTGAGAGTACAATTAGAAAAGATGTGAAAAAATGAAAGATTACCAGTCCTGCTTCATGAGACTTTATTAAAATTCATCAAGATTCCTTCAGGCGAAGTTAAGACTCTACAAGTCCCTTTGAAACTATAATAAGACTTTCTGAGGCTTCATAAAACTACGTAAAATATTGTTAAGACCCCTCTTGAGATTTATTAGGACTCTTTCAGACCTGATGAGAGCCCTTAAAACTTTATCAAGGTACGTTTAAAACTCCCTGTAACCATTTCAGTGTCCTTTAAAACTTGCTAAAACTATGGTCAACTTTTTACGACTTCTTAAGACTGTCAAGGACTTACAAGTCTTATTAAGACTGAGTGAACACTCCTTCTGACCAGAGGTGGAGATAGTATGACAGTTCGGGAGGGGGGGGGGAGGACTTGAGCCTCGAAATTCTAGCCTTTATTTACTCACTTTTCCAAAAGGACAAGAATTTAGCGGGGAAATAGAATCCTCAGGAAGGGCCCGAAGAAGTATTCAGAGGCTTCTTCTTTTCCTAATGTGCCCTCAATCCGAGCCCTGGAATCCGCCCTTTCGAGCATTACTTCAGAAACGTCGGGGAGGCTGTTGGGGCTGTCTTAGCCCTCTTCCCTTCTTGCCGAAAAACCGGCCTAGGAGTATTCAGTGGCTTGCTCTCCACTTAGTAACTTCATCATTGCTACAGACTGTATTAGGATCTGTAAGACTCTGTTGTACTCGTTAAGATTGTTATAAATATACTTAAAACTTGGTTAAGATTCGTTATGATTTCTTTAGACTGCGTTTCGATTCGTAAAGACTGCTGGGCTAACTTTCTTAGACCCCCAAGTCCATTAAACAGAGGCGTATTTAGAATTGACACATTAATTAGGTAGGAAGCTTGGACGAACTCCATGGAGCTGAATGCAAAACTGGTGCAGTATGCGAGATCACCGACCAGCTCCTGTTGCGATAATTCGTTTTATTTTGCAAGTTTGTTCTATTTTTTGAATCCTCATTTGTGATACCGTCACGCTCTGTGTGGAGAAGAGAAAAAAGAATTCTGAATTTTTCCACGGACTTAAGTTCCGAGTAACACAGCTTTTCAATAATATGCCTAAAGATAATGTTCAATGTTGAAAAAGAATATTGTTTTGAATTTTGAAGCCCTCAAGTCCGGGGTCTGGTGGAAAATTTGATGCGATATTTGAAATAAGCGACCCAGAAAGTCCTTGTTTGGATAGTTCGGTCGATTTGCTGAAGTCGAGTTAACGATGGCTCTTTTTTGAATATTTCCATTTTGGATTCCAGTCGGTATCGGATATGTTCGTCGATTTTCAAAAATAATTTCATGTTTGTCCTTCGGAACCCGTGTTTTGACCCACGTTGCGATGAAAGGATGCAAGTTTTGATTTTCTTCCACTGATTCGGGTTCCGGGTGCTCAATCCCAGCGATGAGTGGATTTCAGTCATTTTAGGAGTTTAAATGAAGAAAATTGATATTTTCATTGTAAAATTTGAGTTTGAGAGCCCCAAATAGGGCCATATGACCAAAGCCATGCGGTAAGAAATCGCCATTTCAATAGTTTGTCTGGTTTTTTAAAATGTACCTCCATTGAAACTGTCTGACCCACTTTGTGGAGTATTACCTACGTCTAGACTAAAATCGATACGACCACATGCACTACGACAGTCGATGAAAGGGTGAGGAACCAAAATTCCTGATATTTCGACTTTTAGATTTCTTATTGAGGATTCGGAGTGAATTTTATTTGAAACGTTTGTTAATTTAGGTAATGGCGAATTATGACCCAAAAGAAGAATCTGGAGGTTCACTTCCCGTGGTATCAAAAGGCTTATATAGTCGTAGGGACGGGAACTTTTTATCCCTCCATCGAGACGGTGACATGAACATGTATACCAAAAGTCTACATTGTATAAGTAATATTTTTCTGGATTCCTTTCGTATTGACTGGGCTGTTGAGATTCTTTAAGTGTTTCTCAAGAAGCAGAGAATAAGTTCTCAGGGAAGTGAAGGACATATATTTATAGAAGAAGGTCTCTAGTAACACTTCATACACATTTTCAACTTCATATTCATATTTGAGCGTACTGTGAGCAATCAAAACAGCTGATTCCTAACTGGGACATTACCTCTTAATGATGCATCGCAGTAGTGATAAGATGTACTCGTAGATACAAAAAGCACACTAAAATCAGTCGAGATTTAAAGACGATCTGTAAATCGAACGTGTTAACATTTCGCGAGGTTCGAATTAATTATTATCATTAGCCTATACGTTGCACGGCAACCGGTTTAATGTATTTAAATAACACGAGATGAAGAGGCTAGTGGGTACATATTTGAAATCGTGTTATCCGAATGTTTAGATGTGGTTCCTCGTCTATTTATGTTTCAAGGTGTTTCTATGTTTATAACTAAACTCGACAACAGAAGCGAATGTAGATAATTTCGACATATGAACTGTAGTTTTCATATTGGTTCGAGTCCGGTGATGTTGCTCAAGACTTGTTCGGGACCAGTGGCCCCAAAGCTGGGGGGCAGGGGGAGCACTTGTCCCGCACTCGTGAAGTTGGGACGCAGAACTATCATTTCGCCCTCTTCCCCCGTTTCAGCACAGGAATTTGTAAGAATGAGAGCTGGCTTACATATGACAGTAAATAACCGGACAAATGAGTTGATCGCTCAGTTTCCTTCAAACTGGAGAAGAAGAAACGGCTTATTTTCTTTTGAAAAAAATTTAATTACTGTCACAATTGAAGCGGGTGATGGGCACAGTACGAGTAATGTGATTGCAATATGATTAAGCTTAAATTTCTGCTCAAAATTGATAGAGTTTACGTGAATTTCACATGTCTGCGGGCTGTATTCAAATTAAGCGTACAATATAAAAATTTGAAAGTTGGTAAAGCACCTGGTCCTGATGAGGAGGACAGCATAACACTGAAAGGGTTTACAGATGAAATGGCAGAGCCGCTAACTAGGCTGTTCAATCGCACTATTGAGGAGGAGGTAATTCCGAGTTAGTGGATAAAACAGAGATAATTCTTCTATATATAAAAAGTTAACAAAAACCAGCTGAATAACTATAGGCCAATCAGCCTCTCCTCCAACACAAGCAAAGTATTCATGAAATTATTAAAAAACAGAATCTACTCTCAGTTGGATAGTGCCCAGCCTGTCTAGCAGGCAAGTTTTAGGAAAAGATACGCCACGATCGATCACATATATTATACACTCAACCAACTGATAGAAAAAGCAAAAGCATATCAGGTAGAACTTTATTTGGTATGACTTCTGCAAAGTATTTTATACCATGGACCACGAGTACCTGAGGGACGCCTTAAATGACTAAGGGTACATGTAGAAATGATTAGGATGTGGAAAGACCTATACTGCGATACACATGCGTATGTAAAATTTTGGATATGGTTGGTCCCACCTTAAGAATACATAGAGGAGTGAAGCAGGGAGACCTCCTGTCACCAAACCTTTTTAATGCAGTTTTAGAACAAGTATTTCGGAAACTTGACTGGACAAAAACGGGGATCAAAATTGATGGCCAAAATCTTAATCATCTGAGAATCGCAGATGATATCGTTTTAGTAAGTGGCGACAGGGGGAAAGCTCAAGAAATGCTCGATAACCTGACAGGAGAGCAGGACTCAAAATGAATATATCTAAAACTCAGGTAATGAGCTAATTTACCGGAGGCAAAATGAGAGGGAGAGATGAAGTCCTGAAAACAGTTGATGAATTTACGTATCTTGGTCAAATTATGTCGCTTGAAGAAACAAGCCAGGTCGCATTGCGACCTAGTAATAGGATCGGCCTTTCAGCTGAAGTCTGGGTGGCTATTCCACTAACCAACTTCTAACAAAAATTACAATCGCATTTGGACGCTGTTATGCGTAATAGAACCAACCAGCAAAATTTGTTTTTTGAGAATACGTGATTCTAAGTTCAAGAGCCATGTAGAAACTATATGACATAGCGTTTACTGATAAGCTTTGATCAACGTGAGTGCATATCTTTGAATTGGGGCCTAATTCTGAAAAATTCTACTTTTTACGCTCGTTCTAACGATACTAATTACTCATTTTGTTTACAAAAATGTCAGTTGGTTCATGCCGACCCTATAATTTCAGCAAGAATCATACACAATATTACAAACCTCGCAAAATGAAATACCTCGAGTCGCTTTTACTGAGACTGTAAGCACGATGTAAAACCATTTTCCTATCTGTTTCTTCCACACACGATTACGTTCACTTTTACATTTAAAACCACAAGCGTCACTGTCGAAAGCAAACGCGATTCATTCTCGTGTATCTCGAACGTCAATTGATAAGAAAAAGAGCCAATGAAAGACAAACACAAACCACTGACGTCACCAAGCGTCGCGTAGAACTATTTTTCCATTGTATAAGCTCTGCTGCACCGACCCTAGAAATGAGTAAAGAGGTCGAAAAGAGAATTAGCCAGGCATGGATAGGCTATTGAGCCTTGAAGTCGATTTTTAAGGGCAATCTGAAAACCAATCGAAGACAAAAATGCTGGAAGCTTGCGTTCTGTCTATACTAACGTATGGGGCCCAGACGTGGTCCCTCACGTAGGCTCAGACCACGAGGCTGATGGCTACGCAAACAGGAATGGAGAGGAGCATTCTAAATTTGAAGAGAAAAGACAAAATTAGACCTACTTCGATCAGAGTGGAAACTAAAAGGAAAGATATAGTCTACATCATTAAAAAGTCGAAAATGAAATATGCAGGCTACCTAGCCAGAATGGGTGGGAGCGGTAGTGTAGAAGGGTCACGTTCTGGGTTCCTTACGGTCACAAAAGGATGAGGGGCCGGCTGGCCACAAGCTGAAGGGAGTAACTCACCGCAGGGTGGGGACTCTTCGATGCAGGGCAGCTCAAGACCGATAAACACAGAGAATAATCGGGGAGGCCTATACCCGCGAAATGGGGGCTCAATATGAGACATAACTCGGCTAATATAAGTACATATACAAATTTGGTAACTTTAACTTGTAAGTAGATTACCCTTTACTCTCCCTCTAGTTCTGGTATCAAAGATTCACTAACACTTCTCTGCTTCTCTAAATTTCGTCCAATCATTCCATTTTATTTATACCCCTCATTTTCTAATTTTTGCTCTCAATCTGAGCCCTGGAATCCACCCTTTTGAGTATTAACCTCAAAGACGTCGGGAGGCTGTTAGGGCTATCTTAGCTCCCTTCTCTTCTTGCCGAAAACCCGGCCCAGGTCGAAATGTAATGAGTTGCTACGTGTGCTCGAACCCGGGACCTCCGGATTACGAGACCAGCGCGCTATCCACTCGGCCAACCAGACCCCCCCCCCCATGACCTCATGTACTGTTTCCTCAGTTCCTGACCTCAAAATAATGTTAACCCACACGAGGTCTTTCGATTTATTGACTGTGAAATGAAGAGAAAGAATTTTCAACTTTTCCCTGTGACTTTGTAATTTCGTTGCTACAAGATTTCGGGCAATTAGCTTACGTAAAGAGAATTTTTCCATTTAAAATTTAAAAAATGGAGAAAACTAGAGTGAGCTCTGAGTTTTAAGGATTCAAGTAAAGAGCACAAATAGCCGACTGACTTGGAAGATGGTTATGGGGGCTAACATGAATCTAAATAATGCTGTAAGTTCTTTTGCTCGTATGACTTTTCAGTTTCTTTGGGGGAGCTAAGCCCTCCCAAGCCTCTCTCTATTTGCATCTATGATAAAAGTTAAGTTTCGCAACAAAAATTTGATGCACTGATTCAAATCAGTGTTAAATCCTCAATTTAGGTGTTGTCGATTTTACCCATTTCAAAAGTTGTCTTCGACGGAGGAGGAAATCCCTTTCCTAATTCTTGTAGATTTGTACTTCAGTTAACATTGGTTTCCCGATGATGCGTATGAAAATAATTTCGAATTTAAAAGCAATAATAATAATTATTTTTTACCGCGGAGTTTTGGTCTCTGGCCTCTGAATGCTAGATCTAATAGGATATTCGAATCGAATGATGTAAAAAATCCCTTTTCTGACACTTTGATACTCCACGTCAAGTTTGTTTTGTCTCCTCTCTTGGAAGTTAAATTTCAATTTTGGGAGCTGAAATCCGAATATGATTAAGAATCTGGGGTAATCTTTGAAATCAGCGACCCAAAAACCTTTATTTCGATGTTTTAAAACCACTGTCGCCAATTTGAAGTATAAAGTTGCTCGATATCATTTCTTTAGAAAGAGAAAGTCAATGAACCCTAGCCCGTGTTTTGGATGCAGCGGATTTTATGATCCTTCAGGAAACAGAATTTTACAAGTAGCATTTCAGGATTGCGCTTAGTGTGCTGAAAGAGTGCTGGAACATAGGCAGGTTGAACGGTGCCCCCCTCGTGATTTCCTTCCAGTGCCTCTGTTTGAGATTTGAGATTCGTTACTTGACAAGACAAGACTAAAAAAAAAAAAAAAAAGGAAAGAAAGAAGGAAACACGGTGCTTAGAATCCCCTGAATGTATGAATGTATGGCAGGCTCCAAGCAGAATTACTTTGTACCTTGGTTCAAGGCCTTATGACAAAAATTGCATCTAAAAAGACAGCCTATCTCGAGTAGGGTTATTTTTCATGCACAATTTTTCGATATTGGCCGTTCTTTCGCCAGCACAAATTTTGAACGTCGTTTTATACTTCCTTTCAAAGGACAACTGGAACTTATAAGTTCATTCGTTCGTTCTCACTCCTCCCATGTATAAACTTTTCGCTCCAGAGCCAGTATCAGGTATTGGTCTACATTTTCCGCCAATCACGATAACTTTCGATTGGATTTTTATTTTTAACACGATTGTCTGTTGTTGTGTACCTTTTTTGTCAGCATCATCTTCACGCCGAAATTTCCCACAAATCGATCCTCATTCAGTTTTCAAATTTATTACGAAGATTCCGCTACAGTCTACCGGTGTGGGACGAAAACGACAGTTATATCCCTTTATTATAAAGTTTCTCCATACTGCCGATCATTTGTTCTGGAACACGATTATGATGACGGAAACTAAAAATAATTATGGCACCTTTTAAAGGCAGCAGAACCTACAAGGTATCGAACTACCACCATTCCGTTTACAAACAAGGTTTCATTTTAATTTCGTCGCACTACACCAGCCAACTGCCTTTTGCAGCATTTTTCCTATGATGCTTTATACCGACATTTTCGCACGTAGGCGATCGTTTTAAATTAAATTTAGCTTCTGCGGGCTACATAGTCGAAGAAATATTAGAAAACGTGTATTTCTTTGTGAAGTACTCACCTTGAGTATTTTTGTCGTCCTTTCATCTTTTTATACGAACTTCTTGAAAATTATTTCGGATGAGAGACACCTGTCTGGTTGCCATAACCAAAAATATCGAATTCCATTGTATTTAGGGTATCTTTCCGATACAGACTTTCTCCTTCTTAGTGGTACAAAAAGAAACATACATCTATTTTACTCGAATTTAGTTTGCGTATACGGTTGAGAGCATCGTTTTAAATCTGCAGCTGCCATAATCTCATTTTTGCACACAGTAAATAGAAAAAGCAAGGCAAATCGTGGCACGTCATACCTCGGTTAGATTAGTCTGTCACTTCGTCTGCTAAGAAATCACAGTGCAAGAAGCACATCAGACTATTGTAACCGAAGTGTGACTCAGCTATTTCTCGCAACAGATGCTCACAACGAACATCAGGTAGATGGGGACTTTCGAGGAGATGCAAAGTGGATGCCAGAATATAGCATATCAACACCTTAGAGCAAAATAGTGCTATATTATACATTTTTGGGGGTGAAAATGAGTTATTGGTATAATTGGAAAGGAAATTTCACGCTTTATCATGTGCAATACTGTATGTTGATGCTGGAAAAACATCAACGTTACGTAAGTATGACGTCACGATTTCATAACACAGGAGTGTGATAGGTTATTGAAAACTTCTTCTTGTTCTACAGTGTCGATATATACTTTATGTCCTTACATTGAGAAACAACACACAGTGTCTTAAACTGTTGACAACTTAATGAAGAATAACAGGCAGAAAGATAGTAAACAGCACACCAAGAGAAAAATTAAACTCAGGAACATAGATCGGAAAACATCCTGGAAAAATACTGAAGATTTCCAAAACCAATAGGTACAATATAGAACTTGCCATAAGAAACAGGCAACAAATGACTAATCAAATTGACAGTGACAGAAAAGAGGTGATAGATAAGAAGAAACTATAATACAGACTCTCTATAGATTAGACTTTACAAACTGCGCAGCATGGCTGACATTGGAGAAACCTGCAGAAAGTAGCAGCGTTCATCTGCTCTGTAACGGACATTTTTGTATAAATCGTCCTGCCTGGCTATTTCCTGTGTCGCAAAGTGCAAACGTATCACAAGTCTCTTTTGTCTCCTGCATTTCCGGTATGTAACATCTTCTAAAACGTGCTATTCTTCCTCTTACTCATTGTCCTTTTTTTTCTTCCTCCCGATTGACCAGGCAGAACTTTAAATCAGTTTAATCCGAGTTACATACAATCCACTTGAGTCATAGGCCAAGCTTACACTCGGGAGATCTTTTTTTTTTTTTTTTCTATTGATCAAAACACAGGCTTTTTCTGCTCGCTCTCCTTCTCCCTTTCTGATTTCGAATGCCATCTAAACACTTTTCTCTCCCGTACAAATCTCGAAAAACAAGCAACATTTTTAACCAGAAACAAGCGAGGTCCGGAGGACCTGGCAATAGGATGTTTGCAAATTCTTATTTTTTATTTCATTATTTGTGACGCGATGCGTGAAAAGGGCTCTCATGGTGATCTTGAAATTTTAAGTTTGCGAGTATGGTACCACTGATTGGCAAGGTCTATAGAATTTGAGGTTGTTTCCACACTTCTCAGATCTCCGGGCTCTGTAATGCGCTATTCTTCAGTCTGTGGACCTTGAAGATTGGTGGTACTGGACTCGCAAACTCAAAATTTTAAATCACCACAATGGCCCTTTTCACGCAACTTGTCACATTTATTATAAATTGAAACACTTTGAAATGCGATAGCACAGCAAAAACCTTAGATGCTACACGCACATCATGGAAGTTCAAAGCTTCAAACTGCAAAGCTGCAGACTGCAATCACGCAGCAGACTTTGAACAACACTGAACATACTAAAATACATTTCTATCTTCTGTTTAATTCGTTCCAAGCGGCAAGCAGAAATCAAACACTCTACCTTTACAAGACAAATAAATTCAAAGGACATAAATCCAAAGAATTTTAAAACTCACAAGTTTCAATGAATATGAACTGATAACTGCTGATAACAATTCAAAGAGGGATAGGAATTTTGTTTCAATTCAAATAAACGAGGAATTTTACTTAGATTCAAATAAAGTTGTGTTCTCGCTTCAGAAAACGCACATTAATGTGTTCTCACTCCTCATTACAATGTTTATAAGACGCAAAGACATTAGCTCCACTCCTGGTCACACAACGCATGAAATATTTGTGAACCGTTCGAATGCGAGAAAGATAGTCTTTCATTTCAAAAACAAAACGTGATCTGCCAATTATTTATTCACGTTTTTTTGTTAATTCAGAGTCAGAGAGGATACATTTATAATAGTAAACCAATTTCTCAATAGATGGCAGCAGTTAACGGAGAATGCAACTGAGCTGAAACTGAACTATGAGATGTAAATAATTCAGTTGTATTTAATGAAAAAAATGATGAAAATTTTATTGCAATAGGGTGCTTGCAGCGCTGCGTGCGGGCAAACACCCTAAAAAGAGAATGAAGGATCACTAAATTTCATAGATGTCAAATCTTTGTTTGGAAAGTACGTGAATGACCAATAACATGACAATGGGCGTATAATAGACAAATTTAAAATACTGCGGAAACAACACAGCGTACAGGGTAGCCACTTTCTGGAAACCTGGGAGAAGTCAGGAAATTGCTATAATTTTTATCAAAATTGAGGAACTTTGCGAGAATAATGAGAATTAAAGAATGAACGTCAGCGTAAAGCATAGTGACTTATCTTTTTTACAAAAATTGTCTTCAATGAATATCAAATTTAATCGAAGCTATGTACAAATACCTGGAGAAATGTCTAGGAAAATTTGGAAAATTGGTTTAAAAAACAGGGAAATGTCAGGAAAATCATTCTGAAAAAAAACTTGCTATCCTCGACACAAGAAAAAATTGCAAAAACAATAGAAATATTCAAAATAAAAACAGAAGAAAACAGCAATGTAATCAGGATTGGATTAGGAGCTAAAATGCTACCCGGTAAATTCTAGGGTATCAACCCAAATATAACCCCTCCATTCGTTTCCTTTACATCCTCTCTCTCTTTTCCAGCAGTCCCTACAGTGGCCCTAAACTTCCAAATGTACCGGCCTAAATCTTATGAATTTACAGCGACCCTCTCCTCTCGGATACATATATTTTTTAATGAATCATCCTGCATGACTACTTTTTGTGTAGCACGATGCGAGCATCTAACAAATGTCTTTTGTCTCTTGCATACCAGTACTTCCAGTTCGTAATCCTCTCAAAAGCACGTTCTTCTTCTTATGACTTTGTCTCCTTTTTTCTCCCTCGATCAGCCAGGCAGGGATATCCGTGTAGTTTGGTTACAGTTTATATTTTAGCACTCGCATTAAAACTTACTTTGACTATCAATCATTCAATACGCACACTTCCTCTACACGCTCTCGTTTCTGTAATTTTGTGTGCTGCTCTCGCTTCGATAGTGACTAAGCTCTTCTCCAACAAAAAACCAACAAACTGGGTCGGCCTACCTAGAAGTTTCCTAATAACTTATATGCCCCATCCGCCGCTGAATATTATCAACGCAAGTAACCAACTTTGAGAGTGTAACAATCTTCACACTAATAACACTACGCAACAAAAAAAAATTATGTACTACGTATTTGAAGATGAAATGAGTTTAAGATATTTTTCAACTTTTTCAACGCTGAAAACTTAATACTTCTGTTTGTTTTTTTTTCCCCATCATAATTTTCTGGTTAATGTAAATAGATATATGTTATGTTAGAGATCCAAAAAACATATTTTCGGGGTGTTTTGAGAATTTTAGTTCAAGCTGGTGATTTGCTGGAGCAGAGAAGGGTGGTTGAAAAATTCGTTTTCAACTTGCGATAACTTCAGTTAGAATCAAATTTTTGGGGGTTTGTCAATTTATACACCCTTGTACGTACCATGTCACCTATCTTTAATAAGAAATACACATACATAATAAGTGAAAATTGAAAATGGCCAACAATTAGCAGTGACCAACAGTTGGCACAAATTACACCTCGTACTTACTCGACTATACTATGTTGGTCAAAATTGGTATGTGCCAAATGTTGGTCGGCCAACAATTGGCATTTTTTTAAAATCGTTTTTAGGAAAATTATTCAGTTTAAACCAATTTCAGTCCTGTATTCTACATGCGTATACATACTGAAATGAAGGAAAAGGAAACCTGTGATGAAATTTTACTTGACCAATAATTGGCACAGCAGTAGGTACCAAACGTTGGTCATTAGGTGTCTTCGTAAAATAGCTGTAGTCAACATTTCATTGCATATTAAAAATTTTTGAGTGCATTAGTTGAGAGTAGAAGAATGGTATTAATGTACTACATGGGTTTCATTTCCGAAAACCAACTAGGGGAGGTACACGAACTGGTCAAAAAAGAAGTAGACCAACAAGTGACACTTCCCCTTACCCAATTAGAGGACTGAGACCAAAGAATGGACTGATTTGTCCATCCCTCATTTGTTCATTTACTAAAATGGAAGAATGATGATGATACGAAAACGTGGTCAGCGTGCCCTACTGGTGAAAAATTTCGTAATATTGATGCTCGGCAACAATGATGTGCCCCAAGTTTCGATTCAGCAGAATTGCGCCATTTTACGCTGGCAACAGGCAGATCTTTGTTTTTGATTCAAACTTGCTGCTTCTTCTGACATAGGTACCTACCCCCTCCAATTGAATAACTACCCTTCTTGCGATATTTCGGTGGTCATCTCACTTGTCTTCCCGGGTCGCTTATTTACTTCTAATTCTTGATCTAACTACGAGAGAGTAGTCACTAAACTCTATAACGTGTAATAAAAAAGGGTTTGAAAATTAACCGTTTCTTATGGGAAATTAACTTGGGAAAAGTATCCCTTCATTCACGTATGGCCGCACAAGCAAAATTAAAACCTAGTATTCCTTCTTTCGCATTCCCAACACTACTACAAAGACACGTAATGTTCGGACGCAGGTCAAAATTTTTCAAGTAAGTTCAAATACGTGGCCCTCTTTATTTCAATTTTGAAAATTATATAACGTTTCCTTAAATTTCAGTAATTTTCTAGAAATCGTGGAAACGCCGCAAGAGCTTTTGCAATTTTAGATTTAATCACTCGTTTCTACTATCAACTGCTGCAAACAGCGCTCTCATTTTGTTTTAGTTCTCAAGAAGTACTTATAAGGTGGGTAGCTACGTACACTGATAATGGAGTCTTCTTCTTCTTGATGCCATACACTAAACAATGCTTCGGCTGCTCACAGTTCGCGGTCTCTTATATTGCTCACTTATCCCAAGTATATTAACTTTCAATATATCTAAACGTGCTGTGCAATAAAACTTACTACTAAAAGTGAAAAAGACACTCGTTTTTGAAGAAAGGAAAAAAACCTAATTGAAGCCAGTATTTTCACTATTATACTCATCGATATCTTTCATTAATTGGCAAAAGTCGTTTGGTAGGTTCAAAATGGAAAGATTTATTCACTAGAAAAATACAAAATGCCTTGCCGCGAACCATCTCACTCTTTTCCTAAAACATTACTTTTCAATTTTCCGGGACGATATTTTCCACTTAGCTGATTTTTTCATCATCAGTTTGGCATCAGTCGACGATCTCAATCACTTCGAGCAAAATGATATAGTTCGATACAAAAAGCAGGTAATCGCTACGCACTGAAAAATGGCGTCTTGCCGCTTTCGCAAAACGCGAGTAATAACTTCAGTTAGCGTGGTGAAAAGCCCGTGAACACACTTTCTGTTAATGTGGAAATATTATAAAACCGTAAAGTAAATTAAATTTCCTGTCCCGAGGGAAATTTTTAGCGACGTGGCTCGGTTAAGTTTCAAAACAGAAACTTCAGTACGTGTACCGACGCATCGGAGGCATATAAAGGCTACATATTGGTCGCATCACGAACGACGGTAGTTATTTCTCGAAAACAGTTAGATAAACAACTTGGAAAGTAAAACAAGATTTCCCAGTCTCTCGTACGGTGAAAAACAAACCGAAGAATAGGCTGAAAAAATCTTCGAACCGTGGGAAAGCTGATTTCTGCTCGGTCACTAAACTAACCGAGGTTTCAGAAACAATGCGAATCTTTCGCGAAAACCGAAGCTAGAAAGTAAACACAAGTATTTTTAGGCGTATATTTTATGCTAATAGAGGGCGGGGTGGGGTAAATGAATATCTGCTTTAGGGGTTGCGCGAAGATCTGAGGAAAGGTGGGTTCCGAAAAACTTTGATGAAGAAACTAGCAAACATGAACAATCAGAGAACGAAAAATATTTTTTCAGTCTACATACTGTTAGGTGGAAATTCTAAATAATAGGTATAAAGTTGTTCGAAGAATAATATTTCGAGTACATGGACTGGATTCTCATCAGCACCCTGTGTTGAAATTGTTCGTAGAAATCAGTTTTAAAATAATATGATAGGGAGACCGGGGCTAGTTGTCCGCGGGGTAACTTGTCTCAAACTTTATAACTCCCGTGTAAAAGGTGATTTTTTAAATCTAATGACGTCAGAGGACTCCGTAATGTACCAACGCTTTAACCGTACTTGGTAAATCTCGCGATTATGGAACCGGCCTGATTTATTGTGGTTTGATTTTTTGATAACAAAAAATTTACCAAAAAGTCATGTTATATAACCAAGAAATTCACGCTCATGAGTGTAATATTTTGTACTGGCAAAAATTAAATACTGTGCTGTAAGTAGAATTCCTTCAGCTATCTTTGGGTGTATTAGAATCTAAAATAACATTTATCCGCCCCGCAAAAATGGTACTATCTAAATCCCCTCAATCCGGAGCAAGTTGTCCCGTTACAAAAATTGTCAATTGATGCCAATTTTGTTACATGTTTTTAGAAAATGATACAAAAATACGTTCGTAAGATATTTCAGCACATTTTTAGGACGTTTTTTACCACAAGACTTACCCCATCATGTATGACTACTTACCCGGGTATATAGGTATGCAAGTTGTCACAAAAAAGTAGCCGCGCTTCAAAATGCTTGGGGCCAACCGTACCTATGAAAGATTTTTTTATACGCCATTTTGTAGCCAAATGTTGTAACTACAATTTGAGCCTAATTTGAAGTTTTTCGGTCCAATAGTTTTTTTCAAAATTTTGAAGTGTCTAAAAATTGTGGCAACTAACCCCGGTCTCCCCTACGTGATGTGATCTGAAGAAACGATCGAATTCCTACAAATGTTCTATCATTGATACAGCTGTTGTTATACTCATTAGTCTCTCGATTAAAGTAGGCTGCATCTCTCCACTTTTTTCTTTCCCGTGCTAATCGTTCCATTTCTGAGAAGGATTTACTCTTGTATTCTTCATTATCTGTTCTTCATAGCTCATTCATTGCCTTCCTTTTCAGTTCTTTCCCTCTAGCAATTATAAAAATATCCCTGGAGGTCTTATATTGTGACCTATCATTTTTACTCTTCTCTGTACGATTTTTCTGTCTATTTGATTTTCAACATTCTCCGATAGCACCACATTTCAAAAGGTTCTTTCCTTTTTCGCTCTTGTGTTTCTATTTACATGTCTTATATCCATACAATGCAGTAGTCCAAATGTTTGAAAAAAATCTTAGTCTTACTTTTAAATCTATATTTGCCCTGAATATGTATTCTCTTTGAAGATATGCTCACTTACCTTGTTCCATTGTACTCTTTATTTCTGTCTTACTTCTTAGACCATTTTGCGTTATCAGACTACTGAAGTATTTTGTCTTTACTTTCTTTATTTTTCCACCTCCTATTTCCATATTTATTGGATTTTGTTTCCATCTTTTGACTACCATCACTTTTGACTTTTTAAATGTTTTCCTTGAGCCTTTTCACACGAATGTCGGATGTCGGGCCGATATCGTGTCGGTATCGGTGATCGGCTATGGGGATACCTTGCACACTTATTCGATTTATATTGGACGCAGGGTGCTTTTCGCGCATTCTGAAATTTTTGCCCAAAAAAAGGTACGATTATAGGTATAAGGACATTTGAAAAATTCTGATAAACCAAAAAGATTGAGTTAATTACTTATTTTCATTCAATATTTCACGCTGATTAATTACTAGCCAGCAATTTTTTCATGTAAAAACGCTTTACATTGAGGGACGTTTACTTTACGTGCAGGTTTCGTTAGCATGCGCTTCTCGTTGTCCTTAAAACACCAACGTAAACATTGCCTTTCTGATCAAGTAGTATAAAAATACAATTTTTCATTTTTGGGTGGAATGCCAATGAAAGGGTTTTCTTCCATTTTCCAATTTCTAATAAAGCCATTCGCGCTCAAATATGAGTACAGTTACCCACTCTCCCCTACTTAAGAATTATCAACAAACATTTTACATAAAGCGATGAAAATCAGTTTTTGCTGTTCATAAGAAAAACCATAAAACCATGTGCATAGAATTGGTGTAAAGATTTTTCTTTTTTAAATTAATTTTTACGTTAATCTGCCTTATGAGGCAATAAAAGGTAATTTTGAATATTAGCGAGATCACGGGATCTAGAAAAATGCCCAGAGGCAGAGACTTAACTAATCACAGTAAAGAGATGTCGCCCGTCACTTTCCTCTTCCATTAGGGTTTTCATAAATTCGCATTTTTCTTTCTATTGTACATTATTGGTAACAAGCTTATTCGAGTACCCTACAATGTAGCATGATAATACACACCGTACAATATGTATATAAATGATGAAAGGCTTTACCTTCCTTACTAGGCTCATATAAAGTAATATACCTGACTTTTTCTGGTAAAAAAATTCGTTATAGAGAATATATTGTTCGTTATAGAGAGACTTTTGTATATGTAAAATTTGTTGATGGGGGAGGGACTGAAGAAAAATTCGTAATGTAGAGGAATTCGTTATATAGGAGTTCGTTGTAAAGAGTTTCCACTGTAATAACAATAAATATAAACAAACAAAAAGAAAGATAAACAAAGTAATAACAAATAAGGGGGGGGTAATATAGAAAAGAAAAAAAGGGTACTCTCTCAGCGTAAAAAAGAAAGTTAAACTTGCGAAACAGTAATAACAAAACAGTGTAAGTAATAAAGAAATGGTAACTAAAGAAAATAGGGAAAATTATTAAAAAAAGAAAATTTATAAAAATCGTGTAACCAGGTCGATCGGGTGATGTCTATGGAGTCGACGTGGGGTATTGGTGGTGTCGAGCAGCTCCAGTGCTGTATAATTCGGGTGCTTGTGCAGACGAGACTCGTGTTTGGCTGCATACTTTGAGATTACTTCCGCCACACTTGGAATATTGAGGTCGCGTCTGATATCTACATTTTTCTCGTACCTGTAGGCGTTGACTATGGTGCGGAGAGCAATGAAGTGACTGAGTGCCCTATTCCCTATTCTAGGTTGAATACTTTTTAGTCATGATCATGTGGAAAGACAGTCTGGCTAAATTTCATACAATACATGTGGAAGAATATCGAGCCCCAGCCCCCTTTGGAAACATTTCAGTATGAGAAAGGAAGAGTTGATTGCCTCTTCTATACATGTTAGCTCTGATTAAGGGTATTTAAGAAAGTACATACATTCTTATTGCCAACTTCTCCTCAGAAATCATTAGCTTTACCGACATCATTTATACAAATTGACATTCTTACACACATGTGCAGTCCTGACGAGCAAGGGGAACGAAACAGATTTCCCTGGACCCGAGCTTTATTGGAGGGCCCGGATTTTTTCAACTACCGTTGTTTTCAGAAGCTTACATTTTCTCGATTTTATTCTACGTTACTGGTTTTTACTCCCTGCTCTGGTTTCTCGCGGGCCTGGATATTTCACATGTGAGCATGTAGAATGAATCTAGATCAACTACCTATAAGTTTTACTGCGTATTGTTAGAAAGTATTACGTCCTTATGAATATGTACTTATCGCAAGAATTGTTAATCAGTAGTTCACTCATTTAATCAATCGTTCTTTCTTAAAAATTGTTGAACAGATTGAAGTTCCAGAGTCATTGAAGTAAAGATGTTTCTGTCTACTTAAGAAGACTATAAATTGAGAACAACGCCTGAGTAAGAGTAAAACTTGACTCAGCTGCTCAACAGGATCCATGTTCCATACTGACTTCGAAATACGATCGTAACCAGGTATGTAAGTCCAATATACATCTATATATCAAACTTGTGCACAACCACAAGTATGGATAAGCAGGAACCAAGGAGAAATAGGTGCGTATGTAGGGGACGCAAAATTTTCCAAATAAAAAGCTTACAATTTCGCTAGCGGAATGACATCATTTTTGAAGTTTTCTTACTGATTTGAGTTGGAAAACAGACATTTCTGAAATTTTCCAGCTGAGGCCCCCTGATTTTCCTACCGAAGCTAACTGTAAAACCTTTGGGAGAGCCCCCTCCTTTTGGTACACCTGTGGATAGGTACCGGCTATGCCGAAACATTTCTATCGTTAGTATTATTCATGAGTGCTTAAATTGTTATCATTTACTCTTATTTACTAAACCTGTATATGTATGAGGTGTGTATCAAACATAGCTCCAAACAATACACCAGTAGCATAGTCAGCCTAGTATTCGAAGGGGTCTGGTCTTGACCAAAGGGGAGGGGTGTTAGAGGATGAGCTAGAATTAGGAAAATCACTACTTGATGAAGTCGTAACGGGGAGTCCAAACCATTTCGGCCCCCCTAGCTACGCCACTGCACTAAACATATCAGATTCCTGTCCGGATATTGAATAAGATACAATCGAAGTTAAGATGATTTTGAGAAACAGTCCCGTGAATGTTGACGGTGCTTTCGAGATAGATTCTTACTAAAATGACAAAGTACCTATCTACGAGACTTACCTGGTACAGAACGAACCACCGCAGCTGCCATTTCGTACTGTCCGCAGTTCGCTTGTGTAAGTAGCCAGCTCTGGAGTGGTCGAAATGGGCCCGCTCCGAGAGCATAACCAACTGACTGTCATTCACGCGAATTGAACGCTGCATTTTCGGACTCAACATTTTGGGGCTAAAGTTGTTTCTGTTGCGCCAATTCTCAAGTGAATCCATCCAAATGCTGCTCTCTCATCGTGCGGAACCGAGGACGTTTCGAACTGTAAACGAAAGATTATCGAAGTTTGTAAGCGTATTACGAATTAAATTTAATCGAACATTTGATCCAAAAGTGCAAGTTCAAATGAGAAGGATGCGCACAGAGTTTTGTAGAATGAGGAGCGTTCTCTGGAAACTGAGAATATTTTATTGGCAAATTTTGAAACCAAATTTTGGATTTCTTAATTTTTTTAAAGGGGTGGGGTATTTTGGGTTACACAATAAAACTCGCAACAAATTCCACCGACACGGTTCGTCAGACAAGACAGTTACCATCTTTTGAAGGGAAGAAGCATAGAGAGGTGTCCATCGTCGTGGATGTTACAATCTTGTCTCAATACTTGTTTTTAAAGAAAATTTAGAACTTGCTGAGTTGCAGTTCAATTTTGAATCTAGAAACCCGTTTTCCTTTTTGTGAAAATGTTCGGAATATTATCTACGTTTCGAATACGTTGGGTTTAGGCTTAGGCAGTGAAATGGTTCTCAGAAATCTTGACGTAAATCTCATGAAAAAACTTCAAAGTCCCAGGAGGTCGGGTAAATATTTTAAAAATCCGAACATTTTCGTTAAAAATTTCAGAAGGTACGTATAAAATGTCGATAAATGTGTCTCGTGAGGGACACACTAATGTAGGCGCATCTTTTCATTTTATTATGGTTTTTGAAAATTTCATTTTCCCTTGAGGTTAAGATAATCAGAAAATGGAATGAGCGTGTAATTTTTTTAATAAGTATTATCAGGTGTTATCAGTTAATGCGATAGTGGCGCGCCGTCGTGCTGGCGAGTCTCTCTCACGGTCACGGGTCACTCGGTTACTCTTCTTTCTTCTTTTTTGACATGAAGAACCCATTCAACGATTTCAATAACTACTTCGTCACTAGCAAAAAATGTTCACCATCGTCGATAGCGTAAATTAATTAATCAGATTTTCTCGTACGTATTAATGCTAAAATGTCGCTCACCTTTCATCACTTCAAAAGTTTCTGATAGGGTTTCCACCGTTACTCTTCTAAAGAAATTAATAAGTAGAGCTGTTTTCGTTCTTTAAAATATTTTCATACACTCTCTCCGTCTCCATTTCTCACTCTATTGAAGAAGAGGATTAATTCATATTCACTCTCTCCATCGGTGATATAATTAAGTAAAGGTATTCAATCTGCAGATCGTAAATGATGGAGGGTCATTAGTACCACCAAAATTTCATTTTTAACGATTGGGAATTATAAACGCCTACGAGCTGGTTTGGCTAAATTGTTTGGTCTGGCCGTATAATTTTATCTCTTCTTTTGAAAGCAGATCGACAGCCAACAAAATGATAATTCTATTTTTGTCTCAGTTTTGAAGCTTATACAGTAGTGAAAACATGGCAGTTCTATTACTCTGAATTGAAGTAAAAATGATGGTAAAAAATAAGATAAGATCAGAACCAGGTCGGGTTGAAGAAAGAAAAAAGGGAAAAAATTTACAGATTATTTTTTGTTGCAATTGAGAGGCTCTTTTTAAAGACAGTTGTAGCACGTTTTAAATTTTCGACTTTGTCGCTAAATAGCGAGGTAACTGCAGTTTTGAAGAGAGAAAGAAAAAGAAAACTGATTAATAGATCAGTTTTTGTTGAAACTGTCTAGAAAACGGTTATTTTACCTATATTTCAAAATTTCGACTTTACCGCTGAGTGCATCCTCAAGATCCGTACAACCAGTACACATAGCAGATAATTTTTCAGTCGGTCTACAGTCAACACTGTTCACAGGCGAAACTTGACTTTCAGTTTGGGGGGAGGAGGTGGAGAAGGAAAATCTGCTGACAAATATCTTCTTTTAACTAAAAATTTGCCGACAAAATTTTCTAAAAATTTGAAAATTAACCGATTTTTTAATCAAAATATTTTTTAATTGAAAAAAATAAAATAAATAAACGAACAAACGTTCTTAGAAAATGAAAAATTCAAATAAACAGTTTCCAAATTTGCTGACTGCCTATTTATTGGGGGTGTTTCACCCCCTCCCCATAGTTTCGTTCCTGCAAATGCAGATTGGAACTTTATCTTCCAAGCACTCACATTTGCGCAGATGAGCATACCCTATTCTGGGAGAGTAAGGTGGAAGCATGTTAGGAATACTTGAGAGGAACACACAACTTCCTTTATACATTGAGGTGGTCGTTGTTTACTCTTGGTGATCTTTTTTTCTGAATTTCCTCTGATTCTTCTCCTAAATTAATTCCAATAAAATCAAATCAAATCAAAAAAAAAAAAAAAAAAACCTACAAACTTTCCTGTCGGTCGGATGAAGGGAATCCGTGCCAGAAGTTCCCTTTCGTTCTTATGGGAAAATACATGGAGTTTTAACTTTTATTCCAGATTAAATTTCCCTCCTATTCAGGCCGTATAGCGCTCGTATCGACTACTATCATCGGCGACCAAAAGGTAAAGTTTTTGACACATGTAGCAAATTTTTGGAATCTAGGTATAAAAATAGTCTTAATCGAAAGAAAATTCGTTGTTTGTTTCTCTTTAAATACTTCAAAAACGTCTTAATTTTCGAGATATTTCAACTTTAATGAGTATGTTGGGGAAAATGTGTAGATTTAATTTTTGCTACTTACCTCTTCGACTCGATAGTGACGCGCTCTGACGGATGTACGGCCCGAATATTCACCAGGACCAAAGACCGTAAATTAAACATTTGTTATCGAATTCAGCTTGTGACATTGGCAGATAAGTCTTTTGCTTTCAACTTTTAGATTTTAAGAAAATGTTCAACTTTCTCAAATTTCAGGCTCTAGATTAAACCGAGAATCTAGTAACAACAGATTCCGGGATGCTCAAAGCGGTGGCGCGCTGTAGTCATTTACGAATGCTTGAATGTGTGAGTGAATCACTAGCTCATTAAGTGAGTGAAGAAGTGACAAAGTGAATGAATAACTGAATTAGAGAAAGAATGACTGAGTGAGTGAGTGAATCACTAAATCACTGAGTGAGTGACTGAGTAACTGAGTGAATAACTCAATGAGTAAGCGTGTAACTGAGTGAGTGAATCACTGACTCACTGAGTAAGTGATTGAGTAACTGTGTGAATAACTGAATAAGAAGAGAGTGATTGAGTGAATCACTAAATAAGTAAGCAAATGACTGAGTGAGTGAGTGAATCACTAACTCATAGGGTGAGTGACAAAGTGATGCAGTGAATGAATAACTGAGTAAGTGAGTGAATCACTGAATAAGTAAGCGAGTGACTGAGTGAATCACTGACTTTTTGAGTGGGTGATGGAGTGAGGAGATGAATGAATTAGAGAATGAGTGAATGACTAAAAAGTGAGTGAATCACTGAATCACTGATCAAGTGATTGAGTAACCGAATGAATCACCAAATAAGTAAGCAAATGCATGAGTGAGTGAGTGAACTACTGACTCATTGAGTGAGTGACGGAGTGAGGAAGTGAATGAATAACTATAGGACAGAATGAGTGAATAATTAAGCAAGTGGGTAAATCACTGAGTCGGTGATTCGCTCACTCACTCAGTCATTCGCTTACTTATTTAGTGATTCACTCAGTTACTCGCTTACTTATTCAGTTATTCACACAGTTACTCAATCACTTACTCAGTGATTCACTCATTACTTGCTTACTCATTTATTGATTGACAAAATGAATGAATAAATGAATTATAGAAGGAATGAATGACTGAGTAAGTGAGTGAATCACTAAATAAGTAAAAAAACGCCGCATTAGCTAAGAAAGGCGAAGGGAAATGTGAAAACGGTCGAGTTCAATTTTCTCAGAGAATCTAGTAACAACAGATTTCGGGCTACTCAAAGCGGTAGTCGTTTATCAGTTGCTGTTGCCATCCCGCATCTCTCCTGCTCCCATGCCTCACACTTATGGACCAAATTTAGCAGAAATAGCGGGGAAGGACCAAATCTGGCAACGCTGAAGGCCCCTATTCGCAGACAAAGGCCTTCTCAATCCTGTCCCAGGTTTTCCTGTTTCAGGCTGCTCTGTTTCATGTACCATTTGTTAGACGCTCTCATCGTGCTACACAGAAAGTATAGCCAGGCAGGAAGATTTACACGAAAACGTACATTTTGGAGAGGAGATAGTCATCGCAAACCATTTCAGTACTTGGTTCAGGTTTCCAAGTCTATTTAATTTTCCCCATTGTGGATCTATAAATTGGATATTGGGCACAAATTGGGGCAGATCATAGGTCTGCAACGCTGTTCGAAATCAGGGACCCAGGGATTCCCTGTTTCGATGTTCTGTTCGGTACCTTTCTGTTTAAGATTCTAATATTGGTATAGTACGTTCGATTCCTTCCTTTTGGGGGGCAAGGCTTTCCTCAAAAATGTGATAAGTCTACAATCAGCTACAAATCTGGAATGATCCGAACATGAAAGGTCCACTTGATTAGGGTGTTCGATAGACCTACGTCAAACAAGGAAACAATATAACCCGTAATTCTGACGCTTCAGAACCAATATGGTTTCGTCTTTTCATCTGTGACACACAGAGTGAAACTAGATATCTCGAAGATAAATAAGGCTCGGCGGGGAAATGAAAATCGAAACATGAAAGGCCGCATTACAAATCATCCCATCGAAAACTACACCGTCGATTGGTACTCATGAGAAATTAGCTTTCGTAATCAAGTTTCCGACTTAAGCTCGGGGTCAGTATTCTCGAGGACAGAAACGCTCAGTATTATCACTCAGCTATATCGTCCATCCAGGATATATGATTTTTCGCACCCTGACTTAATGTAGTCCGGTATTAAAATATTTCGTTAACGCGGAACATCAAAATTTCATTACTGCTGTTCCAGCTCAGAGGGCCAAGTCAGCTGCTTGCGTATTCATGGAATACTCAGTAAAAGGTTATTAAAAGTAGTGTTTCAATTTAAAATGTTTTCAAAAAGAAGCCAGCAGAAAATTACTCTTCTGTGTACGCCACCCACTCAGTTCAGTTCCGAGGACAAAACCGAGATGAATTCGGCAACATTCCGCCGAGAAATGTTGCCGATTGTGAAATTCACCTGCGAATTACAATCTTCATTATAAATCAATTTAAAAAAGGAGCCCTATGGGAGAAAATTTCGAAACGACCCGCGAGCGATATCGATTGAATAGAAACTTTTTTGTTTCCTGTATTCTATCAGTAAAATTTTGATGTTAGTAATTACGGTTTCTGCTGCCTTTTTTGACATTCAAAATTATACGGTACTGCATAGACATTAAAGGTTACTCCCCGTAATTTACGATGCTGTACGTTTTCCACATTCGTTTTCAAAATGCGAGCGCAAATTATTTTTTCGCGATGGCGTTTCATCAGGAGGTGTTTCGCCTGTCAATCTCCCCTCACTACAGTGTATGGTATTACGTGCTCGAAAAAATTTCATCCTTTATAGTGAATTAGTTGTTTTGTGTGACATTATGACAAATGCCAATACAAGCGAAATAGCCAATTTCGATTTTTATTGGTATATATTTTCAACTCTCCGATGCGTCAACGTTATTAATGTACGATAGAGGAGAAATATCAAAAATTAGTTTGACACAGACGTATTGAAATATTTTCTGCAAGGGGCAAGGGGCTGAGAATTCAATTTATCAAACTACGAAGTTTATAACAAGCGAAACAGTGTCTGTACTAATGCTCAGTATAGAAGATCACGCTTTTATCTCAGTTACAAATGGGATGATAATCTCTAACTTTAAGATTATTGTTTATTTGGGATTAACATCTCATCATTGATGTTATTTTCTGGGTATCTACCAACAGGGCCGTATTTACGTACAGGCAATATAGGCACGTGCCTAGGGCGGCAGATTTTGGGAGGAGGCAAATTTTTGACACTTTTTTTTAAATCAATGTATTTATTTATTTATTTATTTTAAAAAAAATACGAAAATTCGAGGGGGTGTGAACGAAAATCTGAGGGGCGGCAATTTTTATTCTGCCTAGAGATGAGAGAAAACTAAATCCGGCCCTGCCTACCAATATTGCAAATCATCAATTGTTAAATCGATACTCAACAAAATGAAAAACATTCATATTATCATATAGGTACCTAATGTGAATTAACAATATTCTTCTTTCATTCTTATACTTGATACTCAATGACAAGGAGGTCCCAGGGGAAACTACGAATATAAGCACGCATGGCCGGCCTTTCGACCTATCTTTTTGCCGCAATTCACAACATCATTAAAAAAAATTTTGATTTGTTAGTGATGCCCGATTAATCGATTAAAATTATTGATTAATCGATTTTCACTTTTAAAAAAAAATTGATTTTGACACAACCCGCAAAATAATCGGTTAATCAATTTTTTGATTTAAAAAAATCGTTTTTTTAAATTATTGCTTGTTTGAATGTTCTATTATTATTGGTTGAGGGGGGGGGGGATGAGAATACAGAATTGCAGTCTTCAGAAAGAGCTCAAACCTGGAGTAACAGTATTAGTCCTGGGTCTAGTACACTGCTGCCAACCTCAAGATAAATCTTGAGATCTCAGGAGTTTGAGGTTTTTCTCAAGATCTCAAGATTTTTAAGAAAGACTCAAAGAGTTCTAAAGAATTTACATAAAACTGAGTGAATACGCATTGCTTCTTCAATTTTTCACTTTCAAAATTTGGAAATGGAAAATTTATCGCCTTATCGTAGTGATAAGCACTCAGATTTTACACTGCAATGGAAATTTAAACTACATCTGTGACCTGTTACAAGAAAAGGGAGCTTAGTGGCATCGAAATGTTCTAAGAAAAAGGGCCCCGAGTGGCATCAGAATGTTTGATGTCACTAAGGGCCCTTTTCTTAGAACAGTTCGATGCCCCTAAGTTCCAGTATTTAAGAACAAAAGTGAAAAATTGCAGAATCTTTAGGACTGTTGACAGAATGGTGGGTGGAGGGGGTAAAACAACAAATATGATGAATCAGTAAACATTTTATTGTTGAGCAGCAGAAAAAAAATTTTTGTTTTCAAAATTTTTTACGAAGAATCCTGGAAATTTTCAACAGTCTTGGTTGGCAGCACTGGTATTGACTTATTTCATCTTTTATTTTATATTTTCAATTTATTCATTACAGCAACATACCAAAATAATCGATTAAAAATCGATTTTTGGGCATCTCTAAAATTTGTTGACCGGGCCCCTTACGTTTGGCATCCCAAGAATTTAATCGCCCGGCCGTGCCTCAATATAAGCTATACATTGCACTGGATGAGCGATTGAGTGTTTCATGTAGAGTTCGGACAATTACAATATTTGGCGATTAATCTACAATGCAATAATAAGTCAGTTAAACGCACAATCTGAAAGATCGAGTATTGTTTCTGATGAAATGTAGGTTTAAATTTAAAAAGATGCATAAGGGGAAAGCAAAAACAAAATGGAATTTGGAGTCGTTGAAAGATGTAAAGAAAACAGAAGAATATCAAGTAACGAAAGAACTTCATAAACCAAAGGAAGGAAATGATGTTGAAGGGGATTGGATAGCACTAAAAAAATAAAAAATAATAATTTGGCAGCAAGGAAGGAAATAGGAATTCAAATAACAGAAGGGAGAAAACCATGGATGAAAAGTGAATTAGAGTTAATGGAAGGGGGAAAAAAGTAAATAGGGCTGTCAAAAATCGAGAATTTTTCGTATCGATTTAAATCGTCGATAATTCAATAATTTTTCAAGCTACGTTCTACAGAATCACAATTTCTCTTAATTTAAGTCTGTAGTCTGCACTCCTGCGGCCTAATAATCCAGTATTGTGAACAGGAGCCAAATAAACACGAAAATGGGAAATCAGAGTTGAAATGCTGATAATGCTCTTCTTACAAACTAGCTTTGGGTGATGATGGGAGATGGCAAGATGGAACATTGCATTCGCAATTTGCATTATTTTCAAGAGAGAAAAGTAAAATTAAATACGTTCTGATATGCATGAAGGAAAATTGATTGAATCGGTGACTCGAGGATCCTTATCGATAATTGATAAGAGGCAAGCTTAAGATCGATTTTGGATCGATTTTTTGATAGCTCTAGAAAATATTAAAACAAACCAATGATAGAGAAAGTAACGAAAAATATAAGACTTCTAGAAATCAAATAAAGAGAGAATGTAAGAAGGCAAAGGAATGGATTAATCAGAATTGTGAGGAAATTGGGGAGCAAATGAAAACAGGAAAACCCAATCAAGTACATAACAAAGTAAAAAGATATTCTGACGTAAGAAGAAAGCGAACAAATAATTCAATGGATGAAAAAGGAAAATTATATCAAACTCTAAAAAAAACGAAAAAAAAAATAAGAAAGTGAGATACGTTGAAAAACTGTGTAAGAATGAAGCAGGTATAGTTAACTGTATGGAAAGAGAAGATAGTGTGGAGGATGAAGAAAAAGGAGATCCTGTTCTGAGATCAAAATTTGATAAAGCTCTGAAAGAAATGAAAGCAGGTAAAGCCCAGAATGAGTTGATGAAACTGCTAGTGAGTTATTGAAGGATGCTGGAGAAGTAGTTTCAAAAAATATATTTGAACAAATTTGCATAATTTATGAAAAAGGAAAAATGCCAATACATTTCCACAAAAGCAGGTTAACTATGATCCATATGAAAGCAAGAACAAACAAATTTGAAGATTATCATAGTATAAGTTCACTTTCGCGTCCATGAAGGATTCTAGCAAGGATAATAAATAAATTTAAAAAAAAAAGAATACAAAATAAAATGGAAGAAAGGGGGGAAGTTGCGGGGGCGGGTGTAGAGTCTACTGCTGGGGAATCCTTATAAAGAAGTTACATTAATTATCAGCGAGTTTGACGTTCTGAATCCTAGATACCCTCCTAATCTCTGTGTCGATTTTCCTGAAAGATTGTAGAAAACAAAGAAAGGCGACTTGTCCATGACTCAAAACGTCACACTCGCTGATAATTAATGTAGCTCCTTTACAAAGATTCCCCAGTGGAAGACTCTACCCCCTACCCCTCCAATATGTTCACTTCTAGTATGCATCAGCTGTGGTAGGGTAAGTCCATCGGCGCCTATCGTTTGATGTGAATGAAGGAAGATTACAATTTTTTGAAGGAAGCTCGCTTTTAGCTAAGCTCCCGAAAAATGAAAGGAATCGATATTATAAGGATATCGATCTATAAGAAATCGATATTTCTGGCGTACAGTGTATTTGCTACAGTAACGGGCAAATTTCGAGAACTCCAAGATTTAAATCTAAAATCCTAGCAACAAAAAAAAAGGATTTGAATTCAAAGTCTCAAATCCTTTTTAGAAAAGAATTTCAAATCCAAAATCCTGAATCCTCTCAATTTTCAGAAAAATTGGGATTTTAAATCCAAAATTCAGTAATCTGAATTTTGACTTCTAAATTTCAGTAACTCAGCTGTAAGAACCCACGCAATCTTCAGTTTACCATTGACTGAGGACGTTCTCATACAATTTCTGTTGTCTGTAGGTCAGCGGTAAAATACTATGGAATTGTAATCAGTGAAAGAGAGAAATTTTTAGGAATTTCTGTTCAGCGTTCTAACGTCTTACTTGTTCGAAAGTCGACAACAAAAAAAGCTGAGAATTGTCAAAAATCAACTCCTCAGAGTTCTAGACTCCCTAAAGGCACCAACCTGCTAGAGAACCGAGGGGGAAAAAGTAATAAAATTGTAAAAACTCCTCGAAAATCCGAAAGTCAAAAGCTGGAAATTCGAAAGCCGAACGATTTCAGAATAAAAGCTGAAGCCGAAAGCGAAAGCTTTATCGTTCGCCTTTCAGTCCCTGCTAACAGGTGATCAAATGAGCTTCCTTCGCGTTTGCAGAATACGACAACAAAAAGAATGTAAAACTATCAGTATGTAAGGTTAGATTTTCAAGATATCAATAAGTTAGTTGTAAATTGTTAAAATTGATGAAATGAGGATTTTTAGGGTGTTTGCCACAGCGCAGCGATGCAAGCACCCTATTTTTTAATTTGGATTTTAATTATTTTCGGAATCATCAAAATGTAAATCATTTGCTGATAATTAGGAAAGCTGAATCCGAAATCCTTTTTGAAAAAAGGATTTGAGATCCAAAATCAGGATTTATGGAAATTTGGATTTATAACACCTGAGGATTTAAATCCAGCCCGATCCTGATTTGCCGAACTGTTCTATCTGCCGACTACTCAAGTAATGTACATATGCAATACAATAGTGAAACTTCGAACATTCAGGGCTTTTTTAAAACCGTAAAAAGCTGAAGCGCGCTTTGAAATTTGTAGAAGTTACTAGTCGTACTTCGGAAGCAGATTCAGAATTACAAAGAAAATTCCGATCGGTGAGGTGCCTCTGAACTGCAATGTTACCGAAAAGATTAACGGAGAGAGAAAGTGGAGAGACGCAACCTAGACTGAGGAATATATCGTCATCAAAATATCAAACTCTATTTTCAGACTTTTTTAGCCGATAAAACTGGAGGGGTCCCAAGTGGCTCAAAGGGGCTCCGGACCGCTTAGTAGTACTCGACACCGCTCAGAGGTGGTGCGAGTGAGTCACACTACCTGTTAGGGGAGCAGGCCACTGTAGCCCTATCTCCTTCAAAAATTCAGCATTTTCGGGCCCCAATCCGTCCCTAGTACTGGGCATTACAACCAAAAGCTACAACCGGTAAATACTACAAGGTACCATACTTCGAGTAATAAATTGGCGCGTAATAGACGATTTTGTACTTACAAGGCATCAAAACCGAGTTGTTTTTTTTTTCCGCGAAGAGTACCTCACATGACGAAAAGTACAAAAAACGCGACACGTGAAATTCGCAGAGAAACACTCACTTGTGGCGTACGACAAAAGTGCCCGGCTTCTCTGCCTCTTACTATCGCCTGTTACGCCCGTTTACTCGCGCGTAAATTCATCAGGTTGGAAATATCGTGACGTCACACAGTAGGGCCCGTTTGATTGGCCGAGCCGGCGGTACCCCTCTTTGAACCGCCGGCGCTGGATACAACGTGCCCGCGTATATTTGTCCTCGACACTCGCGAATACGATGAGCGTATACTATGAAAGCGTATAGCTGGAGGAAAAAAACTAACCGTAGGTCTTCCGTTATGAGGGTGAATACACGGAGCGGAGGGGGAGCTGGAACCACAATGGGATACATTACCCTAATGACGAACGATCTCATTACTTAATGCGGATTTTAATTTCCACCTTTTATAATTTTTTTTTTTTTTTCTGTACGGGTTCGCACGAAAAAATGTGTATAAATTTCGGGGACAACAATCTCGTGTCCTGCTGCTGCGTGACTAATGAGTAATACTCGTATATGTATTGGACAGACGGGCGACGGCCACTGCCAGGGATCAGGAGTGCAAACCACACCCTCTGCATTATCGGCCAGACAATCGCAAATGGAATGGCGCGAATTAAACGTGTAGAGGATAAACAGGGGCGAAGCGGGCCGCCGGGCAACCGGACAAATTCCCGACCTGGCACAAATGAAGGGTAAAGAATAAAAACTCACATTTGCCATTTTACTTCAAGGACATGAATAGGCAAAATACTGTACACGGGTGCAGGAATATCTTTGCTGCGCCTGTGAAAGTGGAGTATGTTATACGTATCGCAAGGCCGTGGCAGGCGGCGGTAGTAATCGCCAAATGCAAAGAGGAAGACAGCTACGCCGCTATTATCCGGCAGGCCAAAGAGAAAATAGCCCCGCAACAGCATGGCTAGGAGATAGCGAAGATGCGCAATACGCGGAAGGGAGACATGCTGTTGGAACTGCGCAACCTACCTGAAAAAGAGGACGACGCCCAAGGGTTCACTGCGCAGCTCCAGGAGGCTTCAGGGGCAATGGCGACGGTGAAGCAGTCACAACGCAACACCATCCTCCTTCTCCTTGACATTGAGGAATCAGTAGAAGAGGAGGATATCGCGGCAGCAGTAGGAGCTACTCAGAGGCCGACCCTGCAACGAATGCGAGGAGGAGGAAGGATGGCGAAGGTGCTGGTACCAATCAACAGGGGCCTGGAAATCCTGAAGGAAAGACATGTGAAGATCGGTTGGAGTAACTTTGGAGGGTTCGCTCCCTAGAGAAGACGAGTAGCACCCCCGGATGCTACAGATGCCTACGTCCTGGGCACATGGCAAAGGAGTGCCAGAACCAGGACCTAGAGCGCCCGGGCTACCGCTGCGGGGAGAGCGGACATATCGCGGCGGTATGCAACGACGAAGCATCTTGCCCTGTATGCAAGAAGATCGAGGGGCAAGACAGCAGGCATACTCTAGGAGGACGCGGCTGTCAGGGGAAGGCAGTAAGTGGCAGACGACGAACGCGATGAGCCAGTTACCGGTGACCCTCTCCGTGCTACAGATAAATCTGATCATTGTAAGATGGCTCAGGATTTGATGTTCGAGGCTGTGGCACGAAGGAGGATCAACGTAATACTAGTGATCGAACCCTACAAGTTGGAAGATGTTGTGGGATGGCTGACAGACCATACTGGCTTAGTGGCCATTGGTGTGAGTCCTGACTGTCCGTTAGCTCCGAGCAAGGTAGAAAGCGGTGACGGGTATGTCGTGGTGGAGATTGGGGGAGTGAAGATGTACAGCTGTTACTTCTCCTCCAACAGACCGCCGGCAGAATTCCAGGCCTACCTTACTCAGCTGGAGAGGAGCACTTCCAGTGGAGGCAAGATGATAGTGGCCGGCTACTTCAATGCCAAGTCAGTAGAGTGGTTTGCCAGCCGCACAGACGTGAAAGGAGCACTGCTGGGCTAGTTTGCGACAAACAACCGCCTGGTACCAATGAACAACAGCGCCGCCTATACCCGCTTTCATCAAGGGTATGGGTCGAACATCGATGTAACGTTTGCCTCAGAATGCCTAGCTCGACAGATCCAGGGCTGGGTAGTACTGGAAGAGGAGTCAGGAAACGATCACAACTACATCACCTTTGCTGTCGCAAGGGAGAGAGTGGTCGCTACTCCAAGGAAGCTGGGAAGATGGGCGACTAGCAAGTTGGACAAGGACAAGCTGGAAGCAGCCTTGCTAGTGAACAGCTGGGGCAGAGAAGAGGCGGAAGATTTCGAGAATGCAGGAGAGGCAACGGAGAAGCTCCATCGAAGAGTAGCGGCCATCTGCGATGCCGCGATGCCCCGCCGTGGTCCACCGAGGAAGAAAGGAGAGACATATTGGTGGGCCGCGGACATTGCTCATCTGAAGTCCGAGGCCAATCAGTGGCGCAGAAGATATCAGTGTACACGTGGCCGAGAGGAGGCACAACTGGTGGCCGAGGAATATCAGCGCGCTCGGAAAAGCCTGAAGACTGCAATCAGATACAGCAAGCTGAGATGCTGGAGAGAACTGTGCAGCCAGAGAATGGTGATGAAGAAGGTCGAAGGCCCTCCCATAACTGAGCGTATGGAGTCGGGCACTGTGGAACAGATAGTGGACCATCTATTTCCACAACGCCCGGCACCAGTGGACACACCTCTGGAAGTAGACGCCCTACCACCACTGATGGCAGCGGAAATCGACACGACAGTAGACAGAATAGGTACAAAAGCGAAGAAGGCGCCCGGACCAGATGGGATACCCAATAGTGTGTGGGACGTCATCCATCAGGCCGACCTGGGAAGACTGACTGCAGTCTTCAATGCAGCGTTAAGCGGAGCAGTATTCCCTGCCAGATGGAAGATAGCCCGACTGGTGCTGTTGCCAAAGCCAGGGAAACCAGTCGGCGAGCTAGCGTCATACCGACCGCTATGTTTGCTGGACACAGTTGGGAAGATTTTCGAGTGGATCATCCCAAACAGGCTGGAGAAACACTTCCGGGGAAGGCGCGCGTTGAGCGCCAACCAGTATAGGTTCCGAGCTGGAAGATCGACGATTGATGCCGCCAGGAAGCTGAAGAGACTGGCACAGTCAGCGATCCAAAAGTTCCAATTCGGTGCATCCGTCAGCTTCGACATACCGAATGCGTTCAACACGATGCCATGGACGCGCATATTGGAGGCGCTGGAGAACGCATCAGTCCCCGTGTACTTACGCGAAATAATCCAGGACTACTTCCGTGGTCGGATAATTCTCGCGGAAACTGCTACAGCTATGGTTCAGCGGGAGATGTCGCGCGTGGTTCCGCAGGGATCAGTTCTTGGTCCACTCCTGTGGAACATTGCGTTCGACGGCATTCTGCGAGCAGAAGTACCACCGGTCGCAGTCGAAGAAGACGTAGCCACGCTTGAAAGCAAGGTGAATGCGGGACTGGAGAAAATTACCCATTGGATCGAGTCGGCCGGGTTGTGCCTAGCAGCTGAGAAGACAGAAGCGGTGTTGTTTACACGCCGTCGATGATACAATCCTCCTTGCTTTCGCCTAAAGGGAATGGAGATTACGTCCTGTACAGCCCTGAAGTACCTCGGGTTGTGGTTTGACGGGAAGCTGTCATTCAGAGAACACGCGATGAGGACAGCGCAGAAAGCGGAGAGAGTTGTAGCCGGATTAAGCCGACTCATGTCGAACCTAGGGGAGCCGACAGTGAAGAAACGTAAGCTGCTGGTAAACGTTGCCATGTCGGTCCTCCTATATGGGGCACCAATCTGGTCCGACACCATTGGTGCCAGGGAGTACAGAAGAACCGATCTGGTAAGAGTCGAACGGAAGGCTGCACTGAGGTGTGTCAGTGCCTATCGCACTGTCTCCACAGAGGCAGTGTGCGTGCTAGCAGGTATACCGCCAGTGGAGTTTTTAGCGGATGAGCGGAAGAGGGTATACAGCGCAGCGCGGAAGATGCCGCCGAAGAGCAGTGCGGCGCTACAGCTCAAGCGGGATAATAGGCAATCCACGCTTCGCACGTGGGAAGAGCGGCTCTCCCGCAGTACCCAGGGAGAGTGGACCCTACTGCTAGTACGAAACCTCAACGCGTGGTTGGGCAGACGCCATGGCCTGCTGGACTTCTACCTCACGCAGGTGATGAGCGACAATGGAGTGTTCAACAAATACCTGCACCGGATGGGCATAGCAGAAAGCCCGCGGTGCTCCTACTGCGCTTCAGGAGGGCGAGATGATGATGCCTGGCACACCCTATTCGAGTGTCCGGCATTCGACCAAGAGAGGGAAGAAACGGCGGCTGCCTTTCAAAACGCAGGCGTTGAGCCGCTTACATCGGAGAACCTGGTCCCGACCATGCTGAAAAGAGGAGAGCGGGATGGGATCGGACAGCTGCCTTTGTCAAGAAAACGCTGAGCCGCAAGATGGAGCTGGAGTGGCAAAGACAAAGGCAGCAGACGCAGCACCCTATGCCGGCACTCGCCATCTCACCTACATCAACGACAACAGCGACGTCAACGAGAACGACGACGACGACGATGTCGCAGCTGCCATTAACCGAGGAAAAAGACGATCCGGCGCACCTCGACAGCAAAGATGAAGAATAAGATGCCGTAGATTCGCCGCCGTGAGGAGACGAAAGGAGAAATGGTGGTAGCAGGAGCTACCTCAAAGCGTTCACCCCTATTCTGAGGCAGGCTCATCTGGGGCGTTTCTGGGATAGGGGGTGCAATGTCCCGAGGCCAATTTGGCATGCGTGCATCGCCATACGCCTCTCTATCATCGATATCGCACATTCACAGGCGCAGCAAAGATATTCCTGCACCCGTGTATAGTATTTTGCCTATTTGCGTCCTTGAGGTAAAATGACAAATGTGAGTTTTGATTCTTTACCCTTCAAATATAACCTGATGATCCGAGAATTGATTTAACATCTTCAATTTAATTTTCCTTTTCTTGTGTTGTTTTCAATGTGTAGGATTTTGTACTTTTCTGTCAATTTGTCATTGTTATGTCCCTGGTCATTGCAGTGTTTTCCAAACAGTGATTTGTGATCATTTAGCTCCTGTGATTTTTCGTGTTCTTTGATTCTGGTTGTGAATTTTCTGTCTGTTTCTCCTATGTAGGTCATGTCACAGTGTTCACAGTCCAGTCTGTATACTTCGCTACTGTTGTTTCTGTCCTTTGTTTCTTTTTTGTCATTGCTTATTTGTTTGATCAGAGGTGGTCTGTTTTTGATTCCAAGTTTTATGTTGTATTGGTTGAAGTTTTTTTGTATTTTGTATGTATGTGTTCCTGTGAATGGTATTGCTCCTGCATATTTGTCTGTTTTTGTGGTTGTTGGTTCAGTGTCTATGCTTTTTGGTTGTGTTAGTTTGTTAATTATTCTGTCCACTATTTGTTGTTGATTGCTATTTATTTAATTTTGTTGATGTCTGTTATTCTGAGGTTGTTGTCGTTTAGTATGTTGACTGCTCTGTGGCAGTAGTTATGTAGTGCTGCTATTATGTGTTTTTTTTTTGGTGGTGGAATGAGTCTTTGGGAATTATTGCGTTTCTGTGGGTGGGTTTTCTGTAAATGTTGTACTGTATCCTGTTGTCTTTTATTTGTATTGTAAGGTCAAGTTGCAAGTTTGATCTTCGTCTTTAGGTGTCTGTTGATTGATTGATAGCCTTTATTCGGAAGTTCATATTACCATATTAGCGATTTACATCGTTTTAATTATAATATTAGTTCGGCCTTTGCGGTATTTTTTCATGAACGACCCAGAGACACCATGTTCACAAAGAAATGCCGTCATTTGTCGCCGGTCGCACCTTCCTGCAGTATGACCGGAGGACATGCTTATTTCGAAAATTGACGTAAGTGGTCGACCGACAAAAGCCCAGAAAGCCTGAGTAAGTGCCACGACTAGCTCACATGAGACTTCTCAGGAGTGGTATTGTGAGGGAGAGGAAGGTGGTTACCCAGATCACATGTCAAGTCGTTTCAGATTCCGGAACGAAAAAGTAAAGTAAAAAGAAAAACTTATGATCTCACATTCTCCTGCACATTGCCCGCATCTGTATGCCTCTCACTTATTCCCGGTGATACCATGGTTGCTATAACAAGCATATATTTGTTTGCTCCTTTCGCAGCCTCCTGCTCAGTATGTGCATTAGTGCATATTAATTTGCAATACCCTTATCGTTTCGTATATAGCTTCTCTCTGTTATCCTCAGAGTGACACCTTAATATCAACCAGGCAGTCCAGGAAATACAGCTTGTTGTCCTTTCTTCTCAGATACTCCACCGATTTCTCGTCGATGCCCACCGCTAGAAGTTTGCCTTTCTGTTCCTCCCTGCAATGAACAAACCGGACCAAGACCTATGTTGCATCGAAATTTTCGATTCAAATAATGGTAAATACAGATAACATTAAACATGTTCATCTCTGTAATTTTGGGGGCCAAAGTGACCTTAGTCATCGACTTTTGTCCTCACTGACGCGTATATCTCAATACTATGTAACAATGACGTTTACGAAGTTGTATCCCTGAAGGACCAGTGTAGCCCCAAAATCTCAACTTCCTAGCACAAACAGTTCACGCGTGGCAGAATTCTAATCGATTTCTTTACATTTTGGTTTTTGGACTACAGGCCGTTTGGAATGGGGCTCCTCATGTTTTGCTGTAACTGTTTTCCACCATCATCAAAAGATTCCACCAATCATCTGTTAGCAATGCTGAGACATATTCTTTTCATTAATGCTGTACATAATTTCTTTAAGTGTTCTTATCTTTGTCCCTTCATATGTAAGGACAAGCAAATACATTCACATTTCATCAGAATAAGTTGCCTCTTTACCCGGTTGAAGGGGAGGTTATATACTGAGACACCCTGTGTATTGATTACTATGGTGAATATTTTCGCCATTAATCGTCTCATTTTTTTTTGGAACCACCCTCTGTGGTCACTCACCTACATCGTAGAGTCAAGTTCATACGTTCCAAATTAAAGAAACAAGCTCGATACTTCCAATTTGAAAATTTAAAATGGGTGTTACATCCGAGCTTCTTTCCAAAGAGGAGACATTTTCTCACCTTACAAGAAACGTAGATCTTGTTGCTGGAAGATCTTTGCTCGTCTCTTTTCGATCCGACTTCGCGTTGAAAAACAAATATGGGGATTATCTTGTTCCACGCGTACAAAAGGGGTGCGAGAAAACGCACGGAACAAAACTAAAATTCAGCCTGTTGCGGAAATTAGTTTGCCCTCGAGGAAATGGACGGCTTTGGTACCTCATCTCTGCTCGGCTGATGTGTGACAGAAAATCCACGACCGACACACGGTTCCGGGCTATAATAGCAATTTTTTTTTTTTATATGAAATTCAAACGACGAAACACTTTTTCCTCGAGTTAGAAAACGGCCAAGTTAGAAGGTAGTGCATTTTATATTATACCGCGTATAACTCTCTGGCGTCCCTTATATGATAAATATTTTTACTGCGACTTCGCTTGTTTCAAGTTTGATAAAAATAAATAATAGAATAAAAGTCGACGTCGACAAAAAGTCAGCCGGAGCGAGAAAAAAGTTGCATATCAATTCGCCTTCTTTCGCTTCGCATTCGGAGGCAATTTTCCAAAACGTGTACGCGGGTAGTGGCGAATTTCTCTTTTTTTTTTTCCTTTTTTTTTTTTTTTTTTTTTTTCTTTCTTCAAAATGACAGAGAGAAGCGTGCAAAAAGTTGGAGACACCGCGGATGTTTCGAATTAATTTCACCGCAGATGGTTGTAATCGATTCAGAAACCGTGACTCGTGCGGCTTTTAAATGACGTGCAGCCGCCATACCGATCAACTTTTTCACATCCGAAAGCTGCTTCGCATTGAAAAAAACTTCATTCGCTGTGCTCGTGTGGTCTTCTTAGACACGTGCATTTATACACTCGAAATACCGAATAGACCGCATAATCAGCTACTAAGCTTACCTACTCAACACACGTCGACAAATCGATTTAAAATAGATATGGTAGGGTTGTATAAGAAGGCCCGGCCGTCAATAAGGCCCACTCCATCGCATTAGGAGGCAAGGACAGGCAAATTTCCTGAGAGAGCGGAAGAAAAAATCTTTCTGATGATTTATGTTCCAAAAATAGGTAGAAATGGATATTTTTCACATTGTATAACTTTTTCTAACTGGTCGACTTGATAGGGTAGTGCCCCCTCCTCTCAATAGCTACGATCCTGAACACTTGTTGCCTATCATCAAAGTAATAAAACACACATGCACCAATTCACGTTCTCAGCATTGGAAAACCAAGGTATTCCCCTCAAAATTTCATACAGTTAATAAAAGAAATGTACAAAGAGCTGAGAGCAAAGATAATAACAGACATTGAGGGAAAATACTTTGATTATACGCAAAGGAGTTATACAAGGGGACCCATTATCTCCAATCTTATTCAATACTGCTCTTGAAGAAATGTTCAGGAAAATAAATTGGGAAGGAAAGGGGATAAATGTTAATGGGAAATACATGTCAAACTTGAGGTTTGCAGATGATGTGGCCCTTTGTGCCAACACAAAAGAATAATTGATTAAAATGATAAACGAAATAAAAGAATTCGAAAATCAAGACCCCGCCACCAGCCCCTCCCACACCACGGCCATTTCTCTCCGAGGTCCCCTCTCTCACCAAGGACTTTCTCTTCCACCAGGTCCTCTTACTCCCCCTTCATCTCCGTCCGCAGCCCACGCCCCCACATAGGCCCTCCTCCCCCTTCAGGAGCTCCCTTCTCAATCATGAACCCCCTCCTGAGGTAGGCTATCCCTTGAAAATTGAGCAATTAAGGAGCAGGGTAGGCAACCCGTAGCGATTTGTGATCTTGAAGATTATGGGTAATCATGTCATTTTATGTCTTTTTATGTCTTATTATGTCGGTTATGTATTAAAACTTGGTGATCATTTATGTTAGAACAGATTATGTCCTTGAAAGTAGCTGATCCGCCCCTGCAATTTTTATAATTTTTTGGTAGGCAACCCGCAGTACGCTTTTTCCTCCCGGGGGTGGCGGCGGCGGTGGCGGCGGATTTTATTTTTTTAGTATATAGAGAGATTATGTCCTTGAAAGTAGTTGATCTGCCCCTGCAATTTTTCTGAATTTTAGGTAGGCAACCCGCAGTGCGTTTTTTTCCCCTCCCGGAGGTGGTTGTGGCGGCGGATTTTACTTTTTTATTCCCGATGCGCAATCGGTTACTCTCTAGTTACCCAGTTACCCGCGGAAAAGTTATCCATTCGTTACCCTCGAATTGCCCTCAGATTACCCTTGTTCCCCTTTAGTTACCCGGGTAACTGGCGGGATACTACGCAGTTACTTAAACTCTAGTTACCCGCGGCGGAAAGTTACCCATTTGGTACCCTCGGTTACCGTCAGATTACCCTTGTTCCCCTTTATTACCCGGGTAACTTGTGGGATTTTGCGGATCGAGTTAGTGATTTGATTGAATATTTGAAGATTCTGCGTCCAAATAACCCTTACTACGGTTCTTGGGAGTTCGACTTCGGGTCAGTCTTGCCCACTTGAAGGAGTAAAATCCAAATTTGGGAACTCAAATCGGGATCGAGTCAGAAATCTGATCGGATTTTGTAAATCTGCGACCCAAAAACCCTATCCTGATACTTTGTTTAATTTTATCGGGAAAGTTACTCGTACTTTGAGCTCTTTGACAGGTACTTACCGATAGGGGTAGGGGGACCCCCCCCCCCCGTAGGAATTCTTTACTCGGCAGTTGGAAAATTTTACCATATTAGTCAGACGGAGTTGGGAAATTTCGGTAGAGCTGGAAAAATCCAACAAGTCAAAAGGTTTTTTATTTTGCTTTGATACTTTGAAGCTTGGGAATTTGGAGATGAGAAGTGGGAAAAATTCAACAAGTCAAAAGGTTTTTTAATTTTTTTTTTTTTTTTTTTTGCTTTGATATTCGGGAATTTTAAGTTGAATCACTTGGTACTCCCCCCCCCCCTCCCAGGAAAAACTCTTCGGTACTTCCCTGCCCTCAGAAGAGAAAGTTAAAGGTTATATACCGGTAGGATATAGGTGACTCGGCTTAAGCCGATTTTTCCAAATATTTCTTCAGTCCTCTGTTCGCAATGATAAAAGAAAATTTCGGACCCCATCGTTACAACGAAAATCAATACTCTTAAAAATAAATAAATAAATGAATAACGGGGGAAAAATAGTTGTTTGACCATTTAGTGCGTTTTACCTCTCCAAAATGCTGAAAATTGGCGTGAAGTTGAGGAATACATTGTGAAATATTTGCAAATTAACATTTTTTTGCCAGCTCGAAATGACCGCTTGGGTGCCGTTTTCAAAATTTCAAAATCGATTTTGGTGGTTAAAAAGGGTGAAAAAAAATCAAAAAATTGGTCATATTTATACTGGAAACCTTCACTTAATGCTTATTTTGTACCATCCGATCAAAAAATTTTCAATATTGAGTGGAGGTGTAAAAATCATTCATTTCGAGGTCACACTGCTAGCGTGGGTAAGAGGGCGGAGGATTGTGACGATGGGCTCTGAAATTTTCTTTTACCATACAAATAGAGGACTTAAGGGGGATCTCTGTTTGCTCTTCATCCGTTTGACAGCTATTTACGCTATATGCACATCTCTCTTTGCAAGGAAATTCTCGTGAGTATGCGACCTCCTCCCCCTCCACCTATTGGGATTCATGAGCAAAGTGAGCGAATTTCCCGAGTATAACCGTTGGCTGCAACTTCGTTCGAGGCCAATAAAGTTGATTGGAAAGACGGTGTTCGATAAATTTCTTCAGCAAAGGCCGCTTCAGGCATTCTGATGGGCGTGCGGGGCGAATGTATTATTACGAGTGCGATAAATTGGAGTGATTGTGTTTAACGGCTGTTGTAACGAGCCAAAGTGAGGAATTTATGGATATTGCCGGTGAACAGGATGCGGGTTGGAACGGTGGACATAGGATTTTCTCGCCAATCCGTTCATTTAATGAAAATAGTAGGTAGCGCGAATACATCTGAAATTCGCACCTTTAAAATGTATTGATGTTCGATTACAGAGTAAGCTTATTCGAAGGCCGCAGCTCGGGTGTGAGTTGACCTCTAGTATTTTAATGTGTCTCAGTATAATTTGGAATTAACGGGCATCGCATACGAGTTGTGTGCGGTTTGTAGATCTTTGCGAATCATAATAACATTTTGAGTAAAATGAGCCCAATTTGATAGCGAATATTTTGCATATTTTGGGTATAAATGCATGTTTTTGCATATTTTAGACGTTTTAAGCGCATATTCATTATATTTTAGTTGTTTTTTTTTCATTTTTCAGTCATATTTTGGACATTTTGGCCATATTTTTATCACTTTTTTTTTTTTTTTTTTTCACTGAAAATGGCAAATTTGAAAAAACCAAGAAATTCTGAATGGAAAAAAAATAGTCATCTGATGATGAAATTGTTCCAGCGGAATTAACTGAAATAAAATCGAAAACATTTACTTAACCTCTTTCTTTTCATTTGTTTAATTTTCTGCACACTTCTGTTTTAACAATTTTTTAAGCGCATGAAAATCGGAGCTCTAATCATTACATAGCTTTTGTTTTGGCAGCTGTTATAGGACAAGTTGAATCTGTTCGAAATTTAAATGATTATTAATAAACAGCGACCCAGACTAAAAATCCAATTAGTTCATTAGAAAGTTGATGAAATTCCAAACATAATGTGGCATGTCAAATTGAAGCTTGAGGTCTCTAGTTTATGTAAGGTACTACATACCAAGTGCGGACACCCGCCATTTTGGATCCAACCGCGCCCGTTGATACCGAATTGACTACGCGGTACGCTCCGCATAGTCGGATTTGGTATCCGCGGGCACTGTAGGATCCAAAATGGTGGATGTCCGCACCTGTTATATAGTACTCCAGTTTATGATGCTAGGTACATATTTTAATGCACTTTATTCCCTTTAGTTAGATGAATAAGTTGATTTCCAAATTACTGTTTTTCTTATAGAAGTTTACCATTGGTACAGAACGCGCTTGTAAACAACTATTACATGGAAAATGGAGCAATTTCAAGTTCATAAATGAAAACTATAGAGACCTCAATCTCTAAATTCATCTATTATATGCCGTAAGAAAACATATTTTATTGACTAGAAAAAGCGAATTTAAGTTACATGCCTTCTTATATGGTGAAAACATCCACGATCACGTTTTCAGCGCAAGGCTTCCAACTTCGGAAACTCTCAGTTACGCCGCCTATTCTACCTAAAAGATATTAAATATAACCTAGGTGATAGCTAGCTATAACTTCGGCGCTATTTTTTGAACTGGGACGATACAAATTAATGCAAATCGATCAGCAGTAGCAGCTCGGGCTACTCGATTTACATTCATTACCGAATCCCAGTCCGAAAAATGGTGCCGAAATTAATTATCTAGGATACAGTGTAATATCTTTGATTTTAGCTATTTTCTTTTCCCCGGTGCCGCTGCAGTTTTCAAACCTGAGACAAAAACAAAACCAAAATTAAAAACTCATAGGTATCTATAATGTGTTTCGTGAGATTTTCGGTCCTGAACTCTCACCTCAATAATCAACTTGGAGTCAAACTGACACGAAACTACAGGGAACTTCTTATTTATTTTCCTCGGCTATCAACCAAAAACTTGAACTATGTTTTCCCGTTTGAAATTGTGGATTGTATTGAAATTCCGTTCCGTGAGCTGAATACATATACGCCCGTTTTCATAAACATTCCTTGTCGAAAAGGAAGCGCTTACGATAGCTCGCTAGTTACTCTAGTTACCTTAAAGCATGATAAGGAATTCCGTCTCTGAATACGGTCGATAATCAACTTAGAAACGTATACAATAGGTAGGTATTTATTCAAAAATTCTCAACACAAAATTTTCTCTCATCTAAAGTTTATTACGTATCCGGATACTTGCTGTCTTACTCAGGAACGTTCGTATTTTGAAACAAAATAAATAAAACCTTGAACTACTTCCTGGTTCCAGTGTTCATGTCCTTCAATACAGTTTATGAGGAACTATACAAACTGGAACCGGGCGGACAAAAATCGAGAAAACACCACATTCCAAAACATATACACTCACAATAACAATGATAGAGATACTATAAATTAACGATCATCAGTAAAACAAAATGAGAACACTAGGTAAATTTACGTAGAAATAAATAAAAAAGAAACCGAAAGTATCAACTGAACCAAAGTATATCAGCAGCTGTAATGACCAAGAAAGAGAACTAAAGTATGAGTTGCAATGACAGGTTCGTTTTCTCTTTCGCAACGAAAATGTCTTCAGCGCAAAAGTGCAAATACGTCGCTGTCCAGGGGTACAAATAACAAACGAAAAAATTATACATCCTTCGAGTCCATCGAGGATACGAACAAATACAGTGAAACACCTAACGAAATCGAAAACTACCAGTCATAAATTATTACCGAGTTCGTAATTTAAGCATTGTTCATAATACGAACGAATTACAGTAAGAATAACAAAAATTACAGTCACCTCGCGGACTGTGTTACTTGAATAGAAAAACACGTAACATTAGTTTAAAGCACTTCATCGCTTACAATAGTTAAATTAAAAACAAAAAGTATTTAAAGGGAGATCAGCGAACCCAAAAGCAAGACGGGTTGGTAGTTACACAATAATACAGAAATCGAATTTGAAAGTCAGTTTTGCACAGCGAGTATACAACACTGCCAGTGGTAACTCGTCGCTCGTTAGAAGGAACAAAGATTGAAAAAAAAATCGCTAGGATACCAAGAATATTGTAGTTGGAAAATGCTACAAAAAAAAAAAAAAAAAAAAAAACGCAATAAGGGTGAAACCATAAGGTGAAGCACACTCTAATATACGAATTATACAGCGAAATTTGAGCTGTCTCCGAAACCGCGAGAACATGAACAATACTCATGGTCCCGCTTGGCGAAATTTCTGTACTCTGATGAGTAACATTAGCCGTAACGGGATTCAGACGTAAAACAGTATTTGAGGTATTTGACCATCTTCGACGGACGATCCGTTGTTGTTCCCAGAAGAATAAGAAAATTGGAAAGTGACTTTTCCAACAGGCGAGTCGACGATCACTTTGCGCATACCCTTCGTTCCGTAGTGGGAATCAGTCCCCTGAAATTATATCAACAATTACTCACATCTGGTTTAAACAATTAGCAGTTGTATTCAAAAGATTCTAAAATGATTGGAAAAAACTGATGGGAAACATCATTAAGAGACAGGGGGCGGGGGGATTCTCAGCACCACTAACCCAGAAGAGTAGCATTTTCATGTTCAAAGAAGTGATAGAATTTCACAACTTTTATCTTCTAAACAAAGTTACCAAAAAGAGGCCACCATGTTGCCGCAGATTACCAATAACCATTCAAATCATCCAGAATGAACAAGTCATCCGGTTACTTCGTGTATTTTGGCAAATATTTCTATTAATGTTAATGCTCTACTATTCTTATGTAACGAATCTCAAGTTAACTATGTTCGACATATCATATCACACAGTCAGTCCCAGGTCCCCCGTTATCTTCTTCGAGATTATGTAGAACATTTTATACTTATGAGTATTTCCATGTTTTCAGAGCATTGTCAGATGTCGATAGCCAGTCAACCGGAGACTCTCATCGCTTCAGAACCGAAGATCTGTCTAGATCATGATCGAGCAACATTTACAAATTTTCATAATCCTCATCGATTATTGGTGTTTCAGGGTAAGTGGATTCGTATTATTTCTATAAGGAAGGAGAGCCTATCTACTACACAGCTGAAGGAAAAGTAAAAAGGTGGGTAGAGTATGTAGAAGGACTATACATATAGTAATAATGCAAATGAATCGGAAGATGTGGAAGAAGATGAGAGCGGAGACTCAATTTTAAGAGGTAAAGCTGACGTAGCATTGAGGGATTTAAAGAAAGGCAAGCTCCACGAGTGGATGAGATACCAGCTGAATTATTACAGAACTTAGAAGAATATGTATTTGATAAATTGTATAAAATAGCATATTATATTTATGATAAAGGAGAAATGCCAGAGGACTTTGGAAAAAGTGCTATTGTAACTATACCAAAAAAGCAGGAGCAGATAGATGTGAAAATTATCGAACAATTAATCTTCTTTCGCATGCGTCAAAAATATTAACTAGGATAACTAATAGGAGAATTGAGAATAGAATAGATGCAAAACTAGGAGATGATCAGTTTGGATTTAGAAAAAGTAGGGGTACTAGGGAAGCAGTGTTAGCTTTGAGATTAATTGTAGATGGGAGACTCAAAAAGGGGCAGGATACATATTTATGGCATTCGTTGATATTGAAAAAGCTTTTGACAATGTTAAATGGGATAAAATGTTTAATAATGTCAGGGCGCATACGAAAAAGGACCAGTCGACCAAAAGTAAAATTCTACAGGAGAAGCGTTTAAAGTTTTTTTTTCTCTTTCTCTTTCTCCCCCCCCCCCCCGTAATTACCGTTTTGTTACTTACCAACATTTCAACCTGAAGGTCCTTACACTACCACACGCTCCCCTGAAGAATTTCATCGAAAAACATTGGGAAAATTTCCCAATGATGTTCAAGGAATTTCATCGGAAATTTTCGGATCCGAGTCCCTTAAACGGTAAGAGTAGACAGGCATCCATGCAGTAGGATAAGTTGCCTACATTATAAGCTAGGAGGTTTCCAGCGGGAAATACGACTCCCCTTTAGCAAGTCTATAGGCAACTCATTCTGACCACAAGTGAATGTATTTGCCTGCTCTCACATTTAAAAGGTAGTGATCCCGATCTTTCAAAAAATATCGATTTGATCGAAATTTTCGATCATACGACTTCCGATATTCGATTCGATCCGATCTTATGTAAAAAGATCGATTTTTGATAAGATCGATCTTGATCAATCAGAGAATTTTTTTACTGGTGTAAGTTTATCTGCACCTGCAAATCTGCAAAATCCAAATGAATTTTGGTTATTTCTCGCTGTCAATGAGTAAAAAATCTAGAAAATTTATTGAAGTAGAAAATTTTGTTAAATTTGTCACAAAAGCACATCTCCCAACATTAATAACTGATAACTGAACCTGCGGGTTCTCTGTTGTTACTTTGTGAAAGATCGAAATTTCGATCATGACCAAAATGATCGATCATCGATCTTGATCGAGAATTTTAAATGATCGATAAGATCGATTAAAAGATCGATCTTGAGATCGGGATCACTATTAAAAGGGCAAGAAGAAAATATGTCCAGTATTCGTGGAAAATTGTTTTCGAACAATTTATTCTACATAAGAACATGCTATTTCCTTTTTGTACTTTTTTGAAATTTCCTGAAATAATAAATTTTTACTTGCCTCACTTAAAACTGCAATATTTTGCTGAATTTCCAAGATAGAGGTCTGGGGTTCATTTTATTAGATTTTCTATGGGGTTTTTACATAAATTTAGCCAGAACAGTAACAATCAAAAAATTGGTCAACTGTCTTTTTTCGTATGCGCCTTTACATTATTCCAAAAAAGATAGGAATAAAATTTGAAGAAAGATAAGTTATTTTAAACTTAAATAAAGGACAGAAAGCCTCATTAAGAATAGAAGGAGAGAAAGGGGCGGCTAATATAGAAAAAGGTGTAAAGCAGGGGTGATCCTTATCTCCAGTATTATTTAATAGAGTGGGCAATAAAAAAAAGTAAAAGAAAAATTTGAAGCAGGTGTCACTATACATGGAGAGCGAGTAAAGATACTCAGGTTTGCAGATGATATTGTCTTATTAGCTGAAAGGAGTATTGATTTGGAAAACATTTCAAGTGGAATGGAGGAGATTTTGAGTATAGAATATCGTATGAGAAAAAATAAAAATAAAGTAATGGTATGTAATCGATGTGAACATAATAGCTTAAATATAAATATTGGACAGGAAAAGATTGAGGAAGTAAGTGAATGTCGCTATTTAGGGAGTAAAATAACAAAAGATGGAAGGAGTAAAAGGGATATTAGTAGTAGAATAGCACAAGCCAAATTAGCATTTTATTGGAAAAGTAATATTTTCAAATATAAAATAAATCTGGAAATCAAAAATTTGTTCTTGAAAACTCATGTTTGGAGTGTAGCCTTATATGGATGTGAAACTTGGACCATAGGGAAAACAGAGAAGAGAAGGATTGCAGCTTTCAAGATGTGGTGCTATAGGCGGATACTCAGAGCATCCAATGGACGGATAAGGTAAAAAATGAGGAAGTACTCAACCGAGTAGGAGGTAAAATGGATATTTGACATTGTCTGAAGAGAAGGGGTGATAAACTAATAGGGTATAACTTGAGGTACCCAGGAATAATATCACTGCTGCTAGAAGAAAGATTGGAAGGAAAGAATAGGCTGTCGGCAAAGATTCTAGTATGTTCAACAGAAAATTAAGGATGTGAAATGTGTTATTACGAAATGAAAGAACTCGCACAGGATAGGGAGAAATGGAGAGCTGCATCAAACCGGTCGTAAGACTGATAACCTATCATTATCATTCTGGAAACAACATGGTTAGGTAAACAATTTTAATTTAATAAGTTCGTTAGAATTCTTAATGTGATTTTTTTTTTTTCAAATTGATTTTGCGATTTAAAAACTCTCATATGAGCATACAAATTATAATCTCTCTCAAGGAGGCTTTTAAGGGTCGCTGAATCCATTTTTGGAGGTCTTCTCTCCTCTCAATTCTTGAGACGCCACAGGGGCCAATAATTCAAATTTCCAAATTCTTTCCATTTAAAACACGGTTTTGTGGGTAACAGAATTCATTTCCGGAGTTCTCTTACTTCTCCTTCCAACCCTGCAAGCTCCTCAAAGCTCCACACGGCAGTAGCATTGAATAGAGATAATTGAAACTTCCAATCTTTCAAGCTCCATACGGCAGTAGCATTGAATAGAGATAATTGAAAGACATTATCGTTTAATTAACACATATCGAGAGATTATTCAATTCTAACACCCAATGGAGTCAGAAGGTTTGGAGGAAAGAGGAGAGGAATTCCAAAAATGAATTCAGCGACCCAAAAAAATCCTGTTTTCAATATAGAGAACTTGGAAATTGGAAGTAGTTGAAGATTAGCCCTACGTAGTGCTTCGCTTAGAGGACTGATGCGAAGAAGAAAGGACCCCAGAAATGGATGAAGCGACTCAAAACATCCTGTTATGAACGTTAAGAACTTGGAAATTGGGATAATTGAAAATTAGCCTCCCTGCGACACTTTAAGGAATGAGGGGAGGAAGGGAAGGCTTCCAGGAATGGATTCAGTGACTCTCATAATTATGATTTAAAAAAAAATCAATTTTCAGACTCATGCCGGAAAGCTTCAGTAATGTGAGAATCTCAAAATCTCAAAATCAGAGTTAATTCCTAAACGAATTTTAAATCCTCTGCGGTAAAGGTTTCTTCTAACCAATTTTGCTTCAACTTGGCAGTTTTTTTGTTGTTGTTTTTTTCCTTGACATCTGGGACCAATCTGAGGGTATCCTATGAAAAATTCAGAAGCTCACAATAAGAACTACCCTAATTCGGACAAGAGCAAACATTATTGCCACGAAGACTTTCAACTGCCATCAATTCAATTCAATATACATCTGTACACAACTCCATTTTGGTTCCACGTTTTCCCAAGACAGACATCTTTTCTCTCTGGAAATGGGTAAATAAAACGACGCACAGTGGTTTGAGATTTTAGTCGACGGTCTTGGACCATTATACTTCTGCATATAAGACTCGTAAGTCTTTCGCCGCCATTCTAAAAAAGCGAACACGCGTCATTCGCTAGATACTAACCGTGATTTTGGCCGAAGCTGTGTAACTGTTATTCGGATGAATCTGTATGGGTTCATCGAACATCACCCTGAACACCGAAGAAGACCCGTCGCCGATAAACGTCGTGTTGTTTTTGCCCAGCGTCTTATTGGTCGAGGTGTGTATCAGTTCTATTTCGACGACGTACTCGGACGGAATGTAAATCGATCCGTACAATCCGAAGCCGAGCACGGAAATAGGATGATCGACGATAAACCTGCGAGAACAACGTATAACTTCAGACACATCGAACACCCAACACCAGTCGCAAAAACGCCAATTACCTAATTCTGTCGCAGGTTCCACTGTAGCCCCATCTCATCTCGACTTGCTGAAATCTATTCACGAATAATTCGTTGCCGGACATAGTGCTGCGAGGAGTATCGATAAAATCGACAGACGGTTTCGGATTCACGATAAAATACAGAAATAAAGAGACCACTTCCTTGTCAGTCAATATGCCGCACTGAGCTGCGTAGCTAGCGAATTCATCGACCGACATCAAAGGAAATCGAATTAACATTAATGCGTTTCCCAGGACGGATCTTTGGTTTTCAGCGGTTACGGGCAGACCTTGCCTTTCACATTCTGCGTCCGACCATCTACAACAAATACTCGGTTCAATGCGAGGTAACATCGCCAAACGCAGCTTCGAGTGAATTTCGTACCTAATGACGGCCTGGAACAATTTTGCCTCCTTTATACGTAACGTGTCTCGATTAAGAACGCAGCAGAGCGTGTCCAAATCAACGTCAGTAAAACCATCAGCTGCGAGTGCGTCGCCGGTATTCTTGTCGATGGTTTTCAAGCACAACATTGCTAATTTCGGTTCGTCGAACAAACGAGCCTAAAAATAATTCACAAAACGAATGTGGTCATTGGGGTTAAGTAATCGATGCAACGAACAGCCACCAATCTGGTGGGCACAGCTTACCTGCGTCAGCAACATAAATGCATTGTCAGAAGTGAGATTACGTTGCAAGAATTCCACGCAGTGAGTTTCCAAAGCTGGTACTGCATATTTCTTTGCGGTGTACAGTGTGGTCATCACAGTCTCAGGTCCAATACGGACGCAGTCTGAGTACAGGAATCTGAAATGACGTGATAGCAAATGACCAGTTACATATTCTATCATATGCAAAGATTAGATACTGCGTGTTTCGGGGCTGAATTTTGAAACTTACCTCAACAAGGCGAAAAAGGCGGCAGGCTCCACGTCAGGTATTTCAATTTCGTTTGACTCGGTGGCCAAAGTTCCATTGAACATGGCATCGAACACCGCGCTACCGACTGATAATACGAATTTATGAGCTGGTATTTTTTGAGCAGCCTTGCCTTTGCCGACGATAAAGTGGACGTCTGCGAGTATTTCATTGTTGAACATGAAAGCGATTCTCTCTTTAATTGTGGATTTCGAAGCCTGCCAATTTAGAATGGGCTGTCGAGAGCTCGATGATGGAGATTCGTCATCGAAATTTTCTTCAACTGTAACCCTCCGAGCTTGATTGTACGCTGGGGCTAGCGTCAATGAGGATCGACGTTTAGAAGAATCATTACCCAAGTCCGAAGTGAGACTAACATCATCCTGTTTTATTTTATTCTGAGGTGAACTATTCTTGGGCATGGTTTCGCTGTAAAATGCCAGCTAATTCGTATTTACTGTAGTATGAACTGCTAGTTTAGGTACGCTTCCATTAACTGCAGAATGTTGAAACTCACAGTTACACAGAAGCCAGGAGGCGATCAGCTGATCAATAAAGTATGTAATTCAAGGAGCACAACGACTGCGTCGTTCCTCGGGTTTCTCAACATCGAATTATTGAAAATACTCTCTGAACGGTGGACGATCAAGGTGGTATCGCACAGAACTATTCATTGGAGACAAATTAACCGAAATTCAAGGAATTTACCAAAATACAAGTGGAGAAAGTGACTGAGAAATGAAAAGCCGATCGACATGATTCGATGATAACAATTATTATTCTGCGTCGCACTGCGTCGAATGGAATGCGCAATGTTGCTGCAGCTTGATCTGCGCAGCCCGCAGCGCTCTGCTTCTCGCTTGCCACCCATTTCCCCACGTCATACTACCATTGAATAATCTTCAAAAGAAGAGACTTAAACCCAGTATATGTTTAGATCCTTTTTCCGAAACTGATTTAAATGCCCTTAGGTGTTGCTAGGTTATAAGTTGGTAACAGCTATTCATATTGCAGTTCTGCAGCATTATTATTGATACCGTGACATCTCGACATTTGGGACTTCAGCGTGTGAACTTTGGACTTCGAAATTTGGAAATCTACATGAAATCTATCTTCAGACTTGCAGAGGAATTGAAAAAGCAAATCTTCATTTCCTGAATACAACCGAAAATACAAATGATCCTGACTCAAATTTCGTGTACAAGATCACCTGATAGAAACTACAAAGAACATATTCAGATGGAAACGTCAAAATATGGCGATCTTCTTATGGTTCGATCGTCGTCTTTAGCGATCTAATGGTATGGAATCTTCTCTTATTTCCCGGAAGGTTAGCCGAAGATCGCAACCGAAAAATCCGAAAGATCACACGAAATCGTAAAGATGAAAAAGATCAGCAAGATTAAAAGATCCTGACTTTTTTGTAGGTAATCTAAGATTTTTATTTTATTTTTTAACAACATACTCGTACATATCTTTAGATATAACCAGGTGATCTTTTCGAATTTGGAAGTATCATATAGCTCACTATTGTTGATGATCTGCCCATGTCCGTTTGATGCTCTGTGCGGCAGTAAACGAAGAGAGAACCCTCGCAAAAACCAAAATACGATGAAATAATGAGACTGATTGACTGAAAGCTGACAAATTACCATTAACAATGAAAAAATTGTAAGGATCCTTTTTTCCCTATTCAAACTTTCAAGTTTGAATAAGTCACGGAATGACGTCCCTTAGAGATTTTTACTAATTTTTCTTAAGTCTTGATTTGTGTCTGTAGAGTGTTAGATGTCCAGCTTGATACACTGTGATTCCTGATGTACATATTATGTACTGACGAATCATTATATCCATACATCTATGGGTCATATACGTACGCGATGTGATAAACACCAAACTGATAAAAATAAAAATTCAGTTACTCAGTGTTATATTAAAAAGTTACAGAATTACACTAGTATGTATCCGCTGGATCTTATAAAATCTCTAACCCCAAAAGCAGTTAGGTCTCAGCTATGTTTTACTTGACTGAAAGAATAAAAAAATATTTTCTAGAATATAGTAATCAGAAGTCTGTAGTTTATTTGGAAGGAATGGAGGTACATATACGTTCCAGTTCGAATTTTTAACATTTTCTCTCTTCATACAGTAAATAATTCAAATTATCGGGCGCATTTTGTCCAAACTGTAAATAACAGGTAGCTTAAATTCTTCTGACTGATAGCTCAATTTTATCGGTTCCGAGAATGAAAACATATTAGCTATATCATTTTTGGTTTCATAATTCCCCCCCCCCCCCACACACACACACACCCATTTAAAAACCGGAGTACGACTTTAAAAAACTTGACTTTTTATGACATTTTTGATTGACTACAAAAATCCACACTAGTACCCCTCCTTAATCACAAGAAATAATGTAGTTTAATATCAATATGCCTAACTCCATTTTTAACGCTTTGATGATTTTACAATTAATGAAGCAGGTACTTATTTCAAGCAGTGGTGGAGGAAGATATTTTCTCTATATGGGGGATAAGGACACACTAGAAAAATGAATTTGAAAAGGTATGCTTCACCAAAATTTAGACGAAGTTGAAATTATTATTTTCGAATAGTCCGTTCTTGTTTATGCTGACTTGGAGAAAAAATGAAACGTTCGAGAGAGATCACATGCTCCTTAGGTCCCTGGCCAGTAGCATGACCATTTTTCCTAGGAAGCAACTTGAGTAAAATTGCAAATTTCCCGCCCAAAAAGCAAGCCAGTTAACAGAAGCGAAAAAAGATCTTGGTCTTCTTTCTGGGGGGGGGGGGAGTAAACAGCCGTGCTGAGCGGATAATGCCCCGCGATTAGACCTCTGTTCTTCCCTCGAAGCTACAGGCTTAATACCCATAATTTATCATAAGGGCAAAATTGTTCTTATTTCCGTTCCAAAAGTCACGTATTCATTCTTGATGTGTGCGGAGAAAGTCTAATGCATCCAATGGTAGTGGTACTATTTTTTAAGGGGAGAAAAAAGAGAGCAAAATCAAAATTTTGGGAGAATTTTTATTCAAATAAGAATTTTGGATTCGAGGAACTTGTCTACGGCTTTTTCATGACCCGTTAAATGTTGATCATAAGTTTTCTTCCATTTTTTTTAGGGCGGGGGGCACCCTTCTCAACTTCTCGATAGTTCCAAGGAAGCAACTGAAGGGTTAAGTGTCAGAAGTAGCCAATTTTTTTTTTTCTTCTTTTTCTTTTTATGTTTGCAGTGGCAGACTATGTTAACATCAGATATGATATTGGTTAGCATAGTCAGTTGTTTCAAAGAGATGGGCGTAGCCACTTCTTGCACTCAGCCCTCCAATGTCCTACTTTGATAGTTTTTCACAACTTTTAAAGATACAGGACCGTAGCGAAGCAAATTTGGTGAGAATCGAAAATTTTCCAACTGTTGAGGAGAAAAAATCGAACATTTTCTAGCTGTTAAGAAAAAAGAACAAAACTTGACGAAGCGTTAATTTACCGATTGAGCACCTGAAATTACCAGTTTGCAACTCTCAAAGAAGATTGGGAGCTGAGCCCCTCCTATGCCCTTCTATGGGTTCGACCTTGGATAGATTTCGTTTCGGCCGAGTCCTGATATTCCAGGTAGGTACTTGGTAGGAATAGCAGAAATAATCAACCTTAGATTGTCAACTTTTGGGGGGGATCCCCACATTTAACGGACTTGTAACCCTTGGGTTCAAAATGACCTTGAGAGAAGCTCCTTCCCTCAATGTTTAAAAACGGCGTGTTATGCTGGAAATGAGTAATTTCGGGAATTCCCACAGTTGACAAAAATGAGGTCCTGACAGGTCATTTTCCCCACCCATCAAATCTCAACCCCCTCCTACAATAATCTCAAAAAACGTGGAAAATAATGTAGATACTCATTTTCTAAACCTAATCCAGCAGCTGATGACTTACTTTATCGAGAATGAACTACTATAAATTCAGTGCAGAAATTTCTTCATTCTGATGTGCGCCTGGCTTAGTGCAGGACAATGAATGCACAAACATGTAATTCGAGAAAATAAGTCATCAACTACTGGGCTAAGTGCAGAAACCGTGTATATACCAATGTACCTATATTAATGCCATTTTTTTAGATTCTATTTGGGATGAGAGGAGGTTGAAATTTGGTGGGTGAGTTAGATTACCCTACAGAGCCGCATTTCTGTTAATTGTAAAGATTCCTCGAAGTTATACATTTCCAACGCTACATTCCTGTCTGAGTATCAAAAAGAGGGCACCTATGTCTTGGGCGTAATTCGACTCCAAAGGTTACAAGTCCATCAAATGCGGCAATTCCCCCACATTGACTATCTGAGGTCAATTCAACAATTTGATTCGTTCTTCCTTTGCCAGAAACCCAGTCCTCGAAATTTCTGTAAATTTTGGGAAAGTTGAACCAGAAAGCCATCTCCCCCAGCGTTGTGACCTGATTTCAGCTGTTGATAGATAGCTTTGTGGTTGAGACTATTGGCCGCATTATATTTCAAGGGAATTTGAGTGGAGTTTCTAAGACATTTGGTTGTTTCTTCTGTAGCGAAACTGTTCCTCTTTCTGGTTAGATCGGTTGTGTTTTTTCATTTCCCAAAAACGTCATTGCAGTCACCACGTACTCTCTATTCCTTCTGGTTCTGAAAAACAAGCTGTTTAGCACTTCATTTAGGTATGGTTGACTCCAAGAATAGGCGTAAACATATTATGACACTCGGGAGTTGTTTACCCGATAACTGCGTGTATGCTGACTTCAAATACGCATCGACAAATACGCCTGCAATAAAATTCTAGCGTAACTCAACACGCATCCGCGACTACGACTGCAGCCAAATGAAAAATTTACTGAATATGATAATGTCAGAAGTCAGAACGAATGTGAATGAGATAGATTCTAATTCTAATCCTAATGCCTTATAATGCAATATCTCCTATCTGCCCCGCTGCTCGAATAAACGATTTACATTTCTCTTCGCCCCTCCAGAAACGCAACAACTCACAGCCTGTCAGAGGCTGCTAAATTACTCCGTGTACTTCGTTTCTGTGTGTTCTTGTGTTCGTATCGCTAGCTGTGTGTGTATCGTAAACACCACTACGCACGCCGAAGCAACGTACACGCACTCAACCCAATTTCATGTTATTTCCGAATACAGGCCGATGTTCACCAGTACACGCGCACACGTACGCCCAAATACTCGCGTACTTACTACGACGAATAATTCGAAAAGTAACTTCTCGTCGAAGTATACGTTGCGACGGTGGCGCTATTTAGCACTTTCACGTCGAATCGAAAAACTACTCATTGTTAATGTAAACTCGATCGTAGCACGGGCGTGTGTCTCGTTGAGTCGTAATTTACGTGTATCGCTTTACGTCGCAAAAGTTCGTATTCAAATTTTTTTAGTTTTCACGAATATTTCCGGTGTAATTGTGGCCAAATTTGCCTTGTGAAGTGCGCTGCTTACGATTTTATGTTCGTAAGTATGGATGTGATTAAAGTAAACAACGGGCCCAGCGGCCATTTTGAGTGCTCGAATGTTGCGGATGCAACGCCCTCTGTTATGGCCAACGGTACTACCGCGAGCGGGAAATTCGAAAGTCCAGTCGCCGAGGGCGAACGAAGCGGTCGGAAACGGAAGACCAGACGGTTCAAGAGTCGTTATAAGGGTAAATCGTATAAGAAGTCCAAGTACGGGGTGTTGAAGAAAATGCGTTCCCGAGTGTATCCGCAGTCGGAAGCGCCGAATAATACGAATCAGTTTCTGATGGCCGAGCATACGATCGAAAACCTGGAAGACAAACTCTCCGTGGAGCGGAGCAGACATCGGGAGCCCAGCTTCACGAGCGCCGACTCGGACGACGGTCAGTTCTATTCGTCGCCGGAAGACGAAGATGAATTCCTCACCAAGGATTTCGACGACACGTATCAGTCTGTGTGCGCCGAGAAATTCGGTAATCTGTCGAAAGCGCAGCTTACGAAAATCATCTTCGAGCTGGAGGCCAAAGTGGAGGAACTGAGTAAGAAAATGCTGACCAATTCTAAGGTAGATGAAATGTCCAGTATGTTGATGCAGATGAACGGCGCCGAAAACAAAGACCTGAGGGTCGAGATTAAAGATATACTGATACAAAACGAAAGGCTGAGGGTGGAAAACGAAGAACTGAAGCGGTTTATCAAAGATAATGCAGTGACGACGTCGTCTTCGTCGTCGTCTTCCAGCTCCGGTGATTCGGATTCAGATAGCTCGGAGGACGAGAATGTTACGATTAAAAATGTGGACGACCAAAGAACGTGTTAATGCGGAATGAAATTTTTGGTGTCGACTTCTGCGGAGGCGAAAGTGGGTAACAGTGTCTTATTGTTACAAATTTTGGTTGTTCGAAGAAGTGCTATTGACACTTACGAAAGGTTTCTTGTGAGCATCACGGCTCTCGTGAGCGTGTGTGGACCGCATTTGTCAGTGATTGAGGACGAAAGTACAAGTCGAGAGAAATCCTCGCGCCGCATGTTTGTAGGAGAGGTGGAAATTGAGTGAGATTGTGTTTAGTGTACAATTCGACCTCATTCAAAATCGAGTTCGTAGATTGTTATTTTGTGAGAGGTTTTCAGTTGGAAGAATAGCCAGTTCTATTTTCTAAATGCGTCTCGAGGTCTCGGATTGTGTTTATTATTGAAAATCAAATCAGAAAGTGTATGACACTCTGCGCTCATTGTTACCCACATTCCCTTTTGAAAATTCGTAGTTGTATTTCTAAATATTGCATATGAAAACGTAAGAACTGTTGATCGGACACAATACTGTGCTAATGATCTGGAATTATTTTACGAAAATTGTTGATGAAAACCTATATTCATGTTTTTGAACGATTCTAGCTCTCTGGCAAAAATCAACCAATCAAATCGCACATTGTTATCACTTGGTTACTGTACTAACATCTGATTGGTCGAGATCTGGAAAATGGATGAAGTTTGTTTTCTTTTTTACATTTTCATATGCAAATATTTACGTTTTTAGTTGCAAATTTTACAAATTATTTAAATCGTACATCGTGCGTGTTCATATTATCGTTATTCCTCGACAATACACACTTTGAAACGAATCATTGGAGACCCGAGAATAAGAACCTTAGTTGAGTACTAAATGCACGGAGCGAAGGTCCCTTTTAATTCTCAGTTCGTAGAATCTTTTTCACCACCTTTAACACTAAGATGTACAAAATTAACTTAGTTATTAACTATAGACGATCTCAAAATGTTCTTGTAAGTCGTATTGTGTTCCCATTTTCAAGGCCCGGGCTGTATTGTTAATTGTATGCTGCGTTTCTTACAGCAGTTTGATTTTTTGACATCTTGGTACCTATTTTGTACATTTTGAAGTACGTTTCCAAGTTTTCTCGATACTGTTGTAATTTCGACGAGTCATGAAATTAATTTTCATTTAAAACAAGTTACCTAATAAGAATATTGTCGGTTTCAGAACGATGTACATGCTCTGTATATAGTGCATTTATCTGTAAAGTACATATTAACTTAAGTCTGCTGTCTAGGAGGAAGTACAAAATGGTAATGGTGATGAAGAATCGCATTCCGAAATTGACGTTTTTTCTATTTAATACGAAATTCATTTGAAGAGCTCAAGTTGAAAGTTATCTAAAAGATGACCTGCTTCTAAAAATTTGAATTCAACTTATCGACTGAGCAAATAGGTTTCATTGTACTTCGATGCCGTGTAACGTGGATTCTTGGAATTTTCAAGCAAAATTAATTCTACTAAGAGAAGTTATTTACCGAAATTCGTTGTTTTTTCTTTATTTTTTTCGAATTTGTATAAAATATTCTGTAAGATACTGTAATTTTGTAGATTGGCTTGTATTCCACTACACGTTGTTGCTTTTTAAATTAATAAATTATTATTTGAGAACAGTCATCACGAACATCTGTTAGTGTTCTCGAAGATACCAGGCGAAGGTTTTTTTAATTTTAAGAAATTCACGTTGGCAGTGTTTTTCCTAGTGATATTTGATATAACAAAATGAAATGAAATTACAATTGAATTTTCCAAGTCTTGGTCATGTGACGGAACTTTAAACTAGTTTTTGCTAGGATCGAACTGTTATCTTCAAGAGGGTAAAAAAGAGAGTAAAATTATTCTACCAGTAGAACTGATAATAATTCAATTTGTTTGATGATGATGCAGTTAAATTTTCTTTGCAAGTGATTGTTTGCTACACGCTTACGGTAAATCACACGTGATCACTCACACTTATACAGGGCTGCCAACACTTGAATAAGTTTAAATCACAATGAGGTATGAATTATGCTAAACAACTTGATAATAGTCTAAGCTAAATGACGTAATTACTACGCTAAACAACAATTTGAGATGTTTTAAAAAACAATGCCATGAGAATACATGATTCTGTACGTATTTTCAACGAAGAAGTATTGCTGATGTTAATTTTTTGATTATATGTAGTTCATCATTCTTTTCTTATCTTGTATCTCAAATGCAAATTTTAGTATCATCACGATGATACCACTGATCAGACAACTATGCCCGTGTTCATTGATATACGAGTATCAGTGTAGCTATTCGTGGAGGACAAGAGGAATAAAAAGTGAAAATGTTGATAAAATTTTTATTTTGAATATGAAAAATGAGAGTTTCTTGAGAGAAATGATCAACGCCATCGTATTTAGCATTCAAAATGTGGCTAAAATCATATAGTCTCATTCCAAGTGTTATGAATATGCTTATGTTAAGCGACGCTGCCATTTATATTAGACTAGGCTAAGAGACTTGACAGACAGGGAGACAAAATGACAAGATAATTTCGTCAAGACAAAACCAAATACGGACAACAAAATGACAGAACTCCAAACATGACATAACAAAAAAAAATTTATAGTCATTTGATGAAAGGACAAAATGAAAAAAACATTTTTACTTGGTACGGGGGGGGGGGCGAACCCACAACTCACCTCGACTAGACCTGGATCGCAGATGTACATTTGCAGAATGGCGAGCAAGTCTTGTCATTTCCGCCGTTGAAAAATAAGTCCCTGCTTAATCACTTTGAAAAAAATCACTATAGTCACTTACCTATGTAGAAAAAGTTACTTTTGTTTACTATACCCTAATATGTTTTTTTTTTTTTTTTTGTTCTAGTTTTTAATTTGGAAAATATGTAGAAGGATAGAGTGTAATAGTATATTATGTAACTATACGAAGGGGGAAGTGAAATACGATTGTGAGTTTGCAGCACGAGCTGAAGGCAAGGGGTGCAACACAAGAGTTTTCACCATTCCCTCTCAAGTTGCTTAAGATTAAGATCCTTTTTTTCTCTATACACGTTTTATACGAGTTACGAGCAGCGGGGAGGCAATGAGATAGGTACTTTTTATGTTGTCATTGTAAAAAGGAAACCGTTTCGACGAAGGGGAAATTCTGTTCTTCTCTCCCTAGAGAATCAATGTGAACAAAATTTCAACAGAAAAGATTGAAATTTTTCCGAGTTTGAATGAAAATTTGTGTGAAGTTTCAGATAGGTTGGATCACGGAGCTACGAGATACATTCTCTTCCTTTCAAATTCGACGATTTTGAGAAACATCTTCACCACCCCTACTCAAACGGTAAGCTTCTTACTCTTCGAGAAAAGCTGGAAAATTTTCAATGCGCAGGTAATTTACAACAGCAGAATTGTGTTGCGAATCGTGAGGAGGAGGAGGAGGAGTGTATGACGTATCATTTGTACCGTTCCAAAAATGGGGGGGGGGGAATCAAAAGTATTCAGCAAGTTGATGAACAAAAGCACCCTGAGAGATTTGCGAAACTTTGCTTGTCAATTCAGCTTTCAGAGACAGCATTTTTTTTTTCTGTTTGTCAACTCAAATTTTCAATTTTTGTATCTCTCCTTGGGAAATAACCTTCCGACGCCACTGCGACAGTGTACATAATTTCACAAAAATTACCTGACATTGTAATTGATGATGTTATTCGCCTTGATGCGTACGAGTTACATTGATAATGTATTAATATTGTCACGCTCGACAAGTACAGATACATTTTTGTTTAATCGCTTTTTCTTTTTTTTTTTGAATTTTTTGAATTTTTACACTCCTTTCGAGATTTAAAATGTAAAAAAAATGAACAACGAAATCGCTTTAATGTTACATAACTTACAATACCATGATCACCATGGCTGTCTCGTGTATTCATAATAAACATTCTCATAACATGAACGCATTGTGAAAACTTAACTATACGTTTACAAAAAGGTAATTGAACTGCGCCGCAGTTTAAGCGTAAAAATTAACTTAAAATGAGTTTATAAAAACAGTAATCACTAACACAGATCCACAGGTAACGTTGACTTGTTTCGAAAAAATTTTTCAACATGATTGAGAATCTGAAAATTGGAAGATTGTCTTTGGCATTACAGATCTAAACTCAGCTGATCTTGGAAATTAGATAAAGCAGTTTGATACGAAATGGTGATAAGAAAGTAGAAAACCAAATATGAATGATGAAAATGCAGTGAAATGTATTCAGGAAATTCTGTATAAATTTCTTCAGTTTAGCTTTCAGAAAGTGACGTTATTCAGATGCATCTGAATGATACTCTGTACGATGATCCAGGGGGAAAATAGCTATTGACTTCCTAGGGGGGAAAGTGATTAATTTTTTAATCTGTTGAGAACGCAGCGACAAGAATAAGGTGATATTTCCAGTTGAAAAATTTGCAACATTAAAAATTTTTTTACACATATATTATTCCTGATTATCGAGGAAACAGTATCAGCTATCAGAACCGCCCAGGGACGTACTGGGCGACTTTTTTAGAGGAGGAGGAGAGAATACTTCATCTCATCAACTGAAAATCCAATTTTGCCAGACGACAGTCTTTGAAATTAACAAGCAGAAAAAGGATTTCAACACTTCTGAAATTTTGCTAACTGCCACTGATTTTGCTATTAACTAAATTTCAAAACCTAGGAAGACGTCTGAGGGGACCCCCCTCCCCGATTAGTACAGACCGCCAAGTCACACTCTGGTAAAAATGTCGAGCTCAGATAGGAAAACTTGGAAGAATATATGTGACCTTTGAGAACACAGTATATATTTCACAAGAGAGAGGAAAAAGCATTCTGTTCGCTGAACGAGTCGCGGATTCAATATGTACTCAAAAAATGAAGGCGTAATATCGAACTAGCCGCGCAATACAAAAACAAAACCCCATAAAACAGTATTGGATCACCTGCACCAAATTATCAATCACTTTCCGTTGCATCATTGTTGTATCCTTATCGCAAAGGCCAAAAAAATCGTAGGGTACTTTCGCAGAGAGGGAAATGATTACTTTCCTCCTCAGGAAGAGAAATGATTATTTCTCTTTTTGAGGGGGAAAATTATCGCGTAAACTAAGTGCAAAAAATATGAGCTTTGTTCTGTTGACAGACGTCTTTTTCTCGAGACTAAACCGTTGCAATGTGAGAAACTCCCTAAGTACATTTTGAACAAATATTCAACATGATCCTGAGCGAGTATCTCGGCATGAGTAATTCTTCTGCTGATTATGATACATGGCATGATGAATAATTATTCTTCTTCTTAAAGATTGATGCAACTTGAGGTGTAAATTTAAAACTTTTCTACAGATTAAACATTTTTCAACATTATTTCACGAATTCAAATACGTGGATGGCTCCCTCCCCAGCGACTTCACGAACCAACCTGCTCGACTTTCACCTGTCATTGTCTTTTTGCCTGGCTGATTGACTGGGTTTGTCTTGTTTCATATACTCGACTTTCTTCTCAGGAGAAACAGAGGTGCGATTTGTCCCACTCTATCTGTCACAAAACTGTTTTTCTTTCTGAATGTCAACCGAACAGCTAGCCTATCTGTCTATCTATCTGTCTGTCTCTCAATACAATCATCTGGCAGGTAGGATCTCGGGATGAAAGATTTATCCTTGTAGGCACCCGTTTATTTTAAAGGGGACGGGATACACGTTTTTAGCATAACACAAAGAAACTGTTTTGGCATAACTTAAATGTTTTCAGTTGTTAAATATTTTTTATCAAATTCCATTTTTTGAAATCTTTATGATTTCAAAATATTCGTGAATACTTTAGTTTTATCATCATTTTTACTTCTTTTTTTTTATAAGTTTTAAATTTCTTATAAATAATTTGCAACATTTTTCAAATGAGTAATCATAATTTTTTTAATTTGAATTGTAATGGATAGTTGCTCATGGATCAATTGGTTGAACAGTAGGGCAGAGAAATGCTGTCGCTCGAAAAACACTCATATATAGAATTCATCGTTAAAAATCTTAAACCTTAATAAATACTTGAAGTTTTATCAACAAAATTTAAGTGTAATAATAACTGTGAGTGTTACAACACACAGTTCATGATGAAAGATGCACCAAAGGTCAGCGATGGGGGGGGGGAGGCTTCTCTACACACTTGAGCCATATTGAAAAATTTCCCTCAAAGGGGAACATGTGTGCTTCAATTCCCTGAAATCATGATTTAGGGGTTCAGAAAAAATTATTTATTTCATTTATTCATTTATTTAGTCAGTTTATTTATTTCATTTTGCAACGAAGTCACTTTGGTACATCTCTAATCATAACTTGAAAGTGCAAAAAAAAAAAAAAAAAAAAAACGAAGCAGGGAGATGGGCAGATAAATCCAGAAGGTAACATCGCTTTCTGAGCATAAAGCCGTATCAACAGTTCATATATTTTTCAAAATTCACTGAAAAAGTAGACATGATCCAGGAAACTTGACTGTTCATTAACCCGGATCAGAATCAGACTTCGCCAGTGATTCGCGAAGGCCGTGACCTAGGTCACATGACTTGCCCAACCCTGCATAGTAGAAAACTTATCACATTAAATAACAATATCAAAAACTGTGCAAATTCTACTAATACTTGGTAATTTAAGCGCATAAATACGAGGACGGTGGTCCTCTTCTTCAACCAGATTAAACTCAATTTTCTATTCAATTTTCTTTTGAAAAACCCAGTTTCCTTCGAAACGAACATATTTTTGCATCAAACATTTTCATACCCCTAAGAACTTTGATGTAGGTATCTATGCGCCCATGGTAATTAACAAACATGTTTCGAAAAATTAATGTGCATTTAGCAATTTATATTATCAGATTACTCTCTTAAGAAATTGAGATTCAATGGGAACAGTTAAACTTTTTTCTTGATCATTTGAGAAATCGAGAATTCTAGCTTCCCACGAAGAAACATGTGAGGAAAACTAGCTGTCATGAATCGTGATACGGGAACACCAAATTCAGTATCTTTTAATCTTCAGTCTTAGGTTACGGTTTTAGAAGAATTTTTGCAAACATACAAAACAAAATAATCTCTTTACCGACGCAAATTTCCGAGCTAACAGCTCAGCTGTTCTTCCGCCTTTATTTCTCGTTAATCAAGGCAATATATAATTTCATTTTGCACATCATAGGGATGATTAAGTGAGCTTTTCCCAGGAATGAATCACCAAACAGGAGATAGATAGTCGTGATTCAGACCACATACAAGAATCAATTCAATTTTATAATCGAGCAACGCCGAGACTGAACATTCGGTTGCTCTCAACCTAGCTGAATGATTTTGTAACTTAACTGCAATATATAATTTCATTTTGCACATCACAGGGATGATTAAGTGAGCTTTTCCCAGGAATGAATCACCAAACAGGAGATAGATAGTCGTGATTCAGACCACATACAAGAATCAATTCAATTTTATAATCGGGCAACGCCGAGACTGAACATTCGGTTGCTCTCAACCTAGCTGAAGATCAAGTATGGACGAGGGCGCAAGAACTGATTGGTATCTTTGGAAACATAATACTGAGAGTAATCTTACGAATGAACCATCAACGACGAAGTTGATGGCCATTCACACAGCCGTTAATTCGAGCCTCATGGCTCCGAGTCAGATACCACTGAAGGCCCGTAATGTTCCTGCATCAGCGAAGCGAAGAAATTCATCGTCACCAGCAGCAAACACAACACCAGCGGACCTATGATGGCACCTTCGATACCAAAATACAGCACTCCACCGGCCATAGCCAATCCGGTGAGATACGGATGACCTCTGCAACACAATGAAACATCGAATAAGCAAACTGGGTGCTTCGAACTACCAGAATAGCAGCGACAGGGCCACGTACCCGTGGATATCCTCGTAAATAGCCACATCAACGAAATAGGTAGGCGCAAACTGTAGTAAAAGGAGGAAGAGCGCGGTCGCTGATTTATCCTGCAACAGCCACAAATCGAGTACACCGGGAATGCACACGATGTACGTTGGTAACAATGGCACCGACGCGAATATCGCTGCCGCAACTGAAATCATAAACAATTTTCATATTTATTCGCCTAGGTTCAACGATCATTGCGAGCACTTCCCTGCTTTCTACATTTTGAATACGGAATGAGAACGTGGTTAAATTGATGCTAATAATATGGATACACTACATAGAGAACGCTATCTGCAAAGGTCAAGAATAGAACCAGAAATCAGAGATATGGCCTTACGTAAATGTACTAAGTAGTTAATGAAGAGGCAGAAAAGGAATGGGAATCGTTGAACTTACTGTTAACGTTTTATCGAAACGAATGGACAATTAATCAGTTACATAATTCCACCAGTCTGGCGATTTTCAGTTTTTATTGCCTATTTAGTCGTGAGTAGTTAATTTCTGCATTGGACCTATTGCGGTGAGCTGGGAAGTCTTATTTTTGATCGTCTGTACTACGTAAACTCGAAATCAAAAAGTCCGAGACAAGTTACAGTGGGTTATTGAATCGATTTCTGAACTGAGGCTTAACTCGAAATTCTTCACAAAATGGAGAATGATATGAATATGTCGAATTGTACCGCGTGTTGTAAATCTGTCAGCACTTCGATTTGAAAAACGTATAATTAGATAAGAAGGTCAAATGGCTGGGAGGCGTTAAGATGAACATCACTGAAGTGATGCATTTATGTAAGCAATGCCGGATTTGTAGTTACAATAACTGCCATCAAGCTTCGTTATTATCATTTATTATCCTGATTTTTCCGGCATCAGTCGACACATATTTTATTTCTGAAGAAGAGCATCACATCTGAAACGATGTATACAAAGGAAGCGAGAAAATTCATTAGCTATTTTTGAGAAGAATTTCTGTTGAAAACGATATGAGGGTTGTCAGAACTCAAGACTTGCCCACTTTTCATTGAATCTCAAATGACTCCTCGAATGATAACAAATGAAAGTATTCGTTTTTTATCTCCGTATCAGAATTCCAGACTGCCGGCACTGAACTAGAAGTCTGTAATTTCCCAGCGAACATCCACGTGAGTTCTCATCTAACTAAAGATTACTTACACGTCGGCAAATAAATGATAGGCATTTGAAACAAATTATGTAGGAACCAAGTGTAGAGGCCGTAAAATAATGATAGCTTGCTGGATACCATGAAAACCTCAGCAACAGATCTTTCGATAGCTACAGCCAATCTGAAATCAGAAGAATTACGAACACGAATTACAATTCGGAATTTGAAAACATTCATTAGGGTATCAACTTAGTAAACTGTCCCAGTTTTGCTCTGCCTATTTCTATCAGATCCCCGATCAAAATTTCTCAATCCATGACTAGACTTTTTCGATTCTTTAATTTCTAACCCATACAGCAACCCAATTATGAAACTTTTATCACGATACCACAAATCTTTACAGCGGTAACTTGTACAGTAAACCGTATCAAGTTACCACTGTAACGATTTGTGGTATCGTGATAAAAGTTTCATAATAGGTCTCTTGAGCTTGCGACCAACTGTCAAAATATTCTTATGTACTTACTTATTTCCGTAAGTTGGACTGACTTTTGTAATGAATTCAACCGGTTTGTACATATCTTGGCTGGATGTTAGTAAATAAAATAATGCCGTCATGAATATAGCCTGTAAGAATAACAATTGCTTATTATATCATACGCATTTGTGAGGTGCCAGCTTGGCGTGACCTCATCCAGGTCTGATGAAGAGGAATGAGTCGAATTTACGTTCCCACGAAGATTGAACTCTCACCAGTATGAGGCCCTCCACCAAATACCAAGAAATCACCAAAAACGACTATCGCATGTGAAAGAAGCACAAATTTTTGATACCTGATCCTTTTAGGGTCGACACAGGGCCGCCGAGAAGGGGGGAAGGATACTTATCCCCCGGGCCCGGGTTTTTTGAGGGGCCCACAGAGTCACAGAAATTATAATTATCAAATAGACAATATGCCAGGGTAGGCCCGCAGATTTAACCCCCGGGCCCGGTTTGGCTCTCGGCGGCCCAGGGGTCGGATACTAGTAGCCGAGCCTATTGCAATCGCTATTTTCTAATCATTTCTTTCGTAGATGATCTGAGTCACAGTTCAGTTCAGTGGCGCGTCCATAGGCGGATCCATGATTTTCTCAAGGAGGGGGGGAGTATGAAAAACAACCTGAGTAATAATTTATGTTTTATTTTACCGTATGTTGGTTAATAAAAGCTCTTATATTTAACTCTTGTCGGGCTCTATCCCCTTAATATTGGCCCATTTCTGGGCAAATGCCTCTACACATCCCTTCCATCTTTTCCTTTCTCGTGCTTCTCTTTCTCCAAGTTGGGCCCCACTCCTGAACTATCTCGGCTGTCTATCTTGTTTGTGGTCTTCCCTTGTTGCACTTCCCTTTTCTTGGTATCCAATTCTAAACGTTCCTTCCCCATCTGTCCTCTTGCCTAATTACACATCCTGCATATTTTGCTTTAAACGTTTTGATCGTGTGTCCTGATTTTCCTCTGATTTCCGTGTTTTTGATTTTGTCTAGCTTTTTGATTCCTAAGATACTTCTCTCAATTGCTCTTTGAGTGGATGGAATTTTTTCCACACTGGTTTTTGTTGCCGCCCATGTCTGACATCCGTATGTTAGTGATGGTAAGATACAACTCTCCCAGATTTTGAATTTCAGTTTCTTTGCTATTTTCCCTTAGTAGAATTCTTTTTAGGCCCACTAGTTTTTCCACCCTCCCTTTATTCTTTTAGATATTTCTTTTTTGTTCCTATTTTGAAATGAAATTGTTTGTCCCAAATCGTTGCTGATTTTATCGGGGCTTGTAGCTTCATTACTTTTCTTTTCACTTTTTAATTTTGGGTACGTCTTCTTCGTTTTGTTCGTTCTCCCCTTCTTTCACTTTCTCTTTTATGTGTTCTTTGTCGTATAGTTTTTCATAGAACTGCGTAGCTGCATTCACAATTTGCTACCGGTCCCTAATTTCCTCCCCTTGTTTGTTGGCTACCTTCAATACCAACTTTCTCCCTTTGCTCTGTTCTTTTGCTGCCATTTTTTTATAGATCCATTGTCTCTCAAACTGCTTTCCACTTTCGCTGCATCAAATGTTCTTATGTCTTTACGAATTTGTTACTAAGCTAATTTCTTCAATTCTGTCAGTTTTATTTTCTCCGTTGTGCTAACAAATTTTTTGATTCGCAGTGGCTCCCTTTCTTCGATTATCTTTTTGGTGTTTTCTGTTAATTTATCATCCGTTATTTCTTTTTCTCTAACCACCCCATATTCGTTGTTACCTTCTTCAATTGCTTCTTCTGTGATATTATTTTTTTCTTGCACTGAGTTTCCATTTTCTTGTCTCCTTTCAATAATTTCCTTGACCCTTTCCCTATACTTGTCGTACCTGTGCACTAAGATAATTTTTGTTGCTAACTTCTCTTTTTTTCTAATAATTGTTGTATTTTATCCTCCTTCCCCATCTTATCTTTGCTCGTGATATTTTATGGTCCGACAAAAAGTTGAAATTAGTCAATATGGAAAACATCTTGTACTATCTTCATATCATTTGTTAAAATATGGTCTATTTCGTTTCTGGTTTTTTGATCGGGGGATATCCACGTGAATTTTCTAGCTTGTCTTTTTTTATAGAAAGTATTTGCTACTTTAAGATTTTGCTGGGATGAAAATTTTATTAATCTTTCTCCATTTTTGTTTTTGATTCCTAAACAATATTTACCCATGATTCCCAACCCTCCTTCGTTTCCGCCAATTTTCGCATTCCAGTCCCCCATTATCATTGTATAATATTCTTTGTTTCGCTCCAAAAGCTCTTCCAGCTTTGCATAGAACTCCTCCCTTCACCCTTCTTTAGCCTTCATTGTTGGGGCATATATTTGGGCTATCAATGCATCAACTTTTTCTTCCACTGAGCGTATGAGGTAGCGAATCCGTTCAGAGACTCCTCCAATTTCTTTGATTTTTCTCATTATTGGTTTTCGGATAAAAAACGCCACTCCCCTGAACCCTCTTGTCTCCCCATAGTAATACGTGAGATTTCCGTTCTTCTAGTTTTTCTCCCCATTTCCTTACTTCCCCTAATCGTATTGTATCCAATTTTATTTTTTCTATCTCTTTTTCAAATTCGTATATTCTGTCTTCCCCAACCACCCCCTGCAATTATAATACAATAAATTCAGACCATTTTCGCATTTTTCTTCCCGTTCTTCTTCCTCGAAAACAGGCGTTAGGTATAACAGCCTTTTTCCCCCACCGTGGCTGCCTCCCGTCTTGGGGGAAATGAATAATAATGCTAATATTAAATAAAAACTATCTAATGGCGGGTTATTTTGTACTTTTAAATTTAAAAATTAAGTTCGAAGGGGGAGGGGGTTAATCCCCTCCCTGGATCCGCCCTTGGGCACGTCATTTCGAATGTGTAAAGCTGATCAGTTTTCAGCAATGTTCATTGATCTAAGTCCCAGTTCCGTTCAGTGGCGCTTCATTTCCGTTGTGTGAAATCAATTACATTGTTGAAAATAAAAATAGTATACCTATTGAGTCAAAAGTGAGTGTTTACATGACGAGGGAAAGTGTGCGAACGAGCGTAGTGAGTGAGCTATTCCCGAGTCATGTAAACTCACTTAGAGTAAAATACCCATGATCACCTTTTCAACATGTGCACTAGCGCTCCTGCAATGTGCTTTATATGCGAATTGAACCAGTATTTTCATCTTTGTTTTAATACAGATTAAATAAGGATACGATGATCTTCAAAAATTATGGATATTTTGTTGGTCAATATAGAAAGTCATAACCAGTAAGCCTATCACAATCAAGTAACAAGAGTATGCTAAGCAACGTGAGGTAGTTTAGCACACTCTTTCAGCTGTTTCACTTCATGGTAATGGTACTTACGACTGTCAGACAACCAACGATTTCATCTACACTCTAATCTCTAGGTTGGTCAAGTAAACATAGGTACTACATGTACGGTGATCATTCGGAAAAACTATTCTGATCTAATCGTTGGTACCAAAAAAATAAATAAATAAATAGAAACTTATTTGGACAGAATAGTCAAAAATTTTAGCATCGCTTCAAGCTAAATTAGATGAGCATATTACATACAATCTTGAACAAGAATTTTTTTGAACTAGCCGAAATGTCTATCATTACTTCCAAGTATGTTAAGTGGCCTTCTGGTCACTGTTGTGATACTCTAAAGGGTAGTCTGAGGCCAGGGGTGCGGTGTCTGGGGAGCCAATTCGGCATGCGTGCATCGACAAACGCTCCAACAAACATTAAGTATGTTAAGTGGAGATATGATGATAATTGCAAAAGTTTGAACAAGGTTAGCCATCTTTACGTACACCAAGGTTCGAAAAAATTATATTTACGTTCATTTTCGCTTTGCAGTGTTGAAAAAGCTTCATTGGGAGGAAAGAGGGGGAGAGTTGTTTTATAATTTTTCATCTAAATAAACGTAGAAATCAAACAAAAAGAGGAGCCTTCAACTTTTAAATTTTGCCAACTGAGGATTCGATTTTATCAACTAATTGAAACCTTCGAGATCAACGAGCAAAAGAAAATCGTCATTATTTTCCTGTTTCCAACGCCCAACTTTTCCATCCTAAGGACAATTTGTGAACTGATGAGTGTGTACGGGAAGAAGCCACATAGAGTAAGGCGGGGCAAGAGTACGCGATAGGGTAAGAGTACTATACGCAATTTTTCAAGGTTATTTAAAATGTTTTGGTAACATTGATTGTATACGAAAAAGGTTATCACCTAAAAAGCCGAACTAGAAAAAAAATCACTCATTTCGCTCGTATTTTTGTGATATGAAATTAAAAATGCATGTGAAGTTTTATCATCCGAAAACTATAATTTTTCTTTGTCCTGAAATAAGGATTCCTAATTGATGAGCGATTTAATTTTACTGTACGTTGTGTTTTTCAGCAAGATGGTTCGGTATGTTGTCATATAATTCAGTTTTCATGATTATCAGTATCTTTTAAATTATTTTTATATCACAATTCATAAAATTCCGCATGTTGGGGAAAGAGTACTACATTGAATTGTAACGTATTTTGGTTTTTCTGAGCAGACCTCACATTAGAAAAACAAACCAGTAGTTTGTATCTGATGAAATTTTCTTACTTAAAATATCTATTCCATTTCGTTCTCTTTTTATACATAATACTCTTACCCCATATCAAAAAGGTACTCTTACCCATCCCCGTAGGGTAGGAGTACTATTTATCAATTTTTTTAATGCTTTATTGTATGACGCGTATTTGGGGAATGGTGTTTAAACCGTGGTGAAATGAAAGGGAAAAGATGTTATTTCATGACACATTTGGTTAAAATCCCCCCCCCCTCTCAAGATCTTCCAATTATAAGTGCTCAAAGCTTAAGTGCGTACTTTTGCCCCGCCTTACTCTCTTTTTGAATACGTCCTTTGTACTCTGATTTCATTTTTATAACCCATTTTCTATTCCCAAAGAGTACCAACTATAATTATTCGTACGGCTTCGCCAAAACATTCACAACTGCCAGATCTCATTGCAGAAAAAGCAAGGAGCCACGTCCACAAACAACACCAGCTTCATAACGGGAAATTGTAGAAATGAGGAGTTATCTGTCAAAAGGGCCTCTGACGAATAGGATTCCCATTCGTCAGGGGCCCTTTTGACAGATAACTCCTCAAATACGGATTAAGAAATCATAACTTCATATTCAGCGAATATTGTTAGCAGGATTCGTACCCTACTATGATAATCGTTTTTTACATTTCAAACAATTGTTACAACACAGTGTAGTCCGAGCCAGCTAATCACACGATTTGAGAGCTGAGACAAATTTCAGTCCTCTTTCAGGCCAGCAACATTTCAATTTGTTTAAGATCAGAAACATACTGTCATGGATTGGGGTTCAAACTTCACCTCGGTAGCGCTACCATGGGCAAACGTTTCGTGCAGTTTCGTGGGTATTGTTATCAATTTGGAGTGATCTATTCACCCCAAAGTGATAAGAATACAATGAACATGCTGACAGTGCTGCCAACACATGCAACTGAGGTTTAAGTTCCAGTTGGGATGATCCGCCACTCTGCACTTACCATATCGATGATGAAACTAAACACAGTGGAGCCACTAACGAGTATAATCGAAATGAGCGTTTCAAACAAGTACAGAATCAATCCGATATTGTCAACGGTGAAATCCCAAACATTTCTCATTGCTGAAGATAACGTGGTCATGTTGTTATTCAAAAACTGCACAATAGTGTGCATATTCAGCAGATCTAGAAGCATTAATATTCGCCACATTACTCGGATATGTGATAGAAACAACCGACTGAAGAAACGACTCGGCTTACCAGAAGTTTGACTAATATTTAGAGTGAACCTATCCCAAATTTGGTAAACCGCATCGGAGGTAACTTTGGGTCCGACGGCGTCGTCATTGTCGCTAACTATCCAGGCCTGATAGATCCGATCGTACAGCTCCAACACCATTTTCTCTAACTCAGCGGCTTTATCATCGTTGAGACCATCGAGCAGTTTTTTAATCTGTTAAAAAAACTTCTCTTGTTAATTGTACCGAAAATCATACAGGAATTATAGAAAAAACAGGGTTGCCAGTGTCATTGCGAATGGTAGCAACATTCTTTTTGCATAAGATATTCGATCAGCTGCAAAGAGGGGATTTTTCTCTCTGGTCCAATTTTTCACCAATACTTTCCCAGCAATGTCTGTCTTTCTTTCTGTCTGATTGGCTGCCGGGATACTTGACTGTCAGATTCTCGGTGGCTGATGGTCAGTCTGGCTGGCTGAATTTTGGGCTACTTTCTTCATTTTTGCTTTCAACCCGAGCCCTGAAATCCGCCCTTTCGAGCATTACTTCAAGGACGTCGGGAAGACTGTTAGGTCTGTCTTAGCCCTCTTCTCTTGTCGAAAAACCGGTCTAGGTCGAAATGTAGCGAGTTGCTACTTGGGCTCAAACCCGGGACCTCCGAATTCCGAGACCAGCGCGCTATCCGCTCGGCCAACCAAACCCAATTTTGAGCTGCTTGCCCTTGCAATTTTTCGAATCTTTTAAAAAACTCTTCCTTTTTTTTATTATTATTAGGGGGAGCTGGCTTCTTTCCCATGTCGACAATCACATACCTCATGTCAGTCGTCCTCGATGTCTCGCATTTCCTTACATTTACTGACCTCTTGCCCAATTGCCCACCTACCTGTCAGTCTGTCTGTCCACCAGTTTTTCTTTTTATCTACTTAACAGCCAGCCTGTTGGTCTAACTGATAGGTTGGTTGGTTTGCTAGTTGCCTCGATTTCTCATTGGATTTTGGGATAATGGACCTCATTCCCATGTATTCTTGAATTTTTATCTGACGTTTTCGGCATGCATAGGAGGTGGAGGCCAGGCTTATAGTCAATAAAGAGCTTGATGACAAAAGTAATTATTTTCTGGGGAGTCCAATGATCGAGAACGATAGACTAGTCGCAGTAATTACTGGAAAAATAAAATATAGACTACAAACACAACCGACCATTTTTGAAATGAAGTCTCTTCCGTAGACATAGGCATTTTCAACTGCGGAATCCAAATGATTCTGCCAGTCTTCGGGAACCACATTCAACTCCTGGCTGAATATCAAAGACTCGTTCAGTACTCGACTGCCGACTTTAACGATATACATTCCTTCGGTGTAAATCTAACATTAACAAAATGGAAACCTGAGCAATCATTTTACAGTGCAAATGGCATTAAAGAATGTTGTTATGATAACTAAAAGAACACGTCCGTTCACTTGGATTGTATCACGACCATTAAATATAATCACCTGCATTGTGATAAAAACGGAAGCAAATAGGAAGAATACGATCACCAGTAACATGACTATACTGGCCGAGAGGGCATCGCACGATTCTCGAAACATCTTCAGAATATTAGTCTTAGTTAGAATGATAATCTGTGAAAAAAAAAGTTGATTTATCGTCAGGTGGCAATGGCAACAGTTCTCGCCATATTTTCAATTCTCAAATTCGACAAGACTCACCTCATGTATACTAGAAAATGGCGGAGGAAAAATCACAGCCAATTGTTCTTCGTTCAGTACGTTCTTTGGGATATTCTTACAAAATAACAAACTATCGCAGATCAATTTGTGGAATCCAACAGCGCTAACTATGAAAACAAAGTAATTATTTGTACTTCTCCGCACCCGTTCAACAATACCAAACCATTTCTTACAAATGCCAACAGTCTGACAGTTTTATGAGCAGAATGAAACAACCGAAGCCCGATAAACTTACACAGTTTGCTGCACACGAAGACGATTACATGAAGGCCAAGAATGTACGGTGTCCACCACCATTTAATAAAGAACATGAAAGCACAGGCAAAACCTACCCAGCAGAGGTAAAGGTCGCCAATGTGCTCGTCTTCATCGGTATCAGGGGCGGTCGATTTGAAAGCCACAAAACTGAGCTGCGATTTGAATTTCCTACGCTGACTTATCGTCTTCCTCAGATTCTCGTCATTGCTGCAACAATTTTAATCGGAGTTATTTACACTATTCCTAAAATGTTGAGATGTTCACAGTCAAGTACGTACAACGAAGGTCCTATGGTCACTGATTTCTTTTTCACAGATGGACTTCCCGTATCTTGAGGCACTGCTGTTGGAGTTGATGAACTGATCGGGCCCGGCGAACTGACTCGATCTGGTGTGCTGATGAACTCGGTAGATGGTTCTGAAATTAATTACATCTTTAGAGGCGTGAAGACAACAATTTTAAAGTAGACTGGTAGTTTTCAGCTGCCCATCTAGATTGAGAATCATCTAAGCTGCCAATCTTCTATTCTATCTGCCTATTTTTAAATTAAATTGAAAATCATCTCGGCAACTAACCGGCAATCTTCAGATGCGAGTAATGATACACGTATGCGGAAATGAACAGGGTTAATAAGACCAGGAACACTGGTATCTGCAAGATATCCAAAAAAGATGTCGCGTAACACAGCACAGCAAACCAAGAGACAATCGAGAACGCAGACAATACTCGTTTATTTGTGACATCCCATTGAAACATAACCGTACCAATAAAACCAACGACAATCGGCATCACCTGAAATGCATAAATCTACAGTAGTTGAACACCGAGCATGACCCGTAGAAATGGGCTTTACATAGTTATTCACTCACAATGAATGTATGACTGCATAATCTCAACGCCAGCAACAAGCTCGAGACAATAATGTCGTAGGTTTTCCACAGAAATTCAACTGGGAATGTGGGTGCTGCGAAATGAAGGCAAGATACAGCAACAATAGCAACTACGGGGTAGAAGTTACGACGGACGAATCCGTAGAGGAAGTCGTTCACCTCGCCGTACAGGAAACACGGATAGGAAATGCCATCGGCAATTACATAAATCAGCGATGGTTTCTCCAGCGAATGAACGCAGCGGGTAAGCTTCTTTGATATTCGAACTTTGAATGGATATAACACGGAGCCACACAGAAGAGCCCACAGCAGAGGCTTTAAAAAAGGATTCAATACCATGAACACGCCATAGGTGGCCATGCAGCCGCTGAACATCAGGACACAGCCGATCACATTGTACACGGTTTGCTTGAAGATCTTCTCGTTGGTTTGGAATTCCAGACCGCTGTTGAACTTGGAAAACCAATCTTTGAACGAGAACTCCCGCAGGTCTGGAGTGGCACCGGCTGTTTTTGACATATTTGCGAGCTTATTGGAACATTCAAATCACGTTTATCAGTTATATTTCTATTTTCACTATTATTTTCATCCTCGGAACACACGACTATCTAGAAATGAAGTGACAAATTTGGTTTCGCAGTTACTGTCATTACCTCATAACATGTTTAAATTTAAACTGATGTTATCATTTTTCGGGAATGTGATACTAGTCAGTGTTGATACGCTTAGAGTCTCAAAATGGTGACACGGTGAAAGAAAAATTGAAAATGAAATTTTGTTCCGTTGTTATTCGATTCCGATAAGGATCGAGAAGTTTTATCGCTATTCTTAAATAATTATGAACACCCGATTAATTATTTCCATTTCAATATTCAATATTCAATTTCGGGCTCCGTCGGTCAATTATTTCATTTTCAATCAAGTAAAGAGACAATTTGTTTCGTTCAGAGGTAACACTGATTGAAATCCAGCCGTAAACATACATACAGAAAACACACAAACATACTTACCGCGGTAACAACCTGACAGAATGGACGTATCAGGAAAAAACTTGTTAAACTTTGTATAGGATGAGAACTAATTTTACGTAAATAAATTGTGTAACAGACGAACGTTATTGCATAAACTTTACCAATCATTTTGTCATTATAAGAAATAGAATAAATTATACTACGAAATTTAAAAAAAATAAATTTGAGTACGAAACCATTAACTTGGAACGCACGTATCTTAGGTAAGCTCAGAGAATATGTAATTGATGGACTGATAAATAATAATTCGTACTTGCAGCTGAAATTGGAATTAAATGTGTGTATGGACTAGGACCCGAGACTAGAGGTTCCCAAGGGTGCGAAGTTCGAATGAATGAAAGAGATATAAACTGTAGTGCTCCCTGAGAAAGCCGATTATAAATTTGGCGTAGGAATTTCTCTGAAAATAATACTTACATAAGCGTATATCAATTGATAATGTCCTAATGGTGAAAAATACGCATTATATATTGTGGATTATGTACACTGGCGTCCACGAGTGGGTACATTGCTGATATGAAATTACATTGAGCAATCACCATCATTCTGTGGACAATTTACCCGCCAAACACGTGTCAACATACTCGTAAATATACCATGTCCATGTGGAAAACGAGAGCAGACCAGTAGACAATAAATTTTGATGACTGATTCCTTGACATCTACTGAACATTTTTGTTCAGTAAACTGTCTGTAAAGAATTGATGTTGACATACAAGTTGAGAAGTAGAATTTTTTTTGTCTAATTTACAGTCTACATATTCGCGAATTACAGAGAGAGAAGGGTGCGCTGCAGGTGGCCGTTTTTGGAAAGTGGACGGGAAGGTAATCGCTTATCAGTTTGCCAGTTGGTGAATGTAAAATTTTATTAATTTTGCTGAATTAATTCAAAAATTTCCGGATTTACAGGAATTTCTGAAAATGGTGAGGACATATTTCTCCCTTGAAAGACTGAAATATCACTAAACACGTCCTAGAACTCACAGATGTTTTTCAAGAGGCTGGTCCTCATTAGTTTTTATACCGGAAGAAAGCGAGCTCCCGGAAGTTATGTATTTCTAGTTGGTAGCATTCTGTTAGTACGACGGAAGGAGTAGAACTGTTGCCTTCAGAGAATACACATGAATTGCTGAATGGAATAAATGAGGCCTCGAAATATGTAAACTAATTATGTCAAACCAATGGCATAACACTGTTCCACAATATAACCTTGATTCACAAGCTACAAAAGGAAAAGTTGACATTTGCTGATGTTTTACAAAATAACTGAGGAATATCAGCGTGTTTAGGGTTACAGTCAATGTTTCAATTCAGGAAACTACGAGTACATATGTGAAGCTGTAAAGTTCGTGTATTACCGTCCGCTCCAGTGAACAGGACAAGAAAGTTGGATGTCAAAAGTACGATTTTATTAATACTAATGAAATTCAAACTAAACATATCTTTGAAAATGCTGTCATCATTTTTCAGTATTTCTGAACCTAACTGCTGCTGATATTTTATGAGACCACTGACATCCTTTATGGGTAATTCTCTGAAAAGCGTTATTTTTCATGTCACAGACCTGGTTTAACTATGGAACTGACTATATGAAATTATTATTTTAATAATGTGTTATAATGCACTCTCCTTTAACCTTTCATTCATATTTAAAACCTTCAACATCACTCCAAAGTCCCCAAAATCTACAATGAAGTACAAGATCTTCGCGTTTTTTCCATTGGTCTGGATGTCACACGGTTCATTTTTCATCGTGTACCAAAAGAGCCGCATAATTGTACTCATTAATTGTTTTTAATAATTAGAATTGATAAGCAGAGTTTGAACAACAAGTTCTAAGGTTTCATATTGTAACGAAATTCGTACCGAAAAACGCACAAAAACACGTACTAAGAACTTTTAATGTCACACTAATACAAACGCACGAAAACAGTAGCTAGATCGCTTTGAAAACGCACAGTTTATCGCATATAAAACTAGACTATATGGTGATGGTCAGCGGCCTTTATATATCCCAGCGTTATTGGCGAAACTCCTTATCGCTTTTGTTATATCAAACTTCTATTCTGTTGCTTGAAACGTGTCGATATTTCTTTGCTTATCTCAAATGTTCGGAATTATTTGCCACAATATTGATACTGAGTGTCCCAATGAGATCAACTGAGAACAAAATGTCTTTGTCACACAACTTTTTTCCATCAGTCTGGTACTTTTTCTGTCTGCTTCCATGGCAGCACTGATGTTGCTTCGGATATTCACTGTGGGTCCGATGGCTTCATTCTGACAACATGAACACTATTTTAATGTGAAATTTATTGTGAAACTAAAGTTGATGAAGTACATTCCACAGCACAAATCTATCAAAATCTTGAAATTCCCAGTTTTTGTGTTCCATCAGTCTGGGTTATCATATATCTTATCAGATACACCGGAATCATGGTCTGAAACAAGGTAAATAATACTTGTAAGATACTCATTTCAAAGAAAATATTTGAAATTGCTTGAATTTTATTCACCGGCCGTTAATATTGAAATTTGAATAAAATTTCCATAGGTCTGGTTGTTCCAAGTTTTCCATTCGTCTGGAAGACATAATATTTCGACACAAAAACGATCGGTAAACTGCTCTACCTTCATTCTAATGCTCTAAATTGTCCGTACTTTGTGTTCATATGTCCTTCATTATCCCTTAAATGGCACACATCTGCGAAATTCGCCGATGACGCGTTTTCGCGCACATCATGCGTGTATGAACGGTGGTATGTACACGAATGCGAAGGCGCTTAAATGCATGGTTAATCCCTTGCAAGTTACAAATGCAGCAGGATCTAACCTTAATTTTAATTCTACGATATTTGGAAATTTTGGTGTGGGGGGGGGGAATTCGAGTCTTTCTCAGAAGCTAAATTTCTTAAACGTGTTTTTATCTCTGTAATTGCTTGTATAGTATATTTTGTTTTGATGTTTAAGTATGCCAATAGCCTTGCTTTTTTATGGAAAGAATATCGCCCCTCTTTGGAGTTCCACAGGGGGCTTACACCAAAACGAATTCATAGGTAATGTTGAAATATTTACCAGATTTATTTTTGTATTATTTGACTTCTGAAAAATTTAAGTTACTACTATGAAGCCGCTGTTATTATTATTACAATAAGTACGACTTACCTTTTCTGCAATTTCAAACTGAAACTCGAGAGGTTGTTGTATGCTCATAACCTTTTTACATATTTTTCATGAATACCAATATAAGAAAGCGGAAAAATACACATACATTTCTTTTTTCTAGATAGGTATGTACTTACATGTGTTAACTGTAATTATTCATGTGCTCATCTCCAGGTTTGATTGGGCGAGGTTAATGGAATTGTACGATTATGACTAACTTTTCAGGTACCAGACCCAAAGAATTCCATCGATCTGGCTGAGTTTTCAAGTACCAGACTGGTCATTGAAAATTCAGAACGTGATGCCCCCTCCCCTTGGAGTATGAATTGGGCTGAACTGCATTTTTGGCCTCTGGGACACCTCAGCAATGGACCCTAGCACCCCCCCCCTCCCCAAATGAAAAAATGGAACATTGATACATTAATTAGAACCTGAGGTATTGATGTTTGAGTGGAGGAAAAGCTTGGAAAAATCATAAATTAAGTCGCTTTGAGTATAACTCGAGTAAGGTCAAAGTTAAGTGCATTCCAATACTTGATGACATATATGTACATACAAATACCTTTCATTAAAAAAAAAAATTTAAAAAAAAATAAAAAAAAGCAAATCAACTGGATAGAACGGCCGGACGAACTCGTATTAGTTTTCATTTTTAATATATAGATTTTGGGATTTTGGGGGCGGCAAAAAATAGCCCACAGTGGCCAATCAGGTAAATCAACTTCAACTTTGCCCTCAGCCCCTCCAGGTTTTTCTTGGAGAGATCCTATTAGTGAAATTGATTTCTTATAGAAAATTCAGTGGAAAAAAATGAGTTGTGCCTGCCAGTAACAATGTATGCAACTTGAATAACATGAAAATTCGAAATGCTTCTTTTTGAATATTTTTGTAACTTTAGGTAACCTTGGGGGGGGGGCAATTTTTCCGGGAAATTTCAAATATGTCAAGAATGGTGAGAATGAGAAAAATAGAAAAAATTTGATGAGAACTCTAATATGAAAATTTTACTCATTTTGGAACGCCACGGAGAATTCACCACCTTAAACCTTCACAAAAGAAGTGCTAATTTTTCGTTTCCTACATATTGAGATCAACTTGCCCCCAGCACCCGGGGGGATTTCTTCTGGGGTGGTGCTCACTCACTTGGTGGAGCGTATGGCGATGCATTCACACCAAAATATCTCCCCAAACACCGCACCCCTGGCCCCGGAAACTACCCTTTCAAGTATCGCATCAGTGACCAGAGGGACGCATTGAAGCTGGCCCGAGTCTACCTTGTGCACCACAGACGGACGCACTACCTTCCTTCACCCCCTCACCTTCTCATTTTGGTACACTGTGGCGACGCAGGAAGGTGGTGACGGCGGGATGAGTCCTGCCGAGGGTCCGCAGCAGCTGCCAAAGCTCTAGGATGGTACAGAGCCGTTATGTCCGGTGTGGGTCGAGCTTTGTCTGTCGGCCCTCTGCTTCGACCACTCTGTCTGCATCTTCTTCATCATAATGGCCGAGACAGAGACCGACTTGGGGAGGTGCTGCTGAAAAAAACGATCTTTAAGAGGACCTATTTGTATAATTAATTGGTACTGCTACAGACAAGTTATATCAGTATGCCACCAGCTCCTTGAGCCTCCTTGGCTTCTCTTGGGGAAATGCTGCAGATAAAAATGGTTTATGCAGAGGAAGAAGTTGTGCAAATTGATAATTTGTATCTGGTAGCGGTTGGTTACGAGGCCCCATTTACCTGATTGGCCGCTGTGTACAATTTTTTCTTTTTGCCCATAAATATACGTGAAACACATTTTATCCCCACCTTATTCGTTTTTCATTTTTTCCCCCATGGATTTTGCCGCTATGTGCTTAAGCCCACTTCAGCATAATGGTAAATCTGCCATTGTGTGCGAGCCACCTAATTTGCTCATCTAAGCCAATCCCTCAAGCTCTCCTCTCACTTATGAGTCTCAGCAATAAACGATCGGAATTCATGAATACTGTGCAAACCTTTTGGCAGATTTCAAGTTCTTTTCTAATTTGCTTCCAACCCGAGCCCTGAAATCCGCCCTTTCGAGCATTACCTCGGAGACACTGAAAAGCCGTTAGGGCTGTCTTAGCCCTTTTCCCTTCTGGCCGAAAACCCGGCCTAGGTCTAAATCTGGCGAGTTACTACGTGGGCTTGAACCTGGGACCTCCGGATTCCGAGACCAACACAACCAGATCCCCTGGCACATTCCAATTTAACACGGCTGTTCCAAGATACCCCCCCAATTGACGGTATATTTATGCGGATGTGTATGTCGCCGGTGTATCAATATTTGTTTACGACTCCACATTTCGCTCTATTCTTCTGACCTACCGACAGCTTCAACACGTACACAGAGAAGAAAACATTTATTAAAATATTCAAACAATTATTTAACAAAAAAACAAAAAGAAAAAACAAATCAAGTATACGTAACAAACAAACAGAAAGATCCAGCGAAGACTATACGACATACTATAGAAGCATAACTGGTTAAAGAGATACAACACAAAATGGAGGAAAAACATAAAAACGTACATAGGATTATCTAATGGCTTTTAACGTGTTTTATTATGTCGGTCTTATTCCGGAAACTTTTGTTGCACTGATGACAAGAGTAAACATTCTTCGTGTCCGGCTCCAGTTTGAAGGACCGGTCGTTGAACTGCTGCAGCGAATACGGCAACAGCACCGGCCGCTTCTCCGACTGATTGGCGTGATGAGACCATTGCGCTTCTGTCGTGAAGAATCGACTGCAGCACGAGCATTTGAAGCATTTTAAGTCGTTTTCCGGATGCAGCTTGATCCAGTGACTCAGCAGTTCGTTAAATTCGCCGAACGTCAGTTTACAGTGCTTACACACGAAATCGTTCTCCGGCTGCTTGATTGGCGCACGCTTGAGTAAGCGGTTTCTCGTTCGACGAACTTCCCTTGTCACAGTCTAGCTGCTCGCCGGCGTCGAGCTTTCTCTGGTGAGCTTCGACGAAATGAACCGAAAATTCGGACTGCAACACGAACTTGCGATCGCACTCTCGGCACTCGACGATGGACTCGCTCTCGTGGGTACATTTGTGCGCGACTACGGTTTCGACGTCATTCGACTCCAGCTGGAGGCCGCAGTAGTTGCAGTTACATGCTGCCGGTTGAATGTGACTTCGCGAATGTCCGGCCAGCTCCGTTTGTTTGCAGAATGCTCGCTCGCACACAGCACACGCGTAGGGGTTGAAGTTCGGGTGCGAGTGAGCTTGATAGGATTTCCGATCGGCGAACGTTTCGGAGCAATGGGAGCAGACGAATTTACGAGGTAGATCGTGCGATGTGAGATGCACAGCTAGTGCTACGAATGTGTCGAACGTTTCGTTACAGACGACACATCTCATCTCTCCGGAAATGTGGCCAGATCGATGGTGTCTCAGTTCTACGCCTCCGTTGCAGATGACGTCGCAATACTGGCACACGAAGCACAGATCTTCCAAGTCGGTCATCTGCTTCACGGTAGCCGCGTCCGCTGGATACTCGGTCTGCGAAGCCTCAACTTTAACCTCGGCTGGGCCGCTTTTCTCGGCGGAGACGCACTCGATACAAGTGAAGTTCTGGATCACTCCCGGACCGTTGACCGTGTTCGGGAAGTTCCGTTTGCATCGAGTGCAAGCGAGGCCATTTTGATCGTGCGTTTTCAAGTGATTCTCGTAGTCCTCTTTCTTATTGAACAGCTTTATGCAGGAAACGCAAATGAACAACAGACCTTTGTGCACGAGTAGATGCAGCCTGAACAGCAGCACATTCGTAAACGATTTATTGCACAGTTCGCAGTTGAAAACCTGCGGCTGTAAATGCGAGCGCATGTGCTGTATCAAGTTCGTTTGCTGCACGAATATCTCCTTGCAGTAGGTACACTTGTACAAGGTTTTGCTGTGCGTCTTCAGATGCGGCAGGAAGTCCGCTTTGGACAGCGTTTTATGGCACACCTCGCATTCCTGAGACCTCTCCGGGGCACCGGGCGCGACCGCGCGGTCCTCTTCGATCTTCTCTTTGTCTTTATTCGAGTACTGAAAGGTAACCTGATCGTTGGTGAATGAGATCTCGACAGGCGTTTCGGGTTTGACGTCCTCAACGGGCGTGGAAGAGTGACAAGGCTTGGAATTGAGCATTTGTTTCAGCAAGGTGTAGTTACCGGAGAGCTTGCTGCTGGAAGCTGCGTCGACTACTTTCCTAGTAGCCGTCGCCGTACTGGTGATCGAAGAAGCTTGAACCACCACTTGGTTCTCCGCAGGGCCACGGACGACCGATTCCTCGATCAGTTTGCACGCGTCGTCGTAAGCGATTTGCAGAATATTACGTTTTCCGTTCGGGATCTGCTTGGCAGGAGGAGGCTGCGTAATATGCAATTTCCCCGGGTCTATTCGCTCCTCTTTATGGATCGGTATTCTGCATCGGTTGGTGTAGTCGTTGTGAACGCGTTTACTCGCTTTGAGTTCGGTCGAGTTGAGCTTGTGAAACCGATTGAATGCGTTTTTGACGTTGCGTTTTCCTTCTTCCAACTTCGGGTGTTGACCCGCTTTTACGACAGCCTTTGGCACACCGCCGTTCCGCCTACCCACGTCGACCACCACCTTATCATCGGTGCTGCTGGACACTTGCGACTGGCTCAGCGGCTGGCTAACGCTTTCGTTGCGATTCATAATAGGAACTAAGTACGTCGTTTTGCCGTCTATGGTTGGCAGTCGAATGTACGTTTCGTTAGTGCTACTGGAAGACGCGACCGCAGTCTTTTGTTGAATTGGTTTGGTAACAAGTGCTGGGTTCGCATTGGCTGGCGCCGGCGAGCTGGAAGAAGAGGGTAACACGTACACGACCAGATAATTCTTCGGGGCTGTCGCCGTTGATAAGTTGGTCTGCAGTACGGCTAGATCTTGCACATTCTCTCTGTTCTGGTTGAGTAGTATGTTAGTCCCTAGCTGGGCATTTGCGGCCGGAACTTTGATAGCCAAGTTTTCGGTGAAAATGCCGTTCATATTGACGCCTCCTTTCTGCACCAGTAAGCCGGTTCTAACGGTCGAAATTGCGCCCTGAGATTTCGGTACGGTTTGGCTTTGGTAATTGACGTCAGCGCAAATGGCGTTCCCGTTCATATTTGAAAACAGTTCCTGGATAATTTCGTTGGATTTTATTTCAGTTCCGCTGTTCATGTTGGTTTTGATGAACTGGCTCAGCGTATCGGCGGTCGAATTGTACGTCGGGGGCTTTTTCTCGACTTCTGGAACTACCGGAATGTGATTTTGGACGGTGTAGTGAGCCTCTTCGTTCAGGAGTTCGCCGTGAACCTTGTCGTCGCTGTGGGTGTAAAAATACTGTTGGAAGATGTTCTCGATGTCGCCCGACATCATCTCGTCGGGCTGATGCGTGTCGCCGGAGGTCGACGACAGATCTGTGCCTGCGGGGTGGGGGAAATTAGTTAAGCTTGCGCTGCTCAGGCTCACATTTGAATTCTCGTATATCAGACAAGAAGTGTCGGCTGTGTACGCCGGCTCAAACAGGCCTACATTTTCGTCGACCGGCTGCTCGGTGTTCAAATTTTTGGATGTGCTGTCGCGGAGGACATCACTGCGCAGCTCATTGGTGACCTCCGATTTACCCTGATACAATGTGTTGTTCAGCAGCGATGAAGAGCTCGTCATAATGGACGTATTCTCCTGGTGGAACACGACGTTGTCCGACGCCGACATCACGTAAACCGGTTCGGTTTTTGCGGCTGAGCATTCGGCGTAAGTGGAGAGACTGAAGTTATACTGCTCGGTGAGGTTTGCATCACAGTTAGGCGGGTTCAACGACTGGGCTGTACCTGTAATCACAGAAACCACCAAGTTCAATAGATGGTTAAACTTGAACAGGGTATTGAGTATCTCAAGATCGCGTCGCGACTCAATTGCCTGTTACCTGCGTGCACTCCATTTACTCATGTTAGCCTTTTTCGGCTCTCTGCTTTGCTGAGTTTGTAACCTGCGTCTGTACTCTCGACCATGTTTGCTCTTAGATTATCAGACGTTGTGTTCAATACATAGAGATGATGAATTTTTGAGAGATAAGTTAGAATGGGAAGTCGTTCAAGAAGATGTAGACTTCATAGGTACTGATGTCAGAAAATAGAAAGGCTTCAAGATTTTGGTAGCTGATGGTATTATAGAGGAAGTATTGATGTGCAATGAAAATCAAATGACAGAAGTACACTGAATGGCGTACAGAATGTTTCCGCATTCTTTAGCATACCGTCACATGGGGTATCTTGGAACAGCCGGCTAACTTGGAACGCATTAGCAGACATGCGTACATGCTCTCTTATGTGTCCACTCAAGCTAATCCCCGGACCTCTTCCCTCACTTATGAGTATATAAGCAGTGACAGGTCGAAATTTATAATACTGTACGAGACTCTTGGTGTCTTGGTGCGTTCCAATTTATCCGGCTGTTCCAAGATACCCCATTTAATGGTACATTGTCATCAGATTTTTATGGCTTGGACATTTTGTTCATAATAGCTTTCAGTCAACGTAACTCTCTGTATACCGAGGCCTGGACACCGCCACCTTAATTTGTCAAAGTACAGCCAGTGAGTCAGATAATCTACAAGCCATACAAATAGAGAAACAGACCGACAGCAGAGGAGACACTCTACCACTAATAAGGGAAAACTCGACAATATGAGGCCGATAAACTAACAGACAGACCCATGAAGCATGAACAGGCCATTTACAAAAGAGGTTCATTCCACTTTTTGAGGTATATGAGTTCGGCATGGTTTCAGAGTGCAGAAGGTAAGCCGGATCGTGGAGGCGCATAAAGAATTCATTCCAAGCAATGTAAGCAAAGTGAAATGTGACATCACTTTCTCGCATTGCCCACAGAAGCGTTTCATTTCGGAATTAATCCCTCTTACTATCAAATCAAAAATAATGCTCTGCTGTTTAACAGCAGAAGAGTTTTATTCCACACAGTGCTCTAATCAGTTTGATCTGTGTTTTGTTATCAGCACATCATGTCAGGTGAATGTTTTGCTTCTAAATGGTGAACTGTGCGAACTGTTGTTTGCTCCTTGGTTATTTGGGACCATACAGAACTTCGTTTTCGTTGGAAACATTTCATTGGTATCCGAAAAGACGCAATAGAATAGCACCCGAGAAAGGGACCATTTTTGTATCCAGCCATTTCATCAGTTTCGCACATCGTGTGTTATGAAAGGCCAGATTAAGGTAAGCAACATTCTCTCTTATCTAACCTTTATATCCTCATGTTCGAATCGAGTTCCCAAAAATAGGAGCTTACTGTCAACGTCACCGTTTGCAGCCAGAAAAATTGGAAGATCTCTCCAAATACATATGGACGCTGTTAAGCGAGACAGAACCAAGCGACATTTGTTGACAAAATGAGTTAGTTATAATTGGAAAGAGCGTAAAAAGTATAATGTTTCAAAATTGGACCCCTGATTTGGACGCTGTTTAACAAAAGGGAACTAACCCACAAAATCCGCTTTTTCAGAACACGTGATTCGAAGTTCAAGAACCGTGTAGAAACTATATGACACAGCGTTTACTGATAAGCTTTTTTCAACGTGAGTACACATTTTTGAATCGGGGGCCCAATTTTGAAAAATTCTACGTTTCACGCTCTTTCCAACGTTACTAATAACTTATTTTGTTTACAAATGTGGGTTAGTTCCCTTTTGTTAAACAGCGGCCATTTAAAAATATGTATTCACGTTGCATAAATCCTTATCAGTAAACGCTATATCATTGGGATGTGGAATGGAATGTAAGAGCGGTAATGTGCACCTCCTAATAAAAGGTTGAGTGATCATGGAGGGAAATAACATTCATTGCTGTAAATGGTAAAAAGGGGTTTTTCAAAAAATCATTATAAAATAAAGAAATGACAAGCATGCTTCAAACTTGAACTGCAGGGAGCAACATAATCGAACTTGCGATTAGAAATTTCACATGTCCGGTAGCAAAATGAATAAAAGTGCGGTGAAGTTTGAAGTAAGAAATGAGTGGTACTTTATCAGGTGCTGGCGCTACTGCGTTTATTTTTTTCTCCATGATCACTCATTGAGGGTTCACAAAATATCCGCTAGATGTGAGCCACTTTGATTCCGACATTCCGAGTCCCAATGTGTGCCCTGCCAGGAAGAAAGGGACCTGTGCACAAAAAATCATTTTTATGATAACAACTATTTTTGACTAATTTTAGCCGCCCTTTCGCGTGGTGTTGTGAAAAAGTTCTAAAAAGTTTTCCCAAACTGCTGTAAGTCTTCAAAGTTGAGTGTCTTCATAAGGTGAAAACGTTATCAATTTTGTTTATCCGCTCTGCTGTAAAATTTACATTTTTGTGCATAGGTCCTTTTCTTCCTGACGGGTCACATGTAAGGTGTTATAGAATCAAGTGGTTACAATTACCGCCATTTTGGTTCCCAGCTAATCTGAACATCTTTGATCACTCGTTCGCAAACGGGTGCGAGCGCGTTTGAGAATAGGCGGCGTAACCTAGAGTTTCCAAAGTTGGTAGCCCTGCGCTACAAAGATGATTGTGGACGTTGTTATCACCTAAGAATGCATATAACTTGAATTCGCTTTTTCTAGTCCATAAAATGTTTTCTTGTGGCTTATAATAGATGAATTTAGATATTGAGGTCTCTAGTTTTCCTTTATGAACTTGAAACGGCTCCATTTTCCATGTATTAGTTGCTTACAAGCGCGTTATGTACCAATGGTAAACTTCCATAAGAAAAACAGTAATTTGGGAATCAACTTATTCATTCAAGTAGAGCGAATAAAGTGCATTAAATTACCTTTCATCATGAACTAGAGACTTCAAGCTTCAATTTGACATGTTATATGACTCAAGAAAACCTATTTTCAGCAATTACAGAAGCCTTAAAGTATACCAACTTTACACGTCTTCTTATGGGAACATCAACCTTTTGATCACCTTTGCAGGAGGTCGACAGCTCGACACTAGCGAACCTGGTCATAGTCACGCCGCCTATGCTCGGACTAACTTGGGAATCAAAATGATGGTTCAGTATACCTGTGTGAAAACTATAGTACCCTGTAAGCAAAGTGAAACGTGACATCACGACATCACTTTCTCCCATGGCCTGCAGAAAGGATTATTCATTCTAAAATTCGGACTGTGCAAACAACAACAACAACGCGGGAACAAAACCTACTGGATAATCAAAGGGTGATGGTTACACATTCTTTGACTATATTTTTATATGTATATAGATATGCTGTTATCAATTTGATCTGTGGTTTTGTTATCAGCACTTCATGTCAAGTGAATATTTTTTGTTTCTAAATGGTGAACTGTGCGAACTATTGTCTGCTCCCTGGTCATTTGGGACCATACAGAACTTCGTTTTTGTTGGAAACATCTCATTTGTATCTGAAAATATGCAACAGAATAGCAGCCGAGAAGAGGACCATTTTAAAGGTAAGCAACATTCTCTCTTAATATCTAACCATTATATCGCCATGTTCCAATCGACATCATCGTTTGCGGCCAAAAAATTAAAGGAGATCAGTAGCCTCTCCAAATATGTGCAGACGGAATATCAAAAATTTTATACTCTATTCATATAACCCACTAAAACTCACTAAGACCCACGTGTTGTTTCAGTTTCAATGATGTTTTGCTTCATCTTTTAGTTTTATTGTCCTCGACTTGAATATTTATCTGTATCTTCAATTTTTCACGCTATTTTGTCAGTTTTTTCTAAACGTGAAAATTGAATTTCCTAAATATTCTAAAATATTAAGCTAGTTACGGCTAACAGTTTTTAGTAAGAAAAAGATATGACAATCACAATGAAATATTGTCTGTTCAAGGTGGGTTAGGCAATAATCTGTTTTGGTCATGCTGCTTGGTGTTCTATCATCGAATCCTCATGGGTCAGAACAAAAAGGTTATATACAGTCCATCACTAGTTGGGCAAACCTATTCATTGGACGGCTATATTGCACAGTTAATCACGCGACTGCTGCTGTAATTGCGAGTCATACCCACAGAATTTACTGTGCTGGAGAGAGGCATCCTTTACAATTTGGACGCTATTCAGCAAGAAGGAACCAACTAGCAAATCCGCTTCTTGAGAACACGTGATTTGAAGTTCAAGAGCCATGTAGAAACTGTATGACACAGCGTTTACTGATAAGCTTTTTTCAACATGAGTACACATTTTTGAATCGGGCCCAATTTTGAAAAACTCTACTTTTTACGCTTTTTCCAACAATACTCATAACTTATTTTGTTTACAAATGTTAGTTGGTTCCCTCTTGCTGAACAGCGTCCATTTACAGAATGATTGTGAGATAAGGAAATGGGAAACCTCCCATACACCAAATTGTTACTTGGTTCCAATCCTACACCGTTTATCCTTTCCCCTAGAGTTGCAACTAGGGATGTGGATGATGCACCTTTACCCCTTCAGCAACTACAGAGTAGCAATACTGTATACAGACAACTGACATCTGGCACAGAGTTGACTGGAAACACAAGCCAACTTCGCCCACTGTTGTTTTTGCTGGTCAAGCCCTCTCATGTCACTGCGTCTTTGCGGCATAACTAAGGCTCTGTAAACTGAACTTTATACAGGCATGCTCATCCGCCATTTTGATCCTAACTTTTCTGATAGCAAGTGCAAGATATCTTGAACAAGTGAACGCAATTACAGAACACGTAGCTAGCGACCAATGCGGTGGCACTAAGGCGCTGTAGTACAATAAATATGCTGGACTGATAACAGGGCAACAACTTCCTTATCATGTGAAAAGGTAAACTAAGGGAATCATTTCTTTTGAGCATCAAATTTTACATTTATTCGTAATGAAATTGTATATTTGTGTGTGCTTGTGCTTCAGAAATGGAAGGTTATACTTGAATGCTTCAATGGTCCTTACTCTTTAACCAATGTGTCCATTTTGTCGATTTCCTGGAATAAAACTTCTAGTGAAATACCACACAGGGGCGTTAGAAGTCATCTATATGTATATGAAAGAATGGCCTCTTAAATTCGCAGTATGAATAAGACAAATATCGATTTAAATCTAAATAATTATGGGGTAAGTGAGTATGCATCCATGCTGCTACTTATTAGATTTTATGTATAGTGTTGTGATAACGAGTTGTCGCCCTGTTATCAGTCCATTATACCTATTGTACTATACACTGTTCAACGAGAGGAAATGAATCGTGAGCATAAATATGGTCCTGGTTGGAGAGGAAATGGTAACTGTTCACCCTAGATGGGCAAGTGCATCATTTTTGTTGTTTATGCGCACTTTGCTCTGACTCGAAGCATGAATGCCAAAATGCGTTTATTTTTGTACTTCATCAAATAAATAATAAATTTGTGTTAATTCTAATGTATTGCAGCCAGGCAAAAGCCGAAAGCTCAAATTTTTTCAAAAAGCCAAAAGTCAGCTGTTTGTAATCCCGAAACAAGTATGGCGACAGCTAAAAACTGTATTAGGCCGTATATTTTCCTCAAGGCCAAAAGTTTAAGCCTAAAGCCGAAGCTGAATTTTTCGGCTACAATACGCTGTTTAATTCATTAATAAATTGTATAGTAGGTGTTAGGAGGGAAAAGGCTGCCTCATGGAGAATTCGGGCTGGTCGAGGTGGTGGCGCGCTGTCATCGCCAACGTGCAGTAGTGATCATGTGAGAATATTCCATTAACATACGTACTTAATTTTTAGAAAATATTACAAAAATGAAAGAGTTTTTCAAAAAATTGAAAAGAACCAAATTGATAGCGGTTGAAATTTCCTTTCAGACGAGTCCATTTTCATTTCAATCAGAACAATTTTCTAAAATGATCACTTTTATAGCAGTTCATCTTTTTCACACTATTGAAATTGTAGAGCGCGACTCTTTCGCGGTCCCAGTCCGAATCGTCATTACGGCTGTTTGTGTGTGAGAGCGCTCCTTCCGTTTCGTTTTTCTCTCACTGAATAGAATGTACAGTGCCTTCGTTGCACGGCGCATGGTAGGACAAAAATGTTACAGAGCCTTAGAGCATAACTACATATGAGTTTGAAAGCCGGGAAGCACCTACCAGTTCTTGTGGCACCGACGATGAGACTGCACACTTTGTAGAGTGTGGGGTCACTTTGCTTGTAGCAGGCCCACCGAGCCTTCAAACGCCCTTAACAGTAAGCATCGAGACTGTCACAAACGCACTGTAGTCTGTAGTCCGATTGTGGCAATCCGTGCTGTTGGATTCCAACCAACCCCTGATTAAAGCGACCCTTGAATACAGTACGGATGCGAACAGGAGGTTCCAGCGGAGCCTCTGGTAACACGCGCTGATGTTATACATCTCCATCACTGATGCTCTGTCCATCTCTTTGCAGATTCACCCGAGAGTGTGACCTGATCCTTGCTGTGTACTGCTGGCCGGGACTGCCGATGATGCCTTGGATGATACCGACATTATCCAACACTAAGGTAAAGACAATAACCCGCTGTGTAAGGTGGTTTCGAGTCGAGTATGCGCGGGACCTCAGGCGCTGGATTAACTAACTTGCCTGGTGAGGAATAAAGGATCTCTGCCTTATTTGCGTGAAATAGGTATGCAACCCTTGAACAGTCTCGATTTGGTAACCGGTAACTCGAGAAGCCCAACCGAGTGGCAAAGGTATCCTATTTCCAAAAGCGACTTATAAGAGGTTACACCACACAGCGGCGACAGTCTTGTTGACTAGTGGACTATACTGCAGTTAGAGCACCTGGAAACACCTGAGTACTGACATCCGCCATTTTCAGTCACTAGGTGCCCGACAATTCACAATTCACTATGCGGAACGTTCCGCGTATCGAATTGTGAATCGTCGGGCACCAAGCGACCCAAAATGGCGGATGTCAGTATTCGGGTGTTTCTATGAAGTCTGGTCCAGTTAAGAAACATAATTTTTTCACGGCACTGATAACGTGTTCTTGAACTCGTCCTTCCCCTCCAACTTCAAAACACCCATATATCGATGTGTATCGCGGGTAGCCAGTTATGTTTCTTAACTGGACCAGACTTTAGGTGCTCTACTGCAGTCGGAGTCCGTCTGAGAGCGACTTACTAGAGATACACTAAAAAGCGGCGGTAGGTAGTTCACTTGTTGATTAGTGGGCTACTGCCATTGGAGTTGATTCTGGTGGGCCTTATCTAACGTCCCTCACTCAAAAACTCACTTCCATACAAATAGGCAACGATATGATGATTACAAGAAAGTATAAATCTTACATTTTGAGCATTCGCAGCTTTGGTCAGATATTAAATTTTCAGTTTTCGATGTTCTCATGAAGCTGGAGAAAAGGTGCCCCTGACAAGAGTAACTTTTCATCAGTCTACAGATAAGGGATGCGTACTGCTTACATTCTAGAGCTTGGTTTCACAAGGGAGAAATCTATCTGCTACAAGAACCAGTACAGCGCACTTGCCTTCATTCAACTTGGCCGCGTCGAAGTTGACCAAATCATCGACCTCCATTAAAGCATTGCCCACGATTCCTGCATTCGCTCCGCCATTTTTCAAACTTCCATTTTCAGCTGTCTCGCTCCACTGAACTTTCTTCAGGTTTTCGTTTTCATCTGTGCCACATTTCCGATCTTCGGCAACGGTGTTCGACTTACCGTAACTGTGATCCAGAGTACTCGGCCGGCTACTCTTCTCCGAAACGATGTCGTCGAAGATATCGGTGAATTTCGTATTGTGCGATAAGCAGTGAAAATCGTAATTCGATTTATCCGGGCACAGTTTTCCGCACAAATTGCATTCGAATTTGTTCGCCTGTTTTTGGGCACTCGTTTTCGCCTGGGTGCCTTCGAACGCGACACGTTCTACCGTGTTTTTATCACAGACTGGCTCCGTTCGATTTGTAAAATTTTTTCTACTCGCGTTTCTGTGGAACAGCAAGTGTTTATCCAATTCGTAACGCGAATTCAGTTTTATAGAGCATACCGAACAAGAAAACACTTCCAATTTCGCTCGCTTTCTTGAGCTTCCATCTGAAATGTCGACTTTCTCGTTCCGTTTACGAACACTATCCGTGGTATCTGCGCATAATCGACATTTCAGCGTCTCTTCTTGCATGTGCACTTTCATATGAATGTCGGCAGACGATTTCTGGTAGTAATTACCGCGACAAAATGGACACGGATGCGGCTTACAAGGCACTTTCGGAATGGAGCCGGAGTTCATGATCTGTTCGTAGTTCTTGAGGCAGACGGTGCACACCAGCGCTCGAATCTTCTCATTCAAATCGTTGTTTTCGGATTTGTTGGCGGATTCGTGGGCGCGAGATGAACTTGAATATGAGAACACGGGGTCGGGTTTAACGTAAACTGGCTTGAAGCTGTCATTTTGCAGGCATTCGACGGTCGTCTTCACTGTTGGGTCAATGTCGACTGTAATACTGGTTTGATTGGTTGGAGACATCTTGGAAGCCACGGTAATCAAACTTATGGAATCGGAACGTTTTTCAGTATTGCTGGAGACGTCAGCGACGGATGTTTCGGGCACTGTTTCCGTGTTCTGGCCGCGGTCCGAGGCTTGACCGTTTTTGAAGTCATCGACGGTTTCAGTTTTAGTCGTGTTATGGACGGGGATATTCGAGTCGACCAAAGGTTTCAATTCGATTCGGTTATCTGGTGATTTCGTGTTTGATTTTTCTTCTTTGACAGCCTCGCAGTTTATTGTCTGAAATGAATAAAATTGAAGGTGTTAGTGGTGTTGCTCGCTTGTGGCGAGTCACAAGTTTTGAGAAGGCATGACTGAGCGGTAGCATATCGCTTAGAAGAGGTCTTCCTTTGCAAATCATAATTGGTAGTTCGCCGGTAGATAAGGAAGCATATTTTGTTAAAAATCTCTTCTACAAATAAAAACCACTTCCCCAGTACTCAAGCCCTACACACGGGAGAGTATGATGGGTCGCCATTTTGGCGCACACTGTGCTAGTGGATACCGAATTCGACTATGCGGAGCGTACCGCGTTGTCAATTCGGAATCGACGGGCGCGATGTTAGCCATAATGGCGGCCCATTATTCTTGGGTATTTAGGCTCTACCAGTACTACCTGAATGATAACGTCTTGATCAGCCTTACCGTCTTGTATGATGCCCGCTTTGGGCAAAATAATTGAAATGGACGCTATTCTGCAAAAAGGAACCTACTAGCAAAATCCGCTTCTTGAGAACACGTGATTCGAAGTTCAAGAGCCATGTAGAAACTATATGACATAGCGTTTACTGATAAGCTTTTTTCAGGGTAAGTACACATTTTCGAATCGGGAGCCTAATTTTGAAAAATTGATACTAATAACTCATTTTGTTTACAAATCTTGGTTGGTTCCCTTTTGCTGAATAGCGTCCATTTGTTATGTCATGATTTTTTTCATGTTTAGAGGTGCAATTTTGTTTTTTCATGGCTTTGTTGTGCCTTGACAAAATGATTTTGTTATTTTGTCATGACGCTTAGCATAGTCTACTGTCAGTATTGCAATGTCACTTAGCATAATCTGTCATCAATTGTGTCAACCTTCTCCCAGTAATCGTTGTGCCAGACTGTTTTACGCCGCAAGAAGGTATCCCCGTATCACCGCTCTTGTCATGTGACTTTTCTTACGACAGTTCCAAAATAGTGACGATTAGTACCGTGAGGGGTGCTGCTGTGTGAGGTGTACTTTTTTAGAAGCGTTTTTGCTCAAAATGGAAGAAGAAAAATTTTTCACATTAGTGCACTAATGTCAACCTTTTTCCAATAATCGTTATACCGGACTGTTCTACATCGCAAGCAGGTATCCCTGTATCACCGCTCTTGTCATGTGAATTTTCTTACAACAGTTCCAAGGTAGCAACTATTAGTACTGTGATGAGGGGCGCTGCTGTATGAGGTGTGTATGCCACCAATGACAAATTGTGTTATGTCATTTAGCATAGCTTACAATTAAATTATTGCCGAAATGTCATAAAATTATTTTTTGGTCATTTTGTTTTTCTCATTGGATTCATTTTTTTGTCATATCCGTGACAAAACGGTTTTGACAAAAAACGGTTTAAGGTTTTGTCATATGACAAAATTTTGAGAATTCCATTGTCATTTTCTTATTTTGTTTTGTTCTACGTCTAACAACTTTTTTTTACGCATATATCAAAAATGCGATTCTGAAGAACTGTTCTTTGTAGCAAAAGTGGCATTTTTTACAACTGTGTTAGTAAATACTGATGAGAGCACTTGATTGATTTGGTAGCAAATATTTCAAAACTATCATTGTCCGATGAAAAAATAATATACCTACTGCAACTTAAAAATTTGCATAAGTTGAATCTTTTTCAGTTCGGACCAATAAATAAGAAGATTCATCCCCATTGTTGAAGGGAAATATCGATTTTGATTTCGCAACCTCCTTACATGTGTGGTTAGTGTGCGTGCGTGTGTGTAGTGTCAGAGGCCAGAGTTGGCAATGTAAAGTGTAAAGTTGTAAAGATACATTATTTGGACGCTGTTAAGCAAAACAGAACTAAGCGACATTTGTTAGCAAAATAAGTTATAAGTATCATTGAAAAGGGTGTAAAAGTAGAAACTTTCAAAATTGGGCCCCCGATACAAACGTTGTGTACCCACGTTGAAAAGAGCTTATCAGTAAACGCCTCGTCATATTATAGTTTCTATATGGCTCTTGAACTTCAAATCACATGTTCTCAAAAAAACAGATTTTGTTGCTTAGTTCTGTTTTGCTCAACAGCGTCCATTTAATTTACAAGCGTAAAGAACTGTGTAAAGAATTGCTGTAAATAATGTAAAGAATTGAGAAGATAAATTTACATCAAAAATCAACGATGAAAAATAATATATTATTAGATTATTACTTATCAGGATGGTAAATCGCTGACCATCCTGATAAATAGTTGGCTCATTTTTTAAATATAGGTACTCGGAAAGTTGCTGTAATGAATATAGTGGTTGCATCCTTTTGTGTTAAGTACCTTATGAGCATAATGTTGTAAATCATCAGCGTCTCGTCCTGCAGATTAGCGCTCCTAGCGGGAGAGCCTAAAGTGAATAATAACGTAAATTGATTGGCTATTCACGTATATAAGATCCACCAGTAGCGCTAATGTCAAAGATGTAAACATGATATTATGTGTACATTACATCCTGAGAACGTGTGCTCATAAACGGGTTGCTCGCGGCTTTTATATTGATTTTTATGGAAAAAATGCTAAGAACAAAAGTTGTAGCCCTTTTCTTTTCCTATCAGATGAGCATAATCTTGGATAGCTTTTCTTATCATCATCCTTCCATGTCATGTTTTTGTCCAAATCCACCAATCAATGAACAGTATATGTTGTTTTCAGTAACAGTCACCTGCAGCGACTCTTTTGCGTGTATATGCGAATTGTAAAATAAAATGAACAGTAATGAAATCATTAACGTTCAGTTTTATATTTTAAGCCCGCCGTACACGGTCAATAAAAATGATATCTCATGAAAAATGATCACTAAAATGATCTAAAAGGTCATTAAAAATTCAAAACGATTTGAATTATTAATGACGCTTGATCATTTTAGTGATAATTTTTCATTATAATGATGACCTTGTTATCTGTGTACACGTTCGCTATTATTGACGCAGCACTCAATAATGATCATTTTTATTGACCGTGTACAGCGGGTTTTATAGCCAATTCATTTACATTATTTATTAGCTTTAGGCCCTCGCGCTAGGAGCGCTAATGTGCAGGGAAAGCCGGTGATGATTTACAACATTATGCTTCTAAGGTACTAAATACTAAAGAATGTAAGTACTACATTCATTATCGCCACTTTCCGAGTACCTGTTGTTTACTGTTTATCAGGATGGTCAGCGATTCACCTTTCTCAAGCGTTTACTCCAATCGCCTTCAGTTCGCGTCAAAAACATTCGCAAACGTAAACATTCACTTTACCATCCTGATATTCTAATATACTAATTCTTTAAATTCTTCGCCTTTCCTTTGCATTCCTTATAATTATTTACATTCTTTACATTTTACATTATTTACTATTCTTTAGTGTAAAGCATGATTTTAATAATAGACCAGTTTTGCGATGACGTCACACAGTGTGTTACTACTCTTGGTTACAGTTAGAAGAAGTACCCATCTTTTCTTGTGCGAACATATTGACTCCCATGAGAAAAACACACGGAGCAAAGATCATTCATTATGTTACTACCTGAGAGCTGAGAATAAGAAATTTGTTAGAAATCAGAAATTTATGCTAAGAACCTCCTGGATTGAAAATATATACCTCTGTTTTTAACAAATTTCTTATTCTCAGGTAGTAACATAACAATCTTTGCTCCGTGTGTTTTTCTTATGGGAGTTGATACGTCCCCACAAAAAAAATACGGGTACTTTTGCTAACAGTAACTCACTGGTGTGACGTCACACAAAATTGGTCTGTAGTCAAGAATCCAACTCCGAGTGTCACAAGCGCTTTCTACTTTCATTCTACATCCCAATACTGTGACAGTTCACCTATCAGCTCTTACATTAGAAAAAAAAGGACCTTACATGTGGCTACAGATAGGCCTCTTTCATGAAATTATTTCCAATGACCGCGGATAAGAAAAAGCTACTCAACTCTCTGTGTCCTCTTTACTGCACGCTACACGCTATGAAACACATGTTGTTAAAACTGCATGGGTAAAGTAGCACTTCAACACCAGGTATTTAGAAAAGATGGAATTGCGCGCAGTTGTTAATTGTGCGCACTGCTGTTTGGTTGCATTCTGGTGCAGTCAGGAGCAAAGAAATGTGGCAACGTGTGAGTATCATAATGGTGACTGTGTTGCAAATCAGTTTGTATAATTCATTTCTTTATCATTTTTTAGGAAACCAAAATTTTTATGCGGCAAAAAACTTGCAAATAAAGTTTTTGGAAGAACTGAAATCGTCGAGAAGCAAAAATTGTTTGAAGAAAACCACCATACACCGGCAACAAAGTGAGTACAATTTTCATATAATTTAAGACTTGGTAATTTGATATATAATTATGGAAGTTACAAGTATTTTCTTTGAGAAGATGTCGCCATGCAGGTAATTGTGCGCATTACAAGTTCAAAGTTTCAAAGTCAAAATGTGCAGCTGGGAAGCAATTTTGCGATAAATCATACTGCATTTGGAAGATGTGTAGATCTTAGTGTGAATAATTTGTGTGATGACAGCGAAGATTATGATGAATCCATTGACAAATTTTGCATTATTTACGAAGAATTCGGGATAAATAAAACTTAGCTTCAATGCCGCATTGCAGGGGAATGAGCACACAAAGCATGCTCTGGGTTTGAGAAGGCGGAAGGTTTTGTCTGTGACTATTGTTTCTAATTTACAATACATTATAATCATCTCTTGATCTGTTGTTCAAACGCGTAAAATTATAAATTTTTCTAGTGTGCACAATTACCCGCCTACCTTTGGTGAAGTAGATTTTGATCTCCCCCCCCCTCCTCCCGTATTTTGTCTACTATTCGTACTATTTAGCAAGTCTTCAAATGTGAATACGAGGAGGTAGGAGACAGAGATACAGACACAATATTAGCGGGGGAAAAAAAGAAGGGAATCACAAGGTGAGGCTTGAGGATGACTTTTGCTACAATGCGCACCATTAGCCATCTTTCCTCTATACCTACCATTCTGAAAATTCCAATAAAAATAGTACCTGTTTTATTCGGAATAGTCACTGGACAAATCATGATGAAAATAATGCCATTTATTCCCATTCTTTCACTCCTTTTTGAATTTTCGCTTCTTCCACTTCATTGAGCCTTTTGATCCTTACATGTAAGTTTCATATTGCTCTGAAAAGTTTTCTGTCTTTGAAATATTTGTTTTTCTTTCTCACGTCTGAAGATATAGACAGAAAAGTGGTACCAGTAGGTAATAGAAAAGGGCAGTTGTGGTGACCACAGAAAAAAAAATGGAATCGGTTCCACGGGGCGTTCATAAAATTAATTTTAGTACAAATTATATCGGAAAATTTTCACATTTCCGCAAAACTTGCCCTCTTAAGCTACTGTTTTTTTATTTGCAATAGATTGTACATTAAATTTACCATACAAAAGGTAATTAGCAATTTTCTTGTTCTGGATTAGAACTGCTCAAAATGGAGTTCAAGATATCCCTGTTAAGAATTATTACTTTTTAACGCAGATGCGCAGACCTTATGAAGAAAAATAATCATCTTCTTCTGCTACTTTACCATGTCACAAAGTTATATCGTTTATGGGGCTCATTTGTCTCCGGGCACAGACTATTACGGAGTAAGATACTGTACATGGAAGAATCTCTGTTCACGTAGGATAGCATATTATACTAAATACATGTAATAGTCATATGGAGGCTGAAGAAAATCCGCATGCTACTTATGAACGCAGTGCTCAGCAAAAATTCAGTGTGAATGTATGGTGTAAAGTTATTGGAGAGTACCTCGTAGGACCGCACATTTTTTCGGATACTTTGGATTCAGAACGTTATCGTGATTTTTGACGTACAAAACTATCTGACTTATTAGCAGAACAAGTACCATTAGGGACTACGAGGGGTATGTTCTTCCATCACGATGGCGCACCGGCTTATTTTGGAGTTATTGTGAGAAATCAACTGGATCAGGATTTTCCAAACCGCTAGATAGGACGTTCTGGTCCAGTTCCATGGCCCCCCGCGCTTACCTGACATGACGCTGTGTGATTTTTTTGTATGGGGTGAAATGAAAAGAATAATGTACCAAAACGGAAGACCTCAGTCATGGAACGAATTATTGACGCGGATACAGGAAAGAGTAAAACAGATAAGAGAAAATACAGATACTTTGGAAGCGTCTGCTGTTTCAATAATTCGATGGGCTAAAATATGTTTAGAACGGAATGGAGACCATATTCTGAAAATGTTTAAAATATCCCTCAAAAACAATTACCTTGTAAAATTTTCAAATGTACAAATAGGAATTTATTCCTATGATTGAAAATTTTTTGATCCGTGAAGCAAGAGAGATATTGGGGTGGGGAAGAAGGTGCTAGAAGAATTTATTGCTAATTAAAATTTAGCGTATTGAAAAAGCAAGTTTTATGGGCAATAAAAACATATTACGTATCAATAATTTTGTACTAAGTGAAATTTATTTTATGAAAATCATGTTCAACCACTTTCTATGATCTTTAAATTTTTTCTGTGTGGTTACCACAGCTGTCGTCTTGCACCTCCTTGCCATCGGTATGCGCCACAGCTCGGGGAATATGGCCAAAATGTTACTAAAACCCAGTTTCGCGAGCTTTGGAACCAATTATTCAATACCTATGTGAAACTTTACAAAATACAAGAACTCCCCCCCCCCCCTATTGCATGAGCCTCAATTTCAAATACGGGGTAGATACATGAAAGGAGGGAGGCGAGTTAAGTTCCATAAACAATATGACTCTGTGAAGCGGTAAAGTAACTGACGAAGATGATTGTTATCTTCATAAGGTCTGTGAATCTGTGTAAAAAAAGTAATAATTCCCAACGGGGATATCTTGAACTCCATTTTCAGCAGTTCTAATCCAGATACAAGAAAATTGCTAATAACCTTTTTTATGGGAAATTTAATATACAATCTATTGCAAATAAAAACCAGTAGCTTCAGGGGGCAAGTTTCACGGGAAATTGGAAAAAAGGGGAAATTTTCTGATATAATTTGTACTAGAACTGATTTTATGAATGCCCTGTGGAACCGATTCCGACCATTTTTTTTTTCTGTGATTACCACGACTGCCCTCTACTATTACCTACTGGTACCAGTTTTCTGTCTATCTTCAGTCATGAGAAGGAGAAAAAAATTTCGAAGATAGAAAACTTTTCAAAATTTAACCATAACTCAGCCCTTCAAAAGTAAGAGTATGCAAACATATCTACATATTGGCGGGTTAGGTTGCCTACTTACCAGATGGAAAGGGAGTCATTGTAAAAGAGACTGTATGTGGTTCATTTTCACATTTACCGATAAGGACAAGGTTTTTTTTTATACGTCTTTTATTTGGACCTGCCTTTGGGAATTTACAATTATTTATCATATTAGTGGCCACGGGAATTAAGGAAAACATCTTACACATTTAAACTTTTTTAGGTATCCAATAGAAGCAATAGTGAGGGAACAAAGTTTAAAAATTACTTTTTTTTGCACTTCGTTATGAAAAACAATCATTCGGTACCGGCTCAGGCGGCTTCTTTTTATAAATCGAAAAAGTTTGTGAAGGCTTACTTTAGTTTGAGCATTAGTTTCCGAATTCCCGGTTGCTTTAGAATTATCTTCGCCCAGTATGTTCATTTCGTCCCACTGATCCATAATCGATTCGATATTCTGACGAGCGTTCTCATCATTTTCGACACACAGCTGTAAGTATAGAACAGAACAAACAAAATTACCCAATACAACTCACCCCGTGCCTGTAAATTTGAAGACAAAACGTGCTGCTCGAATGTGAGCAATCACGAGCAAAGAATAAGCACGGCACTCACTAATAGATCGATAATATCGGCGGTAAAGTCGAAGTTTTCTTCGCCATTATTTTGATTTCCGACCAACTTTGTCCCTGCGTGGACGCTCGCGTTCTCGCCATCGTCGTACTCATTTGAACCCAAGGTTTCATCAGAATCCAGATTCTTTTCGGGGTATTTAGTCTCGAAGTACACTGCCTTATCCATAATAGGATCTTCTACCCCACTTGTCATTATCACTCGACGTTTCTGACGTTCGTCGGATCTGGATACGACTCGAAGTTCTCGTAGAATATCCTATCTCTTCAACCTGATTTTCAGATGAGCACATTAGTCGCGCCTGCAGATGACGATAAATAAATTATATATACGTGTATTTATGGAAAACAGATCAATGTATGTGGATAAAATGAAAATTTTCTTACCTGACTGACACACTGCCTCAGCCCTGGTCGAGGAACGTCACATATGGAAACTACTTTCGCGGCGAGATCATTTTATTACGCGAGCGGATTCGCCCCGCAATATCCTGAGATTAAAATTCACTATCGTGGGTCGAAATAAACAAATACGAGCTTTGAAAAATCGTTAATTCGATGCATTTTCAACGAAATTACTAGTGAAATGAGCAAAGAATAGAAAACTTAGGGACCAGTGTAGATCGATACTGGGGTCAGAGCTGCGCACTACGGCCCAGACGAGACGGTCTGCGAGCAACCCTCGATGGGTGGGTTTTGAACGCTATAATCTCGTGTTTATGTTTGAAACGATTCAAGATTTCGGCGGTTTGACGATTTTATAGCGGATTTCCAGAATAAATTAGCTATGGATATGCACATATGCATTTTCAGCTTCGAACATGATTATATTTGCGAAATTATCCGTACATTTATATCGATTTTAAGAGGGTAATTCTCCAAACATGCACATACCTTGCGTATTGGTATCAAATCCAGGGGCGTTAGAATGATAATTTTTTTTTTTCAATACATGCTCGCAAAGCACCTTATTTGTAATCTCTTTTCAGTGCAAGAAGTGAAACTTTTAAACCGACAGTGGAGTGCACTGAAATATGCCTGAAAAGTAAAAAGTATGCGTGAAAAATAACCTCTATGCTCTATTACAAAAATAAACAAAAAATAAATATTCATATATAAACCTTCCTCCTATAGAAGCGCTAGTGTAGGATGACGGTTCGGGATACACTGATAAAACCCTATGGACTTTAATAATAAAATTACTCCTATAATTTTATTTTATTTTTATTTATTTATTTAGGTCCCTCCAACAGCCGAAGCCAATTATAGGAGGGACCGTTAGCATAAAAATTAAAAAAGAGAAACAAAAAATGAAATGAAAATAACAAACGAAAAATAATAATTTACATAACAGAAATAATACTAATAGAAGTAAAAAATAATAAAAAATGAAAAAGTAAATAAAAATAAAAGTAAATAATAGTAACATTAAGAGAAGGAAAAACTAATAATAATAATAATAATAATAATAATAATAATATTAATAATAATAAAAAAACAATATATAATATAAATATAAATGTGCCGCACGTCCGCTATCCCATAGCTCCCCATCCCTCCACTAACCGCTTAAACGTCGATCAAGGCATACTATACATGTCAGCGCAAGTACACTCTGTCAAAAAATCATCCGTAGTTTTCATGATGTTGTTTAATGGGGAAAATTCCATTTTAGTGGTGCGATATTTTTTTAGAGAAAAGTATTTTTTGTATCTAGATTGTAATTTTGGGGCCCAAATATAAAGTATATTACACACCAAAAGTCAAAAGTGAGTCATGTAAACTCACTTTTAGCTCTTGTTGTGGAAGATATTTTTTATACTGCTTGATCAGAAAGCGGCAATGTTTTTCGCTGACATGGTCTGTATTTTTTTTATAATTAATTTATTTAAAATTATAGATAGGTGATTTTTGTGTGCGTAATTAATTCAAAGATTTTATTTTCTCAGTTAATTACTATGAAGTACAGTATCACAGTATTTTCTTCAGTTTGTTCATGTGCACAAACAGCATACGCAGGTAGTGGCCAGCAAAAACATAACGACAGTGAACAACAAACGGTAACAGCTGTACTACGTTGTGAATATTTAAATGCGTTCTTAAGTCGCTATTTTGTTATTCATTCCATGGCCGAGTGGTTATAGAGACGATCGCTACATTTCAGTCAAATTTTTCAATGGACACGGGTTCAATTCTACAGTACGAAATTACTGGCCAGCAATTTTTTCATGTAAAAACATTTTACATCGAGGCACGTTTACTTTACATGCAGGTTTTGTTAGCACTCGATGCATGAATGATAGGCGGCGCTTCTTGTCGTCTGTAAAACATCAATGTAAACATTGCCTTTCTGATCAAGTAGTATGAAAACTGTTTTTCCAGCATTTGTGACCTGCCAGTAGGAAAGGGACCTGTGCGCAAAAATGTAAATTTTACAGGAGAGCGGATGAACAAAATTGATGATGTTTTCAAGTTATGAGACATTCAACTTTGAAGACTTACAGCAGTTTGGGAACATCTTTTAGAATTTTTTCGACAACACCACGCGAAAGAGCGGCCAAAAATTAGTCAAAAACAGGTTGTTATCACAAAAATGATTTTTTTCGCGTATGTTCCTTTCTTCCTGGCAGGTCACATTTATTGAAAAAAATATAGTTTGCAACTTTTGCAAGAAGCGCGTTATTCGCTCGTACTGCGAAACTTCGCACTCGTCATGAATGCGACGCCCTTCTTGCATTCGTTGCTAAAATATACTATTTTTGGTTTAATAACTACCTTTTTCATAACATTCTATATATGTAGTCGCTCATTGGTTAATATCACTATGTTAATATATTCCAAGCAAAAATCTAAAAAAAAAAATAGTCTAAATTTTCTTTTGTAGTGAATGTAACCACCCTCTATTTCACTCTGTAAATGGTCAAAATCAACTTCTTCTTCTATAAGAACAGAAGAAAGTACATCATAAATTTGACCAGGATAAGTTAATTGAAAAATTTGATTGGATACTAAATATTCACACCATTACCTTACAGTCAGAGGCCACCTCAACGATCTGTAACCAACAGTTTGTTCTTTGCATTAGTCAATTTTTAGGCAACGCTAGGATTTACCCAATGAAGGTTTCTTTTATGCTAAGTGACTAGTACGAGTACGTACTTGTTTTTATGTGCAGAATAATGTTTCAGCATAATTCTAGCAATGCAATGTTTTCATCGTGGCCGAAATACAAATTAATTTAGAAAGGTAAAATTCACAATCACGTGTAGTTTCATAAGTAGTTCCATTGTAGTAAACACCTGTGAAGGAAATTCTGTCACTTGAGGGAAGGCAATTTATATAAATTTTAGTAGCTAGCAACATGCTAATGATGTTTTAGGCAGGGTTGGCATTTTGCATGTAATAGTATATTATACACACAAAGAGTCAAAAGTGAGTGTTTACATGGCGAGGGAAAGTTTGCAAACGAGGGTAGCGAGTAATCACTTCCTGAGTCAGGTAAACTCACTTTTGGCTCTTGTTTTGTTAGATAGTTTTTATGCTGCATTATCAGAAATTGCATTGTTTTTTGTCGAGTAATTCATGAGGCAAACGTAACGACAGTTAAGCGACAATGAATAACACTTAACACGGTTGTACTATGTTGTGAATATTTGAATGCGTTCCTAAGTCACTATATGGCAATTCGCTACGTGGCCGAGTGGCTCGAGACAATGGATATACTTACTCCAGTCAGATGTCTCAACAGATGCGGGTTCTGTGTGTAGCAGTTACAGAAATAACGGCCAGGAATTTGCGCCTATATTGGGATTTAAACTTGAGCGTTTTAAGTGTTGGCAGCCCTGCATACGTGTGAGTATGATTTACCATAAGCGTGTAGCAAACTTCAACTACCAATAAGTCAATTAGAAATTTACTTTCAAAGTAAATGTATCCTAAATTTAACTGCATCATCACCAAAAATTGAATTATAATCAGTTCTACTGGCAGAATAGTTTTTACTCGGTTTTTTACCCCTTGAAGATAGCAGTGTTTCTATTTGAAAGTATACATGACAAACTCATTCATTTTTACCCGCACATGTGATTTTGCAGCGCACTCTAGTGCAGGTTCATTGTTCCAACGTGCTTCCATGTAAAACGTGACGCATCCTTTTACATTAAGGCACATTTACTTCACACATAGGTTTTGTTAGTATTGGATGCATGAATGATAAGCGCTTCTTTCCATTGCAAAACATCAATGTAAACATTGCCTGTCTGATCGTGTACCTAGTATTAAAAATGATTTATCTTATATTTTACGTAAAATGAAATGTAAAATCAATGTAGGTTCTTAAAATGCGAAACAAAAAAACAAAATTGATGATTGATAGATGATGATAATATGATAAGAAATGAAAAGGAATTATGAATTAAATAATTGAGATGAAATTAATTAAATTTTGACGGTAAAATAAAACAAATAACTCAGTTTGAGTAAAAATTTTTTGGAAGAACAACTTCCAAAGAATAGCCAGGAATAGAAATGAATGGGGAGCGTTTACAGAAAACTTTTGCCTGGCATGGGTCAGGGGAGGAGCGAGCCGTACTTTGGGGCCGCTAATACAGTATAAATATTATATACTAATATTGTTTATATTACATTCCCTCAAATAAAGGTTTTTTGAACTTGAAGTAAAAATTGCTGATACCACAAAGTCCGATGAGTTTCAACTTGATTTTTTTTTTCAATGGAATTTATAAGATTTATTAATAATTATTGTTTGTTAATTTTTGTTCTTTAAACATTTTCAATTTTAAGTTTAAATTTTAAGAAGTTTGGCGACCAATGTTAAAATTTATTTTGGCCTGAATTGCTTAATTTATACTTGTCTTCTGTAATATAAAACACTCTACTTTCTTATAAGTTACCTATAACAAATTTTAGGAATATGAATTGTGAAATTGAATGATAAAGGAGACGACCATTTTGACTCTAGTTCCAGTTGTGTGCAAGTTTTAAAAATTTTAATTGAGAAATGGAACTTTAATTTTTTTTTTTAAACTCTGATTCATTTTACATTTTTCATGTAAAATAAAAACTTACTTTACATCGACTATTTTACATGTAAAATGTGTTTTCTGTACTACGTGATAAGAAAGGCAATGTTTACCTTGGTGTTTTGCAGATGGAAAGAAGCGCTTATCATTCATTAATGAAACCGGCGGTTAAAGTAAACGTGCCTTAATGTAAAAGGATGCGTCACGGTTTTACATAGAAGCACAATATATTGATATAAATTGCTGGCCGTTATTTCTGTAACTGCTACACACAGAACCCGCGTCTGTGAGACATCTGACTGGAGTATATCCATTGTCTCTGGCCACTCGGCCACGTAGCAAATTGCCATATAGTCACTTAGAAACGTATTTAAATATTCACGATGTAATAAAACCATTACTGTTAGTTGTTATTCGGGCCGGTCAGCGCTAGTGTCGCGTACAATGAAAACGGGATAATTGATGAGCGGCGCGGGTGGTGGGCGGAAGCTTTCGTTAAATCAATCAAAATCACTTTTTATGTGAGAAAGTAACTTCTAGGAAATCTTACACTCTACAAATTTTGTTATTTTAATTTTTACGCTAAATGGCTTCGTTCTCGACTTATTTTGAGATAACTTAATTAACATTCAAATGGGAAAATCGTCCTGATCCCGTTTTCAATTTTACCGATTGTAGCGCTCCTAGCGGATGACCGGCCCGAATTCATTGCCGCTTAACTGTTGTTATACGTTTGCCTTGTGAATTACTCGACGAAAAACATTGCAATATTTGATCATTAAGTGTAAAAATATCTTACAAAACAAAGAGCCAAAAGTGAGTTTACAGGACTTGGGAGTTGCTCATTCGCTACCCTCGTTTGCAAACTTTTCCTTGCCATGTATAAACACTCACTTTTGACTCTTGGTGTGTAGTGTAATATACTATTTTACACAGCGCTGATAACATGTTCTTGAACTCATCCTCCCCCCTCCAACTTCACAATACCCATTATCGATGTGTATTGCGAGTTGCAAATTATGTTTCTTAACTGGACCAGACTTTACGCTGGCTATACAGAAGAAAGTGAGATTTCTCCCCTTGACATTTCTTACACACAAGAAGCGGCAGGCCTGCAGCTTTCAGTCAACGCTATGTCATATAGTTTCTATACGTGGCTCTTGAACTTATGTTAGAATCGCGTGTTCTCAAAAAACAGATTTTGCTGGTTGGTTCCCTTTCTCTTGACAGCGTCCAAGTGCGATCGTACGTTTTGTTCAAAGTTGGTTGGTGGAATAGCCGCCGCCCAGACTTCAGCTGAAAGGCCGACCCTACTAGGTCGCAAAGCGACCTGGCTTCTTGTAGTTGATCCCAGTTTGGGGTTTCTCCTCTGGTCGTCACCTCTCGATTAGTCTTTGATTCATTATCAAATGGTAATAATTTTGGATTTCATGTGTATCGTAGTCTGCTTTCGTGGTCGATACCTTACATTCTTACAAAACACTGGGTCAGGTCAGAGTGGAATTGGAATTTGCTGAGTGTACCACAGGTTAGAATATTTGTAAAAGTTAACGGCGGTGCTGGGATGAAATCGATTTGAGATTTAAACTCTTGATTTGGGGCTATTCAGGTCCATTTTTTACCTGTTCTCTTCTTGAAGTAAGTTTTAGCCAGTTTGAAATTATTCTCTTGACAGAAACAGACCAGACTGCTGTTCCTATGAATTCTGTCACCGAAGTAGTATCTTGCTACATTTTCTTATTATCCTGCATTTGTTGATCCAGCTTGGCTGAAGTCGCCTATAACCAACAGTTGGTTCTTTAAATTTTGTTTTATGGTGTCCAGAGTTTCTTGCAGTTCAGAACAAAATGTTTCGCATTCGTTATCATCTACTGAAGCCGTAGGGGCGTACGTTTGGATTATTGTGAGCGTCATTTTTCCTAGTTCAAATTTGATTATAGTGCTTTCTATCTGGTATGCGTTTACCATATTCGCCCGATTATAAGACGCACTCCCCCCCCCCATTTTACGAATTCAAAATCTGGGGTGCGTCTTACAATCGGGTGCGGAGGAAAAATTATAAGGATATACTGTAATACAGTTGTGGAATGGAACGTGAGTGTATATCATTACACATGCAATGTTCTGCATAGATATATGTATACCGATAACAGAAGATGAGCGAGTGTTTCTTATGAGAGGCTATGACCTGTCGGTTGCTACCTATACAGTATTCAGGTCACGTATTTGAAAACAGTTCGTGCTAAAATTATACCTACCTATCTGTATTTTTACAATGAAATTAGAAATTAGTTAATAAATGCTCACTTTTTAACAAAAAAAAAAAGCTTTTCTCCAAATTAGGGTGCGTCTTACATTCGGGCGAATACAGTAAATTCCAGTATTTCCTTGCTTAAATCTTCCTTGATCAGAAACCGAACTCCCATCTAACCACCTCCTATTCCTATAATGTCTGGTGGGGCGTATGGCGATGCACGCATGCCAAAATGGCTCCTGAGACATCGCACTCCAGGCTCTGGAAACTACCTTTTCGAGTATCGCATCAGTGGCCGGAGGGACGCTTTGAGGCCGGTTCGGCGAGCCCCTATTTCGCCGTTCTGCTCCCGATGCGCGCTGTCCTGCAAGGGCCACCATAGGGCCCCACTCGCTTTAGCGGTACTCACTGAAATAGGAACGATCCAGAGAAGATTAGCCTGGCCCCTCCTGTCCGTATGTAGCAGAATAAATTATCAGCCTTGATTTCTGCCAGGCCAATTATGTCTAGGTTTGAGTTCAAAAAAGCTGATTGTAGTTCTGTTGGGGTGTCGTGTTGCTTATTTAACCCATTAAAGGTGGCATGGTGAGGGAATCCCCGCTTTTTTTGTAGGCGAGTTTTTTTATGCAAGATTGATATAAGTCGGATAGACAAATAAAAACATCATATAAATATATGCCCTACATTGAATATCTGACCTACACTAAGAAATGAAGAGGCTACTGCCGAATGAAAATTATGATAAAATCTAAAAATAAGGAAAAATAAAAACAACTGTTCAGCATCGTTAGAGCGGATGGAGGAAACCTGCTTGAATAGCAAATGAAAGAATAAAATCGTTTGCGTGACGAAATGGTTGCATACCCACAAGTTGCAAGGCAAAAATTAAAAAATTCATCAGCTCACTGTAGCAATAGTTCGTATTTTTTATAGGCTATGATTGCTGAACATATCCAGCTAGGTAGAGGCGTAGCCAAGAGGGGTATAACGGGTCTTGACCCCCAATTCCTCCCCCCACTCCCCACCCTCTGCCCCCATTATCCAACCTGTACAAAAAATATGTTTTTTTTTCTATAAAAGTTTTTATTCAACTCACTAATTCATTTTGTCCAGGCAGCCCACCAACGTTTTCAAGCCTAGTGTTGTCTATGATAATGAAAGCTTATCTTCAAAAACTCTGTTCTTATAAGTATTATTTCCTTTATCTTTTTAGAAATTCTTAGTGTTTTATTTTATTTTTGTTTTTGTTGACGTTCGCTCCGGCTCTTTTCAAACTCGTTTCTGATTCGCTATTTCCAGCAAAATGACTGACATCTGGTGTCCGTGTTTCTAAGCTGCCCAGTCCATGCAGAATTTTTTTTTAAATTACCTTTTGTTTTCTTCGGTGGGCCCATATCGGCGATTCTTACGTTTTTCTGTGTACTTTTCCCCCCGGAATTTTAATGAATTTTACACAGGTGCACCGACTCAGATGGTGATTCTCTCAAATTTGTTTCCAAGAAATACAGTTTGTAAAATCATTATTTTTATTTTAGATTGTTCCTCCAAATCGGCCACAAAATTATGCGAATGAGACATATTGAAAGTATTTGTTTGGCTTATTGACGTGAACTGACCACCCTCTTCCACAAAACATGAGTTCTGTTCGTCAAATCTATTACTATGGAAATTTTCAAAATCAAATGTCAAGGGGCAAAAGGAAAATACAGATATTAAAATTTCAAGTGAAGGAAAATAAAAGCTTAGTCAGTGTAGTACCCTGGAATCCACCCTTTCGAGCATTACCTCAGAGACGTCGAGGAGACTGTTAGGGCTGTCTTAGCCCTCTTTCTTCTTGCCGAAAAACCGGCCTAGGACGAAATGTAGCGAGTTGCTATGTGGGCTTGAACCCGGAACCTCCGGATTCCGAGACCAGCGCGCTATCCACTCAGCCAACCAGACCCCTTTACTATAAGGCAAATGACGAAAACTCGTTTTTTGGCCGCCTCACAACTGACGCTAATGCAATTGATACACAGGTTGCGTTGTGTTCTCTGTAATTCATAATCATACACATGCGTCCAAATAATACAGGGAGTGGCGAAAGTAACGCAACTAATATTTCGCAGCGCTACCAACGCAACCTATATGACACGGGAAATTCAACGCCGCTGAAAGTGGTAACACTGGCTCTCTCCTTCAACGCACGTAACAGTCGGTGTGACGTGGCGAAGTGTCGTTCAGTACGGGTAGCGCTTTGTGTTGTGAGTGAATATTATTTTTGAATGAAAACATGTTCCGGCTAATGAAAGACAGAATTTTTGTTTCGCGTAAATTATTTCGTCTAGCAATCATTGTAATGGTTCAATTGTGCTGAAATTTTTTGTACCTGCTCCCGTCATATTCCCCAACAAGTTCCATTAAAAAAATTCATTAAAAAAAAAGGCGGGGATTCCCTCACCATGCCATCTTTCATGTATATTTTTTTCATGCCATCTTTTAAGGGTTAAGGTTCTCACGATGAGTGATACAATTTTTACCGAGTTTGACTTATCGAAGGATGAATTGATGGGTTTCTTGTAACGCTTTTTCGTTATTATTGGTTTTCTGCTTTCTGGAAGGTTTTGAGAGATTTTTAGTGTTCTTGTTTGTTTATTATTAGTAAATAAATGGGAGGGGCGGGCTCGTTAAGGGGGTATGGTATTCGAGTCTTTAGCTAACCGAGTTTACCTGGGCTCGATCATTGTATGAATGTCGGAAATGCAAAGTACACAAAGTGCTAAAAACCAAATTTTACAGTTGGGGGCAGAACAAGTTTGTAGTGCATACTCTACAATACTGAAAGGGTGAAGGCAGTTGAAAACTGGTACTTAGCATACCTTGAACAGTCTTACAAATGGCAAATTGTACGTCTCAGAACCAGAAGGGGGCAAATCATCTAATTTAATTTTCGGGAAAACGAGTTTTTTGCCTCTTTCTAGCATTGTGTAGTGTGTATTATGGACTTATTGATAGTGAAAGTTTCCCATTAACGGGACTTTTGGAGGGAAATTTTCAGTGTACATTCTGCAGCACTACTTACTAGGGTAATTCATGCACGTAACTCAAAAATGACCAAAAGTGGACTTGCCTACCTCTGGTTCTGGAGGTACATTACAGAAAGCGAATCTTCTAAAATGGAAATACATATGAACCTTTTAGAGCAGTGTCATCACATTTATGAACCAACATGCATGTAGGATGTGACTCAGCGTACTTCGCGCCATGAAAATGGATTTTCAAAAAATGGCACTTGGCGTACTTTGCATTTCCGGCATTCATATTTATTTGGTCTCATTATTCACGGTCTGTTTTATTACTTACTCATCGGGTGAGTAACAAATTGTTCTTCGGTATATCTGCAGTTGCATCATTGTATTCAAACTAATCTTGGAATCACTTTCTGTTTTGGTTCAGTGTATTCACGGGCCTTTGTACTTGGTCATTCGATGTTTACCTGCGAGTTTGTGAACATTCGCCCTTTGTTTTCCTCTCATATTGTTACCCGTCAAAACGTGAGATTCGATGACCTTCAGTTTGTGTGCAACCTATAGTTGTTTACGAAGCCGGGTTTTTACAAAGGAGCAGGTATCCCATTGTTGGGGGTTTCTCGTTTCTTTACCACCGGGTTTTGCCGATAATTGTGTTTACCTATTCTCGGACAGACGTGACTGGTATTTCCACGCAGCCCGCAGTCCAGTTTTAACTCGCCTGGGGACAACACGTCTCCGATGAAGGATGAAGTTCTGTCTAGTCAGTGGTTTACCGAAACAGAAGTACACATCTATTTCACTATTTTGGATTCTAATATGCTGTGGGATTTTGAATTAATAAATGCTCGGTTTCGATTTGAAATTTCTGATTCACAGATGATGATGCTCGCTATATGCTGGATGTCTGTATACCGAGGAAGAAATGAGCAATGCAACAGCCGAGCCAAGGATTAACCGAATGAAGAACCAATCTTTCTAAAAAACAGTTTTTGCGGTATGTACACATTTGTCTCATTTATTTGACGATTTTTTCCCTATAAGGGAAGGTGCTAAATTTTGGTGCTGTTAGTCGTTTTTCCTAAGTTTGATAAAATCCAGTAGAAAAGCCACTGAATTTCTTTCTTCTTAGAACCATATTCTAGACTCTGAGCTGTTCCATACCATTTTGGATATGAAAACTTGATTTAAAATTTATGTGACTTTAAAAAGTGATAGCGGGAAAATTGCCAAAATGTTTGCTACTTGAAAAATTGGTATTTTGCAAAATGGAAATATACGCGCTACATTTTTTTCTGATACATGTGAGTGATTATATCTTATGTTAAGGGTCTACATAACACATTTTCGGAGGGTTTTAAGAATTTTTGTTTTGATGGGTGAGGTTAGTCTTACATTACATGTAACTTTCATTAAGTATTTAAATCAAAATTGTTGCGTGTAATGTCAGTTTATATGACCATGCGTATCAATGTGTTTTCATTGAGAAACGTATAAGAGGAATATTTTTTATAAGGCTATTTTATTTAAAAGATTTATTTTCTGATTTATATTTTTTTGATTAAATTCAGTATTTTTTTTTTTAGATTCATTTATTAACTAAAATTTCTTAAAAGGATATTTATATTGAATAATTTAATTTTAAGAAGAAGTTTTAATAAGTTGGTGAAAAATTCGCCAAAAATTGGCACGAACCAACATTTAGTACACGAAAATTTTTTTTTCGGAATTCTAATCATGATCCTGATACTGGTCGCAAAACAGTATTCAGTCTTTTACTCGGCGACTTCATTTTACGCATATCTTTTAGGTCATCTTTGATCCCAGAAGTGATGAAAAATATTCAGGTTTCAGAAAAATCCCTGCATTTTGAGCCCCATTTTTAGGGTAAAAATGCATATTTTTACTTTTTTTTAATCGATTTATTTCATATTTTGCCAATTGTCCGAAATATGGCTGTTTTGCGTTTCATCCTTCTAACAAAAGACAATTAAAATCGTTTCATGTTAGGGGGAAAAAAATTGAGCATATTTTTTTTGAAAAATTGAGCATATTTTTTTTGACGGTTTGGTATTTAAAATTAAATATATTCATGACATTAAAGGTTTTTCAAAATGATTCTTTTTTTTTTTTTTTTTCGTTCCTAAAATTTTAGTTTTCTGAGGCGTTTTATTTTAGACTAAAATTTGAACAATAATAATTATGAATGAGGCTTTTAAAAAGCTGTAAAATGGTTTGTATTTGAGATAATAAGTCTCATATGTACTTTCTGCATTTTTCCTTTTTTCTCCATATTATGCTGCTTACATTCTTTTCTTAAAAGGAAGAAAAAATTGCGCTAATTGTAGACCAAAATCAGCATGAATGTGCAAATATTGGTCGATCAGTATAAGTTTTTTTTTTGTTTTTTTTTTGTTTTTTTTTTACTGTTTTTAAATGTATTTTTATCTGGAGTAATTGCAGCTTTATATTCTTCTACATCTGTATACAAACTGAGAGGAAGCAAAAGAGGTTTATTGTCAAATTTCACCGGACTAATAATTGTCACTGTATACCATGGTATTTAAGTGCTTCTTTAAAACAGTTGTAGGTCAATTGCTCACTCAGCATTAACAAAATTTGAGTGTTTTACCTGAAAGAAGAATGATATTAACATTCAGTTTAGATTTCATTTCTAAAAACTTGATACAGGGGGTACACGAGCCGTTCAAAAATAATAGACTAAGAATTGGCATTTTCTCTTATTGGGAAGCGTGCGTCGGAATATTGTGATACGATGCCTTAGACGATAGTATCCATATCTTGCTGAAAAAAAAAAACAAAGGAAAAAATACAATTAATCCATGTTACAGGGATCTCAAACTTTTGATGTTTGGTCACCTTATAATACTAATAATGATAATGATTTACGCAGAGGGAAAATTGCAGGAAAACAAACCAGAAATAAAAATATAAATATGAGAAAAAGAAAAAAAAATTTATTAACTTAATAATGATATAAAATAAATAAAGTGAAATTAAGCAAGGAAATCATATAAGATAAAGTAATGAAATAAAAAATAAAAAACAAAAATAGTCTCGGCAAACTAGGCAAATAAAGAAATGGAATAAAAATTTTGATCAGTGGGAGTCTGGTGTAAATATGATTCCATCTTGAGTTTCAAAAAAATAAAATAGTGAAAATGTTCGCGTTGCTAATCTTTTTCTGGTATTTGTAGGGGGCTGAGCACCTCAAAGACAAATGTTTGCAAAAATACTGAAACTGTAAAATTTTTAAACAAGATATTTCAAACAAATAGTGTTTCTTGTTAGACTCACACATGAAATGTTCTCAATTTTGTCGTAATTATCCCAGAGCTACCAGTTACTGGGGGAGGGGGAGTCAAAATGACCTTTCTCGCTGTTACACATTAACACACAAGCCAAATTGAACGCTAATATGCAATTTTAATTCTGGGTGTCTACTAGCCTGGGAAGTCATGATTGCAAAAGATTGTCATGGGAGCGAATGCCTCCCCCAAGGCACTTGAAACTGAATGTAAAATATGCAAAATGAACAACTTTTTGCCTGTAAAACACGTTTTTTCGAGAAAATTTTTTTTAAATAAAATAGTCCGCTAATATCGGCAATTTTTAAAAAATACCTCAATTTTCAACTTTTCCTCCCTTGAAAATCTTACTTCGCCCCCCCCCCTTGGGAAAATCCTGGCTACGCTACTGTCACAAACCACTACCATTTTGAGAGTTTGGCCAATATCATTATCTTGAAATAGTGTGTGCGAAGTGATCACTCAGCATTAGTGTGATTACTGAGTGATGTTCACACATGCACTCACAATTGGCCTCATTGTCAATCGGGTAATGAATCTACTAATATTTGTTAGCCTTTCATTTTTCCTGTCAGTTCAACTCTCTTAAGACTGTCTCATTTGTAATACAGTTTATATTACTGTAATGCCGTTAACGGGAAAATGTTGAAATATGCAACAAGTATAATTCTGGTCATTCTTTAAAAAAAAAAAAAACTTCGTGTCTTGCCATGAGAGTTGAAAAGTAGGGTACACTTGTACTAAATTCATTTTTATTTCAAGTAAAACATGTAAAAATACGATTTTATATTTTTACGAACAAAGGCTTCTCCATAAAGATTTTCGACACAAATTTGGAACATAGGGCATCAGGTTCAGTACATCCTTCTTTTTAGCAGCCGTTAGTTGTCCGGGAATGCGCGGAAACGAAAACTGAGGCAGGGGTTGACGGGTGTGACACTTACGCCCACTTCTATTGCCCGCACTCAATTATTGGAAGAGCTGATGGTAAACAAAACATGTAGTGCTCGAAATCTGTAGTAGATAGCGCTGTGATGTTTGGAACGTAAGGAAGCTTTGGAGGATCTGAATCAACCATGGACTAAAATGGACGTGGCACTTACACCCTTTCCTATTGCCTGCACTCAATTCTATTTTTAGCCAACATCAATGAATTCACCTAGCACTTAGATACATTTGTATTGTCTATCAATAATTATTATAAATTTAGAATTTTAATATTCAATTATTATTGGATTATTTACAGGTGATCGGGAGATTGTGTTTGGTGTTCCGAAGAGAGCTTCCAGATTTTATCAGAGACTTCACGAGGGGGTGCGTGTGTTCGTGTGGGGGAGCCTCTTTCCACCTACCAATCTAGTTTTCATTCGGCATAGGCCTCTGAGCGCATTTTCACGATCAGTCGGAAATAGTAGATTACACAACAGGAGCGGTAAATAGGCGATAACGAGTGTGAAGCGAACGCACGAGTGTCGCTTATTTACCAGTCCTGTTGTGTATTTGATTTTACCCAATAACTGTTCGGTAAGATTTCTCTAACTTCCCCAGGAAGATTATTTTTCTTTACCGGCATTGTTTACAACGTTTTACCATACAAAGGAAATAACAGTGATAAAGAAGCATTTACCTTTCAAAAAATATAGTGTTATAATTCGTACTTACTGAACGGCTATTGGGTAAAATATAAAAATCGGCTGTCTTTCTTGCCGCACTCTTTCACCTGGACAACCTTTCTTTAGAAGCCTTCGTTCGGTTTCAGCCATCTAGTCGGAATTTCGGGCATAAGTAAGTTGAATTAGGGTAAGATGGCGCACACTTAGAATGGTCTATAGCTTCTTGGAGAAATTGAAAAAAAAATTCCACGAGGCTAAAATTTTGGCTACAGATACTCTGATCCTTTATCACAACTCTTTGTTAAGATTTCTTTGGTTTTACTCCCATCAAATAAAGGTATAATTATTTTCCAAACCCCCTTTTCTCGGCCGTTTTATCCGATGGGATGGGTAAGATGCCGTTTTTTGGTCGAGTAAGATAGCTTATGGAAATCACGTATTACAATAGTAGTGAAAATAGGCAATCTTATACAATTTGTTGTAACTGTCAAGTATGTCACGGTTATAGAATGTTATTTTTAAATATGTAAGGATTCTTTTCAGAATTTCTAACCGGCTGGTTTCAGCATTGCTATGTTTTTTTGTTTACGTATTCCATCGCGTTTTTCAGCTGCGTTTCTGTCCCAGACCAAGATCTGAAATAACAAGTTGAGAGATTTTCGTCAGATCGTTAATCAAAATTTATCATTCAGTGTAGTACGTCACACCTTGGCCATCTTACCCACCCTTAAAAACTGCCGTATTATGTAACGTTCAGGACAAAAAAATAAAGGGAAAAAATGTATAATAGCTCGATTTTCCGCTAAAACTGATGAAATATTCTGAACGCTCGCTAAATTACTTCGACACGACCAAACATTTTCGATTACGTTTTTTTAGATCAAAATAATTATGGAAAACCGATGAGCGGCTATGCGAATTTGTACACAGGGTCTAGGATAGAAGCACTACAAAGCTACTGCGTCACTTTTATTCTACAGTGCTGTTAACATGGCCAATGGACACCCGTGGCATCTTACCCTACTTTACCTTACTGGTAACATATGAAAACGCAGGCCGTTGTTTTCTCGTTCACTTGCATGCAAATTCTTTTGCACAGGTGGAATTTTCAACCCATTACTCTCCCTCCTCCCCATTCGCACACCCTTCCACCTCGTCCAGTGATCTACTGATGCTGTTCAGTATTCCTGAGGATGTTTGCAGGTTACAATGAGGTATGTCGCATAAATCTGAATTTTCGATAACATTATTTTCTTGCTTGTTTACAGGTACTTCAGTGAACATGTTCAATATTCCCGAAGGTGCTTGCAGTTTAGTGGCACATTACTGTAGGGAGGATATTTGGATATCCTCCATCCGTCACAGAGCCAGGAAAAAGAGTAAAATTTTTGAACTTATCAGCCACTTTTCAAAATTCGGGTTCCGGGGAAAATGTTATGGATCCGCTACTATTCTTCCTAACATGGCGTGCTCATCAACTTGTGGGGGGGGGGCTATTTAAACTTACGGATGAGAAAATTCAAGTATATAGTAGATAGTTGTGAACCTTTTGAAAATCGAAATAAGTCTTGAGGATAGGGAAAAATAAGGAAAATAGCCGACTAATGGAAGTAGCAGCTGAAAGTTCGCTGGAAGGCTAGAAGATTGGTACCAATAGTAAAATCTCGAGTATAATACCTCCCTCGAATTCTATAATTGAGAAAAATGGCACATAATATTTTTGTACTCGAGATTTTACTCTGGTTGTTAGAACTAAATAAGTATGAATAATACGAAAATGCAGTGAGTCCATGTTTATTATTTTTTTAAATAGTTAGTATCTTAGATTCCGGTGATGGAGGCACACCCAGGAATTTTAATTCCATAAAGTTTTCTTTGGGTTCCATTTTCCTAAACATTTTAGTTTTGAAAATCCTTGGCCAGAGTTTTTCTGAAGCAGTAAAAAAAAAAAGAATCAAAATTGAAATCTGTTTACACAATGTTCCTTGCTTCATGAAGAGTTTAGAAATATGGACTTACTGCGTTTTCGAACATGTAAAATAATAAAGAACACTTAAGAGAGGCATTCTGATCATATTTGCTAATAAAAAGTGCATATTCAAAAAGCAGCGAGTTCTTTCGTTGTATGTATTTTGATTCCATATGCAGTTTTATTCCAGTTAATTGCCATATAAAATTGGCAGAAATTTTTTCCTGCTTCTTGAAGATTTAGAAGTAGGGACGGCTGTTTTTGAAGAAAGTCTCTCTTAAGTGTTCCCCTTTATCCTCTCTCCTTTCTCCTCCATGACTCGCTCCATCCTCTCCAACTTTACTTTTCTCCTTTCGCCTTCCCTTTTCCCCTTCTCGCTTCTCTTCTTTTTCCTTTTCTCCTACACCCTTCCTTTCCCATCTCCCCTTTCATATCACCTTCCTCCATTTATTATCCCTTCTCTCCCCGCTCACTATTATTCCTCAACTACTTTTCCTTCATTTCCTCTTCTCTTCTCCATGTCCCTCACCTCTCTCCTTACTGTCTCCTTCCTCTTATCTTTCCATTCCTCTCCTTCCTTTTATCTTTTTCATCTGCTCTTTCTCCTCACCTTCAGCTCTCTCTCTCTCTCTCTCTCTCTCTTCTCCATTTCCTCATTTCCTCATTTCTCTTTCTTTCCTCTCCTCACTTAACCACCTCCTTTCTTCCCTCTCCATCACCTCTTTTTCTTGCCCTGCTTCTCTCCTCTCTCCTTTCTTTCTTTTTCTCCCCTTTTCTTCCCCACTTCCTCATTCTCTCTGACCTCTCCACCTCCACCCTCTCCTTCTTCTCCACTTTCTCCTTCCTCTTGTCTTCCCCTTCTCGTTTCCAGTTCTCACTACTTTCTCCTCTGATTTCTCTTTTCTTTCCTTTTCTCCTCTTTGTTACTCCTCCCTCGTCTTGCTATTTTCTCTTTCCCTTCTTTTTCTTCATCCTGTTCCTCTTACTCTGCTCTTTCTCTTCGCCTTCCTCCGCTTCCTCTCCTGACCCTCCAGCCTTACTCCTCTGAGAGGAGCAAGGCTGAGAGGGTTTCTTTCTCCTTTCCTTCTCTCCTCCTTGTCTCTTTCCCTTCTTGTTTTTCCTCATCTTGTTCCTCTCACTCTGCTCTTTCTCTTTGCCTTCCTCCTCTTCCTACCATTTTTCCTGCTACCTTCCTCTCTCCTCCTTCCTCGCTTCTCTAGCCTTTCTCCTTCCTGTCCTGACTCTCCAGCCTTACTCCTCCTCTGAGAGGAGTAAGGCTGAGAGGGTTTCTCTTTCCTTTCCTTCTCTCTTCCTCATCTCTTTCCCACCTTTCCTGCCTTCCTCCACCTCCCCTTACTTCCTTACTCTCCCTTCCTCTCTTCCTCTCATGACCCTCCAGCCTCGCTCTTCTGAGACGAGCAAGGTGGAGAGGGTGATGAGCGTAAGAGTGGAAGGGTGGAGCCAGAATGTGTGGGAGTGGAGCGAGGGATCTGCTCACTTCTCCTCCTCCTCCTCCTGTTCCTCTCCTGGCCTTTTCTTCTTCCCTGTCCTAGCTCCTCCTCCCACTGTTTTCCTGTTCCTCCTCCCTCCTCTTTCCTCTCTTCGCCCATTCCTCCTCCCTCTCTCTCTCCCCTTCCATCTTCTTCCTTTCTCTCTTCTCTCCTTCCATCTTCTTCCTTTCTCTCTTCTTCTCCTGCTCCTCTGCTCTCCTTCTTCCTCGCTTTCAAGAGCGAAGAAGGAGAGAAGATACTTGGAGAAGAGAGAGGGAGAGAGAGAGCGAGGAGAGTGAGTGTTTTCCTGATCCTCCTCCCTCCTCTTTTCTCCCATTCCTTCTCCCTCTCTCTCTCTCCTTCCATCTTCTTCCTTTCTCTCTTCTTCTCCTGCTCCTCTGCTCTCCTTCTTCCTCGCTTTCAAGAGCGAAGAAGGAGAGATACTTGGAGAAGAGAGAGGTGAGAAGAGAGAGAAGAAAGAGAAGAGAGACAGAGAGAAGAGTGAGAGAAGGGAGAGAGAGAGGAGAGTGAGGAGAGAGAGTGGAGAAACTGAGGAAAGAGAGGAGAGTGAGGAGAGAGGCGAGAGTGAGAGAGGAGAGTGAGAAGAGAGAGAAGGGTCGAGAGAAGAGGAGGGAGGGGGGAGGGAGAGAGTAAGAGAGTGAGGGGTGAGCGTGTGTGGCCAGGGGGTGCCATGGGAGGTACCGTGGGCTGGGCCCCATTCTCTCCTCTCTCTCCTCCTCTCTCCACACTCTCCCCCTCCTCTCTCTCCTCACTCTCCCCTCTCACTCACCTCCCTCTCCTCACTCACTCTCTTCTCTTTCCTCACTCTCTCCTCTCTCTCTCTTCACTCTCCTCTCTCTCTCCCTTCTCTCACTCCTCTCTCTGTCTCTCTTCTCTTTCTTCTCTCTCTTCTCATCTCTCTCTTCTCCAAGTATCTCTCCTTCTTCGCTCTTGAAAGCGAGGAAGAAGGAGAGCAGAGGAGCAGGAGAAGAAGAGAGAAAGGAAGAAGATGGAAGGAGAGAGAGAGAGGGGGAGAAGGAATGGGAGAAGAGAAGGAGAAAAGAGGAGGGAGGAGGATCAGGAAAACACTCACTCTCCTCGCTCTCTCTCTCCCTCTCTCTTCTCCAAGTATCTTCTCTCCTTCTTCGCTCTTGAAAGCGAGGAAGAAGGAGAGCAGAGGAGCAGGAGAAGAAGAGAGAAAGGAAGAAGATGGAAGGAGAGAAGAGAGAAAGGAAGAAGATGGAAGGGAGAGAGAGGGAGGAGGAATGGGAGAAGAGAGGAAAGAGGAGGGAGGAGGAACAGGAAAACAGTGGGAGGAGGAGCTAGGACAGGGAAGAAGAAAAGGCCAGGAGAGGAACAGGAGGAGGAGAAGTGAGCAGATCCCTCGCTCCACTCCCACACATTCTGGCTCCACCCTTCCACTCTTACGCTCATCACCCTCTCCACCTTGCTCGTCTCAGAAGAGCGAGGCTGGAGGGTCATGAGAGGAAGGGAGAGTAAGGAAGTGAGGGGAGGTGGAGGAAGGCAGGAAAGGTGGGAAAGAGATGAGGAAGAGAGAAGGAAAGGAAAGAGAAACCCTCTCAGCCTTACTCCTCTCAGAGGAGGAGTAAGGCTGGAGAGTCAGGACAGGAAGGAGAAAGGCTAGAGAAGCGAGGAAGGAGGAGAGAGGAAGGTAGCAGGAAAAATGGTAGGAAGAGGAGGAAGGCAAAGAGAAAGAGCAGAGTGAGAGGAACAAGATGAGGAAAAACAAGAAGGGAAAGAGACAAGGAGGAGAGAAGGAAAGGAGAAAGAAACCCTCTCAGCCTTGCTCCTCTCAGAGGAGTAAGGCTGGAGGGTCAGGAGAGGAAGCGGAGGAAGGCGAAGAGAAAGAGCAGAGTAAGAGGAACAGGATGAAGAAAAAGAAGGGAAAGAGAAAATAGCAAGACGAGGGAGGAGTAACAAAGAGGAGAAAAGGAAAGAAAAGAGAAATCAGAGGAGAAAGTAGTGAGAACTGGAAACGAGAAGGGGAAGACAAGAGGAAGGAGAAAGTGGAGAAGAAGGAGAGGGTGGAGGTGGAGAGGTCAGAGAGAATGAGGAAGTGGGGAAGAAAAGGGGAGAAAAAGAAAGAAAGGAGAGAGGAGAGAAGCAGGGCAAGAAAAAGAGGTGATGGAGAGGGAAGAAAGGAGGTGGTTAAGTGAGGAGAGGAAAGAAAGAGAAATGAGGAAATGGAGAAGAGAGAGAGAGAGAGAGAGAGAGAGAGAGAGAGCTGAAGGTGAGGAGAAAGAGCAGATGAAAAAGATAAAAGGAAGGAGAGGAATGGAAAGATAAGAGGAAGGAGACAGTAAGGAGAGAGGTGAGGGACATGGAGAAGAGAAGAGGAAATGAAGGAAAAGTAGTTGAGGAATAATAGTGAGGGGGGAGAGAAGGGATAATAAATGGAGGAAGGAGATATGAAAGGGGTGATGAGAAAGGAAGGGTGTAGGAGAAAAGGAAAAAGAAGAGAAGCGAGAAGGGGAAAAGGGAAGGCGAAAGGAGAAAAGTAAAGTTGGAGAGGATGGAGCGAGTCATGGAGGAGAAAGGAGAGAGGATAAAGGGGAACACTTAAGAGAGACTTTCTTCAAAAACAGCCGTCCCTACTTCTAAATCTTCAAGAAGCAGGAAAAAATTTCTGCCAATTTTATATGGCAATTAACTGGAATAAAACTGCATATGGAATCAAAATACATACAACGAAAGAACTCGCTGCTTTTTGAATATGCACTTTTTATTAGCAAATATGATCAGAATGCCTCTCTTAAGTGTTCTTTATTATTTTACATGTTCGAAAACGCAGTAAGTCCATATTTCTAAATTCTTCATGAAGCAAGGAACATTGTGTAAACAGATTTCAATTTTGATTCTTTTTTTTTTTACTGCTTCAGAAAAACTCTGGCCAAGGATTTTCAAAACTAAAATGTTTAGGAAAATGGAACCCAAAGAAAACTTTATGGAATTAAAATTCCTGGGTGTGCCTCCATCACCGGAATCCAAGATACTAACTATTTAAAAAAAAAATAAACATGGACTCACTGCATTTTCGTATTATTCATACTTATTTAGTTCTAACAACCAGAGTAAAATCTCGAGTACAAAAATATTATGTGCCATTTTTCTCAATTATAGAATTCGAGGGAGGTATTATACTCGAGATTTTACTATTGGTACCAATCTTCTAGCCTTCCAGCGAACTTTCAGCTGCTACTTCCATTAGTCGGCTATTTTCCTTATTTTTCCCTATCCTCAAGACTTATTTCGATTTTCAAAAGGTTCACAACTATCTACTATATACTTAAATTTTCTCATCCGTAAGTTTAAATAGCCCCCCCCCCACAAGTTGATGAGCACGCCATGTTAGGAAGAATAGTAGCGGATCCATAACATTTTCCCCGGAACCCGAATTTTGAAAAGTGGCTGATAAGTTCAAAAATTTTACTCTTTTTCCTGGCTCTGTGACGGATGGAGGATATCCAAATATCCTCCCTACAGTAATGTGCCACTAAACTGCAAGCACCTTCGGGAATATTGAACATGTTCACTGAAGTACCTGTAAACAAGCAAGAAAATAATGTTATCGAAAATTCAGATTTATGCGACATACCTCATTGTAACCTGCAAACATCCTCAGGAATACTGAACAGCATCAGTAGATCACTGGACGAGGTGGAAGGGTGTGCGAATGGGGAGGAGGGAGAGTAATGGGTTGAAAATTCCACCTGTGCAAAAGAATTTGCATGCAAGTGAACGAGAAAACAACGGCCTGCGTTTTCATATGTTACCAGTAAGGTAAAGTAGGGTAAGATGCCACGGGTGTCCATTGGCCATGTTAACAGCACTGTAGAATAAAAGTGACGCAGTAGCTTTGTAGTGCTTCTATCCTAGACCCTGTGTACAAATTCGCATAGCCGCTCATCGGTTTTCCATAATTATTTTGATCTAAAAAAACGTATTCGAAAATGAGTAATTTAGCGAGCGTTCAGAATATTTCATCAGTTTTAGCGGAAAATCGAGCTATTATACATTTTTCCCCTTTATTTTTTTGTCCTGAACGTTACATAATACGGCAGTTTTTAAGGGTGGGTAAGATGGACAAGGTGTGACGTACTACACTGAATGATAAATTTTGATTAACGATCTGACGAAAATCTCTCAACTTGTTATTTCAGATCTTGGTCTGGGACAGAAACGCAGCTGAAAAACGCGATGGAATACGTAAACAAAAAAACATAGCAATGCTGAAACCAGCCGGTTAGATATTCCGGAAAGAATCCTTACATATTTGAAAATAACATTTTATAACCGTGTCATACTTGAAAGTTACATTTTATAGGTTGTATACTGAAATTTAAAAAATTGTATAAGATTGCCTATTCTCATTACAATTGTAATACATAATTTCCTTAAGCCATTTTACTCGACCAAAAAACGGCATCTTACCCACCCCATCGGGCAAGACGACCGAGAAAGGGGTTTTGGAAAATAATTATACCTTTATTTGATGGGAGTAAAACCAAAGAAATCTTAACAAAGAGTTGTAGATAAAGGATCAGAGTATCTGTAGCCAAAATTTTAGCCTCGTGGATTTTTTTAACTATTCCAAGTGTGCGTCATCTTACCCTACTTCAACTTGCTTATGCCCGAAATTCCGACTAGATGGCTGAAACCGAATGAAAGCTTCTAAAAAAAAAAGGTTGTCCAGATGTAAAAGTGGAAAGAAAGACGGCCGATTTTTATATTTCTCCGACTGATCGTGAAAATGCGGTCAGAGGCCTAAGTCGAATGAAAACGTAAGATTGTTAGGTGGAAAGAGGCTCCCTCTCTCCACCCACACGAACACACGCACCCCTTCGTGAAGTCTCTGATAAAATCTGGAAGCTCTCTTGGGAACACCAATCACAATCTCCTGATCACCTGTAAATAACCAAATAATAATTGAATATTAAAATTCTAAATTTATAATAATTATTGACAGACAATGTATCTAAGTACTAGGTGAATTCATTAATGTCGGCTAAAAGTTATAAAATGTTAGTCGCGAGCAGCGTATACTCGAAACAAGATTCAAGATGATCGTTGACCACATTGCTGAATTTTAAGTAACTAGCAAGCCGAACCTCACAGAACAGATGCCACCAAGTAACTTACAGGTGTACGCTCTATAGGTAGCTTCGTCCAACAGCAGGTACACATAGGGTGCGTTATGAAATGACCCTCACCCACGCATATTATGCTTAGTTTTTACCGTGAAGTAGGATCTAGTAGAAACAGAGTTTCACTGCTACAAAAACCTAAGCAAGGAAATGTAACCCCATACATTCTATCCTGTTCCTTCTTCCCTCTTCCAAGTACCTTACTGAAAATGACCAGTTTCGTCCCGAGCCATGTTGAGCGAACGAAGAGGGAGAGTAATGAGTTGAAAATTCCAACTCTACAAAAGAATTTGTATGCAAGTGAACGAAAAACAATAAACGGCGTTTCCATTTTGCCAATATGCCAACTAAATGGGTGAAACCGAACGAAAGCTTCTAAAAAAAATGCCGACCAGATGCAAAAGTGGAAAGAGGGACATGCGATATTTACGTTTTTCTTAAAATGGCTTGTGCTGAATGACGACTAAAATGGTCGGTGGGTAAGAGGCTCCCTCTCTCCCTCCACACCCACATACACACGCACCCCTCACCAAGTCTCTGATAATATAACACGCATAGTAATAATTCTAAATAAATGCGATGCGCTTACTATAATCCGGAAGCTATCTTCGGAAAACACAATCTCGGGATTAACTGTAAATAATCAAATAACCGAGTATTACAATTCTAAGTGAATAATAATTAACAGCAGTTCACCTCTTAACTAAATATGCGAATTCATTAATATTGACTAAAAATAGAATTACATATAAAATGAAATTCGCGAGCGGTGTACATTCGAAATAAGAATCAAGTATGATCGTTGCCGACATGTAGCTGAATTTTGAGTCACTAGTAAGCCGAACTCTGAACGATTCCCATGGGATACAGACCTCAAATAACAGATGCCACCGAGTAACTGACCGGTGAATTCTCTGTAGGTAGCCTCGTCCAACAGCAGGCACACATACAGAGGCGCCATGAAATGACACGCGCACCCCCCCCCCCATTTTCATTTTAACTTTGAAGTCTGATCTAAATGAGATTAACGGGCATTTTAAAGACTAAGGTATCGATTTTTTTTTTGTGAGTGCCAAGTATTCTCCCTTCTTTAAAAAGTGCAGAAACGGCCCAATTCTAGTTCTAGCTAGAGCTATCACAATAATTATTTTAGCTCACAATATATCAACAATAGTTTTTAATCTTTTAGGTAATGGAAATCCTATTATTTTTCAACATTTATTTTGATTTTTTGATCACCCAGAAGATTATATTTTAATTTTACTCTAGGACAGAGATTGGAAATGCGATCTGAATTTTTGAAATCAAGGACCAAAAAGATCCCTATTCTGATATCGTGTTCAATTTTAGTTCCTAATTTTTCCGCCAAAGTCCATTCGGTCCCTTTAATTGCAGTTTTGAGCCATAATCAAGGCCGGATCGAAACTACGGTACAATGAATGTGGCACTCCAGAAGAAGAAAACCCCAAGTTTGGAACTCAAACAGAGAACCCCTATGTCCATACTTCATTCGATAATGTTTTCCATTTTGTCTTTCCTTTTCGCCACTCACGCCTCAATTTGTATGATAGGATAACATATAATATTAAAACTGAACACCACGACCTGAATCCCCTTTCCTCGCAATAACGAAACTTCTCTATCTCGAACTTCCACTTTTAATCGTTTTTTTTTTTGTTTTTTTTCCTCTACAAAACATAAACATTGTAAGAAACTCGGATAATCGATTTTTGGGCATCACTATTTTCAACGTCAGTTGGCAAAATGTAAAAGTGGCAAAGCTTTTATTATGGAGTTTTTTTTGCACCAATCAGATGTAGCATTTAACTTATTCCTGTTATACATTATACATTTTTTGGGGACAATTTTTCATGTTAATCCGTTTTTGGTATATTTGACCTATTTATTTCTACACCCTCCCCCCACACACCAGCAGGGCTCCGTCTGTCCCTGGTCCGATGGTTTCCGAAATATTGGATTCGGCCAGGATGAGATTATTGATCATTTTTTCTTCGTATTTCTTTTCTTTTTTTTTTTTTTTTATTCTACAAAAAATCACTTTTTGGACTTGAGAGAATTTCTACCAGTTCCATTAGCAATATCAAGTTTACCTTAGGGTTCCACTTGATGAATTTTACTTTTTCAAATATTGTTAAGCACTCTTGAGATATTCCCTAAACTTCAGAATAAACTACCCAAAAGTATTAGGTTAAGAGCCAAAAGTTCTAGTGTTTAGTCACCTTACAGTCTAAGCAAACAAAGCAAATTAAAAGAAACTGTTTAATAACTAGCGAGAGTTTGTTATAAATTGTGTGGGTCCATCGAGTTTCAGTGAAAATAGTAATAATAAATAATAGGTACAAAATATTGCTAATTTTCTGGTAATGGGCCACCTCCCCAATCAGTTCTCTGCAAAAATATTGAGACTAAGTATTCGAAAAAATGTTTTAAACAAACTCTGTTCTTCGTGAAGTTCTACATAAAATGTTGTTTGTAATTATTTTGTAACCACTCTAGAGTCTAGAACTCTCAAAAGGGGGACGGGGAGGCATTCAAAGGATTTGAGAAATCGTAGAACTTTGGTTATTTTCCCGGGATCACAGGTGTTTGTGAAAATTAGGGTCCAAGTTGCTGTCAGACACGGTTTCCAACCTCAGTACCTAAGTGCGACGTTACATAACGTGCAACCTAGCAACGAGCGACCAGCGACCCGGCAACTGAGCAACCAAATCAAAATTTTTTGATTTGGTTGCTCAGTTGCACCTGTACTGCGCGCGTCCGTCTGATAAAGATTATTCCTTACAACGTACTTGCAACCTATGTAAACACAGTTCTATGCCGTGCTACACAGTTGCCCAGTTGCTCATCAAGTTGCTCGTCGCTTGTTGCTAGGTTGCAGGTTATGTAACGTCGCACTAACCATCCCTGAAATATGTATTTCCCTTGCTCATCATTAAATATAAAATCTTATTCAACTCGGAAATGTTCACATTGAAATATTTCATGAAGTGAAATTTATTGTACAATACTTCATAAGGATGAATTTGAAAATAAAATTTTGAAATTCATTCATAACGTTTAAAATGGATAAAATTTTGAAATTTATTCAGAAGTTTTATAGCAATAGCTTTTAAGCAAAGCCAATTTATAAAATTGTTCAACATTAATTGCTGGTTGATTACAGTTAGGTAATTGGCAAATGAATTTCAGGTTTCAGATTTTCAAATTTTTCACAAAGTATCTCAATAAAAATTTTGAAAATATAAATATCACAAAATTCAACAACAATATCCGGTATCTTGTACAATATTTTATAAGGATAAATTTTTAAATAAAACTTTGAAATTTATTCATAACGTTTATAGTGATAGATACCATTTTGAAATTGATTCACAAGAAGTTTTATAGCGATAGCTTGTAAGCAAAGCCAATTTATGAAATTGTTCAACGTTAATTGCCGATTGATTACCGTTAATTGGCAAATGAATTTCATGTTTGAAATTTACAAATTTTCCACAAAGTATCTCAATAAATATTTTGAAAGCATAAATATCACAAAATTCAACCAAACTGGTCCTATATCCTTCACTACCTAGCTTTATATAAGAACTTTTTACCTCCTTAATTTTGCAGATCGAAGTTCTAAGTGATCCAGAACAGAAAACGTTACCGAATAATGGAGGGTAAAAGATAAAATAAAATATTGCTGATTAATAACCATTAATTGAAAAATTAATTTCACATTAGAAACTAAAACATTTTACACGAAGTATTTATTCAATAAAAATTTTGAAAATATAAATATGACAAAATCTAAGGACACTGGCTTTATATCCTTCACTACTAGTTTTATAATAATCCTTTCCCTCCTTAATCTTGCAAATTGAAATTCAAATGATCCAGAGCAAAAAATGTTACAAAATAATTTAAAAATAGAAAATAAAAGCAGTAGTCTATTTTTTTAATGCGAGTATAAAATGTGTGCTTACCTCAATTTTTTTCAGCAACCAATTCTTCGCTCCATCATTTCCTGGCGGTGCTACTGCTGCATTTGCACATCTCTACCTCGGTACTGACATCCATCCCCTAAACGAGTATCTACGAATTAGAAATTGAGACTAATCGCAAGGTCGAAAATGAAAACTATGTGCAAGTTATTTCTTCGAAAACCAAATTCCACAGCACATCGATACTGTTGGCTGTGACAACTGTATTTACAGGAAAGAACATCCAAGATGCTACCTCTAGGCAAATGAAGACTAGACTGCGTCCAAAATACAGTCACGTCGACCCACAAAACACTAGTGACTGTAAAACACAGACGTAAAGAAACTGGAAATCCCCATCAATGATATATACCTGTCCCTTTGTGAAAACCGGAATTCCAGAGCAACAACTGTAGGTTGTTTACCAACTAGAGGCTGTTGGTCACGTTTTGACCAGTAACAATGAAAAGAATACAAAGGGCGAATTTGATTGTTCACAAATATCCGACGACTGAATAGAGAAAGGTTTGTAAATAAAAAGGTTCGGGTGATGGAACAAAAAACTATAAGACAGAAAGGAAGCGATTCGAAAATTCGTTTGAAGAAATGATGTGACTGCCCTATAAAGAATTTGTCACTCGTGAATACCTATATTAAGAACTTATTAAAGAATTAAAAATGTTACGGGCTGCTTAAACAATCACTAAATCAGGAGAAGTTTGAAATGTACGGACACTTTTATAACATATATAAGAAATATCAGAATTTAGAAAAATCAAACAGCAGCATCCTGACATAGCTATGGATCTTCAAATGCAACAAATTTATTAATGCAACGCAACATAGAAGACTGTTACATTTTAACAAGGAACAATTTTCATAGATCAATACCCAACAAAAAAGGTCATTGAAATGCAGTAACCCTGAAAAATTGTTATTCATTACACAATCTGCGGGAACATATAGCTACAGGTGCTTCAAATAGCTTTCTACGATTATCTATATCTTCTAGAGTTATATGCCATAATTCGAGGATGAATAATTTAATACAGCAAGTTTTCTACTAAAAGTATTATTTAAACAAAAGTTAGCAGTGCCGATTGATAATGAATTTTTTTTCTTTTCATGTTACCACTATAGGTTTTTTTTCATTTTGCTCTCAACCCGAGCCCTGGAACCCGCCCTTTCGAGCATTACCTCAGAGACGTCGGGTAGGCTGTTAGGGCTGTCATAGCCCTCTTCTCTTCTAGCCGAAAACCCGGCCTAGGTCGAAATTCGGACCTAGCAACGTAATGGCTGACATCTGACAGAAGTTTTCAACAACTCTAATTCTTTCATGTTCTTATCAACGTTAGGATAAAATCATTCACTTTTATCCTAACGTTGATAAGAAATTCGATGTAAAGTTGTAAAACGACATCAGCGCGCCACCACGTTGCTAGATCAAAAGTTGGGAAAATTCAATAAGCCAAAAGAGATTTCAAGCCACCCCCCCCCCCCATCCAACTCACGTAAGCCAACTCACTTCAGTATATGGCATGAGTATGCACAAAATGTGCGAACTTCAGCGCGCTCTGACGGCGTTCTTTTCAACTCTACAAAAGTTTTACAAGATGCCTTTTTTATGTAAATATTAACAAGGAACAACTTTTGTTTGAAACCTTTTTCCGTAAAAGGTTTTCTACGCGAGATATTTCCGAAAAAGTGAATTTCGGGTTTTTTGAAGTTCCCTGGGGGCTTAGCTCCACCGGGATCGATGTGGACTATTAATATGTTAATTAAGGAGTCATTCCGAAGATATTCCAAAAAATCTTTGATAGCATGTAAGTATGTCCATTTCCAGCCCTTTTTTTGTCTAATTATTCTGGACTACACGTCCAGTATTTTGTCCACTTGTCCAGTGACAAGTGAAGACCCTTACCGGACAATTCGGACCTAGCAGTGTGGTGGCGCGCTGATGTCATTTTACGACTTTACATCGAATTTCTTATCAACGTTAGGATAAAAATGTACGATTTTATCCTAACGTTGATAAGAACTTGAAAAAACACAAAAGAACTATAGATGTTGTTGAAAACTGCCGCCCATTACGTTGCTAGGTCTGAATAGAAATGTCCGGTATTTTCAAAAACTCCTAAAAAGAAATAAAAATAGTATTATAAATGACTGTTTTGAAGTACTTTTTTGGTCCCTCGTTTATTTTCCTACGTTTTTGTAAGTTCTTCCGTATTTGTGTACGTTTTTCTACATTTTATATTTTTTAAATAAAAAGTAAATAGAAAAACTTTTTTTTTTTTTGACTTGTTGCGAATGTGCTCGTTATTCCTAAAATTCAGATGTAGGAACCCTACAAAACGGGCGTAACGTGATTTCCATCGACTAAAAAAGAGATGGAACCACTGTACGATTAATTTTTCAAGTTTTGAATAAAGTCCCTCAGCATTCCATGATGATTAGGCGGAGCCTATTCAAAAAGGAATGTATTCTGCAGAGAATATCATCTAGTTTCGTATACAAGTCAGTTTAGGCCGCTAAATTAGTTACTTCCTAAAGTAGAAGTGATAAATGTGAAAAGTTGGAAACCGAGAGGTCAAGATGAACATGCGAGGTTTCCATTACAGTGGCTTATTTTACCTACTTAACTAATTTGTTATAAATGCTCCATTTATCATTAGTGTTCTTAATGATCTTGCAGCTTTTGTATAGTGAAACATGCCACAAAAGTACATAAGACAATAAATTAGGCTGTCGCATCAATTTGGAATAATTACACTACACAACAATTTTAGATTTTGTAAAAAAAAAAAAAAAAAAAAAAGAGAACATATGAGGAGTTATCTGTCAAAAGGGCGCCTGACATATGGGAATCCCATATGTCAAGCGCCCTTTTGACAGATAACTCCTCATATATGGACGCTGTTCAACAAAAAGGAACCAACTAACATTTGTAAACAAAATGAGTGATTAGTATCGTTGGAATGAGTGTAAAACGTAGAATTTTTCAAAATTGGGCCCCCGATTGAAAAATGTGTACTCACGTTGAAAAAAGTTTATCAGTAAACGCAATGCCATATAGTTTCTACACGGCTCTTGAACTTCAAATTAACTTGTTCTCAAAACGTGGATTTTGCTAGTTGGTTCCCTTTTGCTAAACAGCGTCCATATGATTCTATAAGTATTTTCAACGAGGAAGTTAATGCCGATTTTTGGATTATAGTTCATTTTTTACCGACTTTTCGAAGAAAAGGGAGGTATTACACTCGTCACAGTTGTGAAGTTGGGGGCGGGGGCAATGTTTTTTTTTGCGTTTCAGAGTGTTTAGAACACGACTGTAATAGTGGCTGAATTTCAGGTTTCCTTATATATATATATATATATATATGTACACCTTAATTTTGTGGGAAGAAAATCTCAGAAACTATTGAATCAATTGATTCCAAATTTTGGTATATTATGGAGAAGTACTCGAAGTTGTTAAAATAAGCTTTTGAAGGTAATCGGTCGAGCCGTTCGTGAGTTTTCCTTGAGGACAAAATTTGTGGCACAAAAATCTCAGGAACTATCGAATCATTTGATTCCAAATTTTGGTACATTATAGAGAAGTACTCGAAGTTGTATTGGTGAAAGTTTGATGACAATCGGTTGAGTCGTTCACGAGTTTCCTCAATTTAAGTTCAGCATAAGAAGCGCAAGGCGACTTATGTACTCGATGTTGTTTGGGATTTAATTTATACGAAATCAAATTTTGATAGCCGAGTAGTTTTGTTGTATTATACAAATGTTTCGGTCTTACACGTTTCCGCCTTGAATGTATCGATTTCAAATTTATACGAACTCTAATTTTGATAGCCGGGTAGTTTTATATTTTTATAATACTATTCCCTGTCGAGAGTTGCGTTTTTTAAAACGTGAATGGCCTTAAACATTTCAGCCGAATACCACTAGTCCTTGTCGACATTTGCGTTTTTTATAACGTTAACGACTTAAAACGTGTCGACAGTGTCTTGATTTCGCGAGGAACGAGCGAAGCGAGTTCCGAGTACTTTTCGCTACTACTGCGAGGAACGAGCGAAGCGAGTTCCGAGTGCTTTTCGGCCGAAGGCCGAAAAGTCGGTACTGCTTTCGCAAAGCGAAAGCAGTTTTTAAAATATTTTATCTCAAATGCAAATTTTAGTATCATCAAGATGATACCACTGATCAAACAACTATATGCGCGTTCAGTATTGTTATCAGTATCAGTGTAGCTATTCCTGGACGATAAAAAGGAATTAAACGAGAAAAATTTGATAAAATTTTAATTTTGAATATGGAAAAGGAGAGGTTCTTGAGAAAAATGGTTAACGCCATTGTATTCAGCGTTCAAAATACATATAGCTAAAATCATATAATCTCATCCCGTAGTTTTTTATGCTGTTGGGTAGTGTTATTAGGTATTACCTACTAAATACATTGTTTTTTCTGGATTTTCACAAAGTTGCCAACCTAAAGAGATATAATTTCAATGAAGCTGATGCACACATTTTTAATCACGCCTGCTTCCTGTAGACAGTCCTAAGCCTGTTGTAAGTGAGAAGGGAAATGTGATGCGCAAAGTCATTACATCTTTTTACCTGCCTATCCCACCTTCATTTGCGCAATATCGTTGTGGTTTTCCCCTCCTATTATTCATCAATTTGCGCAAAGTCATTGCGTCCAAAAATAAGGTACCGGAGAGTAATATGACCACCCTAGGCGAGAATCATTCTAATACGTTCAATTTTGTTTCTTTTTAAAGTACCTGAATCATGGAATGAGCAATACTTACGAGGGTCTCAGTTAACTCTAGTACATCTGCATGAGTGGCTGCGTTTCGTGAATCTTGCTCAGCTTTTTGCACATGAACCCGTCTCTGCTCACTCGGACCAAGTAGATGCTGCCGTTTTGAGAGCCGATGGCGATCATGTTGCCGGCTGAAAACAAAAAGATTGAATAGCGCGTGTGTCTTTGCTCCTATTTTTTAGCATCGAAAGCATCCAGACTCGGGGTTAGGGGAACAAAGAGAAACCTTGAGGTGCTGACCCAGAAAAATGTATAAAATAAAAATAACGAAAGGAAGACAGAAAGAAAGAAAAACACAAACAAGAGTTCTAAACCGTCTTATGACAAGGAGGAAGAGTGGTAAGCTTTCAAAAAGTCTGGAAGAGTCTTAAAGGAGCCTTCCACAATCTTTCAGAAACCTTTCAGATGTCCTGGAACTTACCGTCTATTCTGTTTCAAACACTCCTTATAGCATTTTGAAGAAGTGTACAATACATCCTGTATTCTAGCCTTTTGATCCTTGTATAAGTTCACTTTCTTCCATAATTACTCTTCTTTCCTTATACTCAACTATTACCTCCTTCAATATTTGAAACAGTTTGATAATTCAATATTATCAAAGGCATTTTCTAAATCTACAAATGCACCCTAGTATTATTTCCTCGTATCACTATCACTACATACAGCCAAGTTGCCACTCTACTTATTCTCTATATACTGGCCAAGACTGACAACAATGAGAACTACATAATTTGTATCACTAATGCAGTCTATATTATCTATATTCTATAGGGTCTATGACTCAAACTAGACAGGCTCTCAGCTCTGCCGCTAGGTGACAACCACTTCAATTCCGAGTCCCAATTTGGTACTTACGTTTAATCCGCTTCTCTCCTAGCTTCGAATACCCATACAGTGAGCAGCAAATAAAACTAGTAGCATCCACAGACGCATTCTTTTTTGGTTTGATAGGCCTATATCGAGATTTTTGTGTCACATTTTTCTTCATCATAAGTAAACTGTATTGATATTATCAACATTATTGAAAGTATCTGCTGATGTAGTGTTCTCACCTAGCTTCATCTTCTTTTTCAATCGCGGTACACAGTAAGTTTACATATCTTTTGTAGCCTCTGCCTCTTCAATTTTTGATCGTATTTTTGAGCCACCTTACCTGCATTCAAAAAGTACTCCATATTAGAACACCACTCCAAATTCTCACCCAATAAAGTAAAATAATCAAATTGCGAAGAAATAACTTACATATCCTTCCAAATTTATTGCAAATTATTCGCAAATGCACGTTTGTTTCTGCATACTTAATGGCATGAATTTGTTCACATTTTTTACTCTTTTTGATACTTTGTCAAACTTCACTCTCTTTTTAAGCTTCTCAAAAACGACAAAATCTTTGAACTACTACATATAAAATGTTTCTTATCAGAAAGTTTTCATGAAGTTACTTTCTTGTTTGTATACACTACTTCCATCATTTGCTGCCAGAATGTGCTGTATATGTTATGTGAGATCAATGCGTACTCCATTTTAGGAACTACCAAGTATTAGGGCCCTTTACCTCAGGGATGCTTAGCTTTTTTGGAACAGCTAAAAGCTTGGCTGAAAAGCTAACTCAAACAAAATTATGGCTACAGCTAACAGCTATTATGGTCTGAAAGGCTAGCTAATGGCTGAAAAAAAAATCAGAAGGAAATCACCAGGGCCGGCAACTTTAGTGTATGGTAGCGAATGCTACACATCATACAAGTGAAGACATACGCCATTTTGGCTATAACCGCGCCCGTTTATGCCGAATTGACTATACGCGGTTGTCGGATTCGGCATTCTCGGGCACAGTGTGAGCCAAAATAGTGTGTATGTCTTCAATTGTATTTATAGGGCGTCTACTGTTGTTTATAGATTGTAGATCGACAATGAAGTTTATAGTCTTAATTATTCCAGTTTCAAAAATTAACTGTTAGCACAGACAATTCTTATTGGCTAAATGCATATTGTACTCACTACTCAGTATTCGAGTACAACTTGCCAAACACTGCAGTAAACTGATAGATATAGATATAATAGTTTCACAAAATGACAAAACAAAATAGGAAAGATTACTATACAAGAGAGTAAAGAGCTTTTGACAAGTGCAAATGTTTGTGAAACAAGCCGAAGACGAGTAGAGCAATTGCAGGAGCTTGTCAATGAGAACACACCTGCTTGTATTGTAAGTTGTTATTCTAAATACCTCGCGTTAAAGACAGAAATAAGGAGCTAAAATGATTTCATTATTATTCCTTCTCAGTACGTACAGGGTACCAAATAGTTTGAAACAATGTTAGCCGCTGCAATAACATCTCTCAGAGTACAAATACTGTCATTGTTATTAAGCTCCTTTCATAACAGTCCCAGTTCTCTTGATTAGAGATTTGAAAGATACACAATATTTAAGCAAAAATTATAAACAGAAAAGTGCATGAAGATTAAGAGGTAATACAACAAACGGTTCCTGTTGCCTCAGCTGTTACATCTAATCAGCAAATCAGCTCTCTTACATTAGGAAAAAAGTAAGTAATGCTCGAAAAGGCGGATTCCAGGGCTCGGGTTGAGAGAAAATTAGAATAACAAGGTATTTGATTTGCTGCACCATCTATACTACAGGCCATGAAACACGGGCTATTAAAACGCAACTTCACCCACGGTTAAAGTAGCTCTAAAACATGAGGTATCTAACAATTAATAGTGCATTATATTAGTATACTTTTGGGTAAAGTGAACCTTTAGGATACCAGCACTTACATAGGCCAGTAGAACATCTGGCGGAATTGGTGAATGTTCACAATACCCGCAGGTATTATTAGATATTTTATTCAATAAATATGATGTTAAAACAGAAACCTGCAATGTTTTCATGTTCTGTCCTCTTCATTTTTGAAATCAAAATTGCTGTAATATCAGTATGAACACACTGAATGCATGGAAACTAACAGTTGATATTAAGTGCATGTTGCATGATACTTGATACCATGAACAGGAAGACCTAACCTAAATTCAAGGAACGCGCGAACAGGCCTGCCAATAGCGGAAAAAAAAACAAGCAGCCTAACCCTAGCATCATGCCTCACTGCCTGCTGCGTGCTGCTCGAGGACAGCCGACAGCTCGAGGAGGCTTCAAACTCCGAAGCTGCAGACTGCAGTCGCGCACCTTCTTGTTCTACAGATGATCTACAGTCATAAATCTACACCATCATTACGAACGCACTCTGCAATCAATTCAATGAAACATGGCGATCGAGAAATCGAGATTAAAGATCAATAATTTTGATTTTTGACTGAGGTAGCTTACGCTTACGGCATGTCAGTCACCTCAAAATACTGTTTTAACATTATGTATCCAATAAAAATGCAATGTCAGAATATGACAAAACTCATGACAACAAAAAAGATAAAAGAAAAATTAAACTACTCTGACAAAACGACAAAATTGTTAGGTTTAACATCCTAGCAACACTGATAATTTTTCAATTTTTCTAAATACTATTTACTTTCTTTCATTGGTAACCATGAGATTAATCATATGTTCCTCGGTTTCCCGTTGTTTTGTTTTTGTTATCAAAAAAAGTCCATAAATTTCAACTAGGTATTTTTAGGTAATAAATTTAGAGTCTTCTTTCTCTGTGCTTCGTTTGGCGCGTTTTGTATCAGATTATCATAGTAGATAGTATTTGATTACCTGTAGGTAGTGGCGCGTACTATTAGTTGTCTTATTCTTTAAAGTAAATCATTCGTATGTGGTGAGTTCTTCTTATATTTTCGTTTCTATTTTTATCCCAGTCTTACTCTGATCCTGTCGACATGGTAAAACCTGAGTTACAAGAAGAAGATACTTCCGATCTCGCCGAACAACTTATTCTGCTGGAGCAAAAATTACTCGCCCAATTGGCGCCGCTAACCAAGGAATCATTTAGAACGAAAGATGCAAAAAAGAGTGTAGAATACATTTACAATCCACTAGAATACGCTGCCGACTTACACAATCAATATATCAGGAAGTACTGCAAAACGTTCAAAAAAATTGTGTTTCTGGGTATGAATCCGGGACCTTTCGGCATGGTGCAAACTGGAGTAAGTGGATTTTGTTAGTCGGAGCGTGAACTATATAGTTAAGTTATCCGAACCGATGGAACTAAACTGAGATTCTATTTCCTTGTGACCTAACTTACTTGTTGATCTAGCGGTACATCTCGGTGAAAAGAGTTATATTCTGTAATATATCTCTCACTGATCTCAACTTGTTTCACAGGTTCCATTTGGGGAGATTGCTGCGGTGCGAGATTATCTGAAAATCGAAGGTGAAGTTTCGAAGCCGGCGAAGTTCCATCCTCTGCGTCCGGTCGAAGGATTGAACTGCAAACGAAGCGAAGTGAGCGGAAATCGATTATGGAATTTGTTCAAAGACCTGAGCAACGGTGATCCGAACACGTTTTTCACACATTGTTTCGTACACAACTACTGCCCACTGGCGCTCATGTCCAAGACAGGAACAAATATCACCCCTGCTGAATTGAAAGTAAGAAAGTGATACGTTTTGTTCGCAAATACTTCGAAGTTGGTCTAGTTATCCATCAAGTACATTTGTGAAACTTGCATGAAACTATTGCACATGAAAGTTGTGATCTCGTGAAAATCGAGTGTTGAAGGTTGATGGAACCTTGGGTGTACTCGAGCATATGGCTTTCTTGCTAGTTGATTCTATTTGTAATCGGTGATTCTTTCTATTCCAGCCAGACGACGTGAAAACTCTCAACAGTATCTGCGATAATTTCTTAGCAGATGTGCTAAAGTTACTGCAAGTAGAAATTGTGGTTGCTGTCGGCAAATTTGCTGAAAAAAGAACTGAAGAAGTGGTGAAAGCTTTCGGTTTGAAGAACATTAAAGTTAGTTCATGTTTCTGTTATTTTTGTATTATTAACTTATTGTTGAAGCGTTGGGTGCGAGAAGTACCTGAGTAGCATTCTGGTTAGAATTGTCTGTCATTATTTTTCGTACTGAAATTCGTATACGATAAAGCGATAGCGTCTTCTAACCAGCAAACCACTGGGATACTTCCTGCACTCAGTCTTCCATTTGAATCAAATTGCGATACAACTCACCGTGGCGTATTTACTTTGCAGGTGGTTTGCATTCCGCACCCGAGTCCTCGAAACGCATCCATTAAAAACTGGCCCGAGTCTACATCTAAGCTTCTGAAGGAATTCGGCGTGATCGATTATTTACAATAACTTCCGTTCCATTTTACTTCGAGTAATTCTTCTAAGTCATGGAGGATAGAATGCGATACTGTCTTAAGTTGGCCGAAGCGACCTTAAATCACGGAGAAGTGCCTGTAGGTTGCATATTCTTACTCGACAATGAGATCGTAGCGGAAGGAGGAAACAGCGTAAACGAAACCCGCAACGCGACCAGACATGCGGAGCGCAATTGTGTCGATGAGGTCGTTCGCAAGTTTCCAAATTGGAGCGACGTTTTCAAAAGAATCACGGTTGTAGTCACCGTCGAACCGTGCATAATGTGTGCCGCGTTACTTCACAGCTTGAAAGTGCCGAGAATCATTTACGGTTGCAATAATGATCGTTTTGGAGGTTGTGGCTCAGTGATGAATGTTCTGCCATTCTATGACACCGTATGTGATCTCACGGCCGGGGTGTTGAAAGACGAAGCGATGGCATTATTACAGACGTTTTACAAAGGTACCAATCCAAACGCGCCGCCGGATAAAGTAAAAATTAAGAAAAAGTGAAAAGTTTCGCGGTTGATTTTCAACACTTCAAACTGTGATATTTTAGTTCCGGCTTTTAACACACCGTTGATGGGATCTATGAACGTTGTGAAGTCATCTCGACTGTAAGACCTTTCGAAGACCTCACAAGGCTCTTTATTTTATCGCGCTCGTAATCATCAGTGGCCGCTACAGGCATTTTGTGCGTGATTTTCGTCTCTTCGTTTTCCTAGTTCCTCAGTGTTATGTTAGTGTTAATGGTATCGTCATCTATTTCCATTAGTTCAATAAGTTCATTCATTTAAGATTTTTTTATGTAACAAAATAAAAGTTGAATATAAAATGTAATGGTGTTAAAATTTCTTCAGTTATGTAGGAACGTCAATGAGGAATTGAGGAAAACGTTCATTGTAGATTTGGTATCATTCGAGTAGGAAAATGAATCCAACAACTTTTTATCGAGTACTGTTACCGTTAACGATTGTTGAAGGTGTTGTGGCGCGATACTCGTCGGAGACTGAAACCATAATTTTTTTACTTTCTCGACCATCGTGAATCCGTTGTCGGAAAAGTGTCCTGGAATCTCGCCCGTGTCCAGCCATACGAATAATGAAATGACGTCCGTTTCGAGGGTTATTGTGCAGGTATTTGACGTACACGATTCGACTGTCGCCTGGAAATCGAATAATCTCTGTATTCTAAAGCCGATTATTTCAGAGTACAGTTTTACGGCAAAGAATTTTAAAAAGGGGCCTGCTACCTTGATGTCTGAATTTTGAAGTCCTACGATATGCTTGAATGATATCGGGTATAGAAAGTTTTCGTGAATCAGGTTTCCTTTACTTTTATCGACCAACGTCATCCTCATGAAACATTTTTCGCCCACGTTGCCCCCTGATGACTTGCAGTCTGACTTGGACTCGATTAACTCGAGTATACTGCTGCTCAGGTGGACGCCAGCATGTTCTTTCGCCTGGAACAGACCGACGTATCAGCTCATTCGCAGTCTGGAAACTCGAAAATACCTCACGTACTCGAATAGAATTACGTTTCAAAGTTTACCACTGTTATTAATATTGCAGTCGTGTAAACGGGTTTCATTGAATCCCACTTATAAATATCGACTCGCAGCTCCACATTCGGAATATCGTCAGTCGAATCGGAAACCACATTCACTGTAATTGCGCCGCCGCTGTTCAAATCGGCAGTCACGATGACCGGAGCGAAAAACCTTTTGGCGTAGTAATGCAGCATTTTCCATTTACCGCTAAATTCTGGAATTGAATGTTGTTTCATCAGTAATTTGATCGATTTGGGATCCGCACGAATGAATGTACGGGACACCTACCGATGGAGGACCACGACGGTGCTTGCCAAACGTCGTTCAGCTGCCAGTACATGGCGCCCATGGTCATCCCTTCGCCATTAGGCAGCAGCGTACTTCTCCACTTGCGGTACCATTCGGTTTGTGATTTCACAGACCACGCTTGATGAATCTGAAAGTACGGTTTATTAGAGATCCGGTAGATCGAGGCTCTCGAGGCTCTGTTCGAGCCCATCAGGAAGCATGTGGACTTTTTGAATAACAGAGTGTTTCATGCTCAGTGGGAAATTCTTCCAACGAAGGGATTATAAACGTCGATAATAGAAGATGTGCCCCCTATCCTGACGCAGGCCCATTCGGAGTATTTCCTGGATAGGAGGTGTGGTGTCCCGGGGCCAATTTGGCATACATGCATCGCGATACATCCCACTATCAACATCGAATAGATGTGTTATTAATAGGCGCTCTACTCCCAGAATTAAAGGAGCTATTTGAAAAGTTGGAAATTTGAGATTTTTCAACTGGGCAAGGGATATACGCCCCAACCTCCACCCAGTCTTACCCCATCACCACCACTTGTTTTTGTCTGATCGTCTGTTTACCTGATACTGACTGGCCGACTGAATGACTAGCTGGCTGGCAGGTTGGCTGCCTAAGTAGCTCTCTTTCTAAAATGTTAAAATTGCTGGCGGATGAAACAAAGGCTAGATTTTTAATCACATCAAAGAAATTTTGTCTGACATATTTTTTGCAGAAACTTCTCCTAAAGACGAAAGAGATATAGAAAAGACATCAAAAATTACTTTTCATTGCCCATCTTCAACACTGAAGGAGATTCGCAATGGGGCTGGTACAGAAACAAAAGAGCTCTTTTCCAAAGTGGCCTTAGTTTTTGTCAAAAGTGAATTTGATACGTCATCTTATGGTACAGTATACAAGCCATAAAAGGTAGGTTTCCCTACATCAGAGTTGGAAAACTAGCTGAAAGCTGAAAGTTTTAAGCTGAAAGCTGGAGAATTTTGACGATAAAAAGCCAAAAGTTGAAAAATATTTTTTGAAGCGAAAAACTAAAAGTTTTAGTTATCAAACGTTATAAGGGGCAAGGACTAAGTGCAAGGGGGTGGTATACTTAATTAAAAAACTGAAAATGAAGTACGCGGGTCACTTAGCAAGAATGAGAGAAGACCGGTTTTAGGTTCCCTATGATTACGTAAGGAGGAGAAGAAGACCAGGAATGAGCTGAAAGGGGGAAACCATAAGAAGGGTGAATTACAAATTTATCTACACTATTGGGTTATACGTATTTATGTATTATGTCCAGTGCCGTAGCTAGGGGTTTCCCAAAGGGGAGCACAATAAGGTTTCCAAGGGAGAAAAAGTCGAAAATTGAAATATTTCTTTAAAATGACCGATATTAGAGGACTGTGTAAAAATATGGGGGAGGGGGCACCGCCACTGAATATGTCCTTACCAGAATAAAGGCTGTTTTCATATTACATTATGAATCCGTGTGGGGTCATTTTTCCTTTACTCTATCCTTGAGGGTTCACGGGGGCCAATCTTCAATTACTATGATTTCCCTGGTATCCAAGTTCTTTGCGTCGATAGTATGGTTTTCTTGGGGTCATTAAATCCGTTTCTGGGGTTATTTCCCTTCTTCTCTTCACCCTTTAGTCTTCACGGGGACTAATCTCCAACGACTCCAACGTCCTCAAAAGTTGAGTCTTTTATGTTGTTATTAGGGTTTTTTGAGTCCCTGAATCCGTTTCTAAATTTGTGTCTCTCCTCTCCCTTAATTCTTCTGGTTCCAAATGGGGGGGGGGGGTGGATACCTGCGATTACTTATTCAATCTCCGCCTCTGGGTGCCATCAAAAACGGTTGCAACCAAGTATTGGTTGTGCAAAAAATTACTTTTTCAATAGTCCTTTGACTTCCTTCAGCGGCACTCGATGAGTTGGACCCGAACATTCAAAATCGAATTTAGTGACCATACAACGTTACAATATTGAAAAATTATTTAGTTTCAGCTCCTGCCGGGGCACACCCGGACGAAACTCTACTTTTCAACATAGAACGATTTGAAAATTCTACATAGGACGAAACTGGATGAGAACTGGGACTATAAACCAAATCGAGTTGATATTCTTGCAACCCGAAGCGAAACTTAACCGAACTTGAAAAATTCTGATACTTCATAAAAATGAGCCGATGACTCAAATTTCGATTCCGTCCTACGTACTAGTATCTCAGAGAAGGGCAAAATCAAAAAGCAAATTAGTGAAAATCATGATTTCGAAATCATTCCAAAATCTTTCAAAAGTTACGATTTAATCAGAAAATCATTGCGAAAATCACTTTTTACGATTTTTGTAATTTTAAGATCGAAAAAGTTCAAAAAATGCGGGAAGAGAATGATTTGAATCTCAAAATCAAAAACTACTTGATTTTCAAAATCGTTAAGTATTTTAAAATCAAAAATACATTATTTAAAAATGAATTGATTTTAATAATGATTTTTTGATTTTACCCGTTCTCTGTTGGATTTTCAGACGCTTAAAAATTCAACTCCGCTATATGTTTACCTGCGTAGTGTAAATAATGCCTTTCAAGTCGTGGAGTTGCGGAGCACCGAAACGTAAAATTAGTAAATAAACCATGTACAGGTAACCCAGAGGCAAATGCTGCCGATGTATCATAAACGGTGAGTTCAGTTTCGCTAAATCTTCATTCGTTGCGACCTTTCGTAACGACGATAACGATGGTAGCGACTGGAATCCATACTCGGAAGAGAATCTGGTCATCGGATAGTTATCCGTAATCCAGCTGTCGTGCAAGTAGTTGTAATAATGAACTGCAAGAAAAAAGGAGACATTATGTAGTTCAGCAATTTATCCAAAAATCTAATGAAGTTACGATCAGAAGAGATGACTTCATTAATGAACTGCGAGAAAAAAAGAGACATGTGGGCGATTCTCCGAAAATCGGCATATCTCAGTTACTGCGCGGTATACATAAAAATTGTACACCCCGCCTATATGTTTCAAGATGTTTCTTATGTTGTCATAAAGCATCATCCACTTAGCCATTGACAACTATCAAGCATGACTACTCCCTCCCCAAAGTATGTAATAATTCAAGCAGAACCCTAAAAATTTCTAGGTCATGGCGTGTTACCGCTAACAAATTTTAATCTTCATATTTCAAGAATAACGTTAATTAGACAGTTTTCGGTGAAAAAAGCATGAAAATATTATTGGAAGGGCTTGCTTGCGTCCAAAGTTATCATAATAATAATGACCAAAAGTACACCAACAATGACACTACAAAAGCCAAAAGTTTGGTAATAGCTTTCTCGTTCTTCAAGGCTGTGTCTTATCACCGATGCTTTTTAATTTATATACAGAAAAGGTGTTCAGAGAAGCCCTCTACGAAGAAACAGGTGGAATAAAAGTTAATGGCCTTGCAATCAACATCAGATATGCAGACGACACGGTAACCATATAGCCAGCACTCAAATGGACCTACAGCGCTGAACAATGTCGTCCAACACAGCGAATCACTGGGTCTAAAACTATGAAACACCTCAACAACAAAAATGATGGTGTTCTCCAAGAAACCTGTTAAATCAAAACTGTGGATCAACAATGAAACCATATGTAGAACAAGTGCCTGGCTTGAAATACCTTGGACAATACTAAAAGAAAATTACGACTGTAAATACGAAATCCGCAGCAGAATTAAACAGGCAAAAGGCATGTCTTTCTAAATATGAGGAATATTCTCGCGAGCCCGAGGCTGAACTTGGAGCTAAGAATGAGAATAGTGCGATGCTATGTTTTTCCGGTACTGATGTACGGCTGCGAAAAAACTGGACCCTAAATGAAGACATTGAAAAACGAATACAGGCGCTAGAATTTTACACATATCGCAGAATGTTACGAATAGCCTGGACCCAGAAAGTGCCGAATGCGGGAGTATTACACAAAATGAAGAAGGAACTCGAACTGCTAAACAGTGTAAAACGACGTAAGATACAGTATTTAGGACACATACTACGTGGAGGAAAGTACGAGATGCTGCGGATAATTGTGGAAGGAAAAATAAGCGGTCGATCGGGAGGCGAAAAAATTCATGGTTGAAAAATCTATACGACGGTGGCTCGAATACTCGTTGGCAGAACTCTTCCGCAAAGCTGCCTCCAGAATACAAACAGCCATTTGGATAGCCAACCTCTAAATAGAGAAGGCGTTACCTATACGAAGAAGAAGAAAGAAAGAATATGTTCATTTCTGACCTGCCTAACTGAAACTTTCCTAAATGAAAACCCATTCAAGTGAAAAAAAAAAACTTCGATCCCTAGAGATTCCATTTATCCAAGTTCTACTGTACAGGATTTCCTACAGAATCTTCCACTGGATGGTAATTTACTAAATTTTTTCCAGACCTGTTAGTAAATTCCTCGAAATTTCCTGACTTCCTGACCTACTTTCAAAAATCAGAACGTTTCCTGACTTTCCGACCTTGTAGACACCCTGTACATTACAACAAATAACACGTCAGTGTTGCCATGTGTTCTATTTCTTCCCTCACGCAAGTAGGAGTAGGAAACATACGCGTGCCAAGTCACCCCATGATTGCAAAGTCACTCCGTGTACGATAATGAAGAATATAAATATGTGTAGCTCCTTCTATCAACTAAATACGCAATCTAAGTTTAAAATTACCGCATACAAATTGACTCATATCCCTCCATTATTTTCTTTTTCAAAGCTAAAGATATAATGGGTCATATCTGGCTTTAAGAAGTTCGAAATTAGCACGTTGTTGAAAGCAAACGTGCAGCCGTATGAAAACAAAAGCAACATTTTTACAGTAACTGAAAAATAATTTTAAAAACTTGTTCCTAAGTTCCCATCTTCTATATAAATAGTATATTTTGCAACAAGTGCAAGAAGCGCGTTATTTGTGATGAGTGCGAAATTTACAGCACGAGCAACGCGAGTTCTGCAAAACGCAAGAGCGAATAACGCGCTTCTTGCAAAAGTTGCAAACTATTTTTGAAAAAAATACATGCTCGAAAAGCAGTAGTTTATAGGAGTTGCTGAAACTACTAGGTATCAAAACACGCATAAGCGACGAAAACGACGCGCCTGTCCGTCTAGTGTGAACCTTCCTTCTACTGCCAACTGCCAAGTAAACATACGGTTTTAACGTCACTTTTTTGCTCTAGTGCAAAACTGGATTATTTTTGCATCCTTTTTGGTGTTTTGTTTACATAGTACATTATTGATTGGGAAATTTCACTTCTTGCACTGAAAAGTGGTTACAAATAAGACGCTTTTCGAGCATGTAGAAAATAGTATATTGCACGCCAAGGCTCGAAAGTGAGTGTTTGCAGGTCGAGCGCGTGAGTTTGCGGAGCGAGCCGTAGGCGAGTGCCGCAAGCGCGCGAGTCCTGCAACTTCGAGCCTGGCTGTGCAAGATATTTTTTAATTCAGATGTACGGAAAAAAGAAAATTCTATTTGTTTTTGGAGAATGGATCAGGTAATAGCGAATTAGAGATGTAAACTATCGAACATTTTCGTTATCGATAATTATCAATAATTTCGTGGAAAATATCGATAGTGTTGGTAAAACAAGTTGAAACTCGAAACTGTGTACATCACGGTCTGAACTTTGAAGTCAAATGAAGCGCTGCGTGGAAAAAGGGCTTTCGACTGATAAGAAAAAAGAAATTTGTTGATCGAAAATTTTTCTTCCACGCAGCGCTTCATAATGAAATGAGTAGCACATTAGCGCTCGCGGCGGTGGTATGCGTAAGTTGATAAAGGAGCGGACTGTAATTTTTACTTTACAGAACAGTATTCTGTAAAGTAAATTACAGTCCTGTATAAAACTCGGAGCTACAAAGTAAGACTTTCGGAACGGTAAATAGACCCACAAAGAAGCGTTTTCCGTGCATCTGGATTAAAAAAAAATGAATGTTTGTTTGTTTGTGGGTGTATTGCTGAACCATAAGAGCTGGGGGGTTCGTACTTTCTGGATGTGTTCGTATGAACCCGGAATAGGTTTTAGGCTATAAACAATTTTGGTACCCAAATTAGGAGGAGGGGCATAAAATTTTCCTCCCCCCCCCCGTGGGCCCATAATTTTTTTTAACTTGAACTTTTTGAAAATGTTTTACATTGAGCTTCTTCACATTATGTCAAAAATTTTGTGGATATAACTGTCTCCCTTCAGAAATGATTAGGGGGTTGAAAATCTGAAATTTCCAAAAGGAGCTTAAAATGTCTCATTATGACATGTACATCGGATATAATCTTAGACCATACACAAAATAAGATAGACCGCTAGCGCTTCATAAGAGCCCGTGTTATTGAGTGTGACCAACATCGCACAGAATGTGCATAAGTAGTAGTGTGTAAATGTGTATAAATGTAACCATCAGCTGATCATAAGCGGAATTAGATATTAGAAGCGCGACTTGGAGGAAGGACCGCTGTCTTATAGGAAATATATTGATCAAAGGTCCTTTTTCTACGCAGCTATCACCTATCGATGTTGGTCACAGGATTTTGTAAACATTAGTCGTCTATCATTCCTGTATGGTCTCAGGATATAATGCAACCATAACACATTTGGATATCGTTTCGTACTCATTTATGTACCACACGGCCCATTTTCAACCACGTATCACCTCCAAAAGCCCTAAAATTTCTCTTTTTTTTTGAAAACTAAGTTTAGCATTCCTTCTAATTATCCGACTGAACTTTTGAAAACTCCAACATTTTCCTCTGAATAATACAAATTTGAAGTAGTAAACTGCAAATAGATTAGGGTCCTCCATCTGAACGCAAACGCAATGAGAGTTGAAGCTATTAATGCAGTTGTAAATTTCAGTAGCGTTTCTCAGGGAACCTTTTCCGAGCCAAGAACCGGCTAGCCGCTGCACGCCGATTCGTCTATCAACATACGCACACAGACACGCGCGCACGAACATACACAAAGAAAGGTTAGGAACAGAAACAACAAAGGACATTTTAGAAGTATAATGGGTAAATGCGCCGATTCTTCTAGGTTATTTATTTATTTATTTTTTACGGCAACTATTAGTTAAAACTGCGGGTAAAAATGTGCCCTGCATCTCATAATCAAAATCTCTCTTCTCTAGTATGTATAGAAGTGTTCGTTTATCTTTGGGTGGGTGTGCGTGTTTGTTCAAGATTGACAGGTGAATCATAAGAGCTGAGGGCAGATGCGGATACCGGGGAACAGGGTGGGAGTCCGAACCCCCTCCCCCAAAAGATCTAAATACCTATATGTGGTATCAGTTCCAGCAATGGAGTTCCCGATAGGCACATTAGGCAAGTGCCTAAGGTGATAGATTTCCAGGGGCGGCAAATTTTTGTACAAAAACAGCGGGGAAAAGGAAGAAAATTTGGAAAAAGAGAAAAAGAAGAAGATGCAGACAGGAAAAAGGAAACAGTCGCAGAAAACGTAACTGGGAAATAGTTATCAATTTTTGACCTGTAGCTCATTAGGAGGATATGAAGTGGATGAGGGAGACTTTTTCTCGAGTGCCTATAGCGGCTTGGCTTCTAAATCCGCAACTGGTTACAAAGAACGTAAGCAAAAGTGAAGTCCATAAGACATTAAAAAATCAGAAGAAGTGAAGTGACCGCACCCGCTTATCAGTCGCATTAGCAGCTGATGCCGGCAGTGCGGGAAGGGTAGAGGGAGGAAAACTGCAAGTTTTCAGGCAGGAAAAGATCACGGATGTGGATCACAGGGAACCGTTGAGAGGATGGGGAGGGAAGATAGGAAAGCGTTTAGCTGTAAATCGAAGAGGAAGGGACTAACTCAGTTAACCCAATACACTTGAGCCAGCTCACCTTAGCCAACTCACTTTAGCCCACGGTCTAGATGAGCCGCGAAGCGGGTCAGCTAGTCTGTCATAAAAATGAAGTACCTACCCCTTGAAAGGTATGAGTCGAAAGACACTATTCAACCGCGTCTGCAGATCACACCACACGTGCACATTGAATACAATGTGTACGCACCTTTTACAATTTAAGGTTAAAAATTCGAAAATACTCACTGTCACCATAAAGTGGACTATACGGACTCTTTGAAACGTAGCCTTCTTCATCCGACTTCGCTCCATTGGTTGGACTTGAAACCAAAAACGTGCGCGTTTTATCGACGCTCATCACCGCGGCCTTAACCGTGTCCACATACAATTTCACGTATTCGCTCTTATATACTTCGTATTGCGATTTCGTGTTGTACCTGGAATCGCCAGCTGATTTGAAAAAAAAAAACTATAGCAAGGATTACTAGGCTACAGTAGCGTATCTAGTATGAAATCATGGGGGTTGAGTTTTGATTTTGAGGGTATTCCTTTGAAAAAAAGAGCATATTTTTGATTTTTTTTTAGAGCTTTTTTTGGCCATGGGGGGTTTGAACCCGGAACCCCCTCCTCCCTTAAATACGTCACTGACTAGGCAAATAAACACGAGATTTAAAAGCAAACTAAGCATACGAACAAAAATGAAGGTCCTAAACAGCGCCGTATTCCCCGTTTCAACAAATGGAGCCCAAAACTGAATACTCACAATGAAAATGAACTTAGTAAAAAAAAAACTAGTCTAACAGATGTAAACTACATTGTTCAAAAGCTCAAATTTAAATATGCTGGGCATATGTGTCGGGGAAACAACAACAAATGGAACGCGGTGGCTACCGGCTGGATACCTAGAGAGAGCTAAAGAAAAGGGGGAAAAGGCAGTCTCTACAATGGATTGATAATTCAAGCAGTCGGACCAAATTGAGCCAGCGTGGCGCAGGACAGGCGAAGATGGAAAAGGGTGACGGAGGCGCATACCCCCCAGTGGGCGACTTATCGTAGGGAGAACAATTCTACCAAAGGAGACTTTGTTCAGTTTACTCGATGTTCATCTTGGTACTACCTAATATGCTATATTTAATTTTAAATTTCGCCTCTAAGCTTTAAGCGCTGTAAATAAAAATAAATAAAAATAGCAATCCTGACTCGGATTCACTCTTCCGGGCTTCTCACCAATTTCCACTGAGCGCTGCTTCGTTTTCGTTATTCCCGGCCCATATGATCACACTAGGATGGTGCTGGAGTCGTCTAATCTGCTGAGTGACTTCGTCAGACACTGACGATAGAAATTCTTCATCAGCCGGATACATGCTGCAGGCGAACATCATATCTTGCCATACGAGAATTCCGAGGCGGTCACATAACTTGAAATCAGATTTTGAAAGAAATTAGATTCTACGTATTTGTACTACATTCCATTGAGTAATTTGGGCGCCTGAGCATCCTGACAATAAGGAGTCACGGCGGGTGAAATTTTCAATACCGATAGTCGCGAGTTTCTGGAATTGAAAATTCCATGAACCAAAATCGAAAAAAGCAAGGTTGCGAAATCGAAGCCAGATGAAATCGAAATCTGGCCGAGGCTGAAGCCGAAACCAAATAAACAAATAAATTGACTCGAGGTGAACGCTGATGCTGAAATCAAATTTAATTTGGTCTCATTGGTATCAGATCGTGATGGTGAGAAAGGGTGAATAGTAGGATGGACGGAGAAGAGAAAAGGAGAATCAGGGTTTATATTTTTTAAATTAAAAAAAAAAAAATTACTTTCAAATTTTACTATTTTTTAACGTTATCTACTATTCTGAAGAAAAAAAACAGTATCTCAAAAAAATGTTTAGAACGTTTTATTTTTACAGTTTTAAAGCTGTTGGCCCTAAAATACTGAAAATCAGTTTTCAAAATTTTTGATTTTATTGATATTATAATATTTCTTTTATACAGTCGATATTTTCAATATAAATTCGATATTTCGTTTTGAGAAGAAGGAAAGAATATGTTACGAGAAATACATAACGAAAACGTTTAATACAAAAAAAATGGCTTCTGGTTGTGAGCAAATATGTTATTCCTTATTAGGGGTTCAAACACTTTTTCAGGCGTTTTAAACATTTTAACTCTAAACAACCAGCCCTGGGGAGAATTCGAAGATAACATCAAAAGAAACAAATTTTAGACCTGAAACTAAAGTCATAATTAAGATTTTCCCCGAAACTGAAAACTAAACCTCGATTCAGCGGCTTCATTATCCTGATGAAAAGATTTGTAGGTTCATGATCCTAGCTAGATTTTGAATGGTTACAAGATCGTGATTCAAGACCTTTCTTCATGATATTTTAATCTAAATCAGTAATGTATTTCAATTTTTGAAATAAGTCGCAGATTATACAGACGTTATCATGAAAAAACGCGTCCCAGTGCCACAAAAATCAATTAAAAGCAGGCTGAACGATATCTGTTTTCTTGCTCTGTATCGTACTCTAATTTAATTTTCGTGGTACTTGATCCCTTCGTTCATCAGCGTATACATGTGACCTCAGATCTAGGCTTCATGACCCCGCTCATTACTGAATACTACAAAAAATTTTCATAATTTTCTAATTTTCCATAAAAAAATGTCTTTCTAAACCTGAGGAAGACATGGGTGCCGGCGTAGAAGAGAGGGGGCAAAATGCATCATTTTACCTAGTAACATTCTTCTCCAGAAAAAAAGGTCTTGTCCACTTGGAAATATCTTGCCTTCCCAGAATAAAAGTCTGATGGCGCTCATATTCGAAGACCCAGCCAGTTTTATCGAAGAGGATGCTCCCATGCATGCCCTTCATAAATACTTCTTAACTCACTCTCATAGCTGCACTAGTTTTCCAGCTTAAATTTCCTAATCGATGGAACGGAGTTCAATTTTTGCAATTTTCATTTTCAGTTGGGATAAAAGTGATTTTCAATACCCGACTTAATCGAGTCCGACAATATTTCTGATGTGTGCCGCAACTGACATCCATTATTGTTACCCAGAAGTTTTACCTTTTTATCTATACTTTCAATCATTAGAAACAAAGATGCTGTTGAAAAGTGAAAATTTTCTTATATCGATCATATCTCAGTTCCTTCAAAAGTAAGAGCAGGCAAATATGTCCATATATTGTCAGAATATCTTGCGTGCTTGCTCGGTCAAGAAAATAGATAATTCGCCATGGAACACCCTACAGTATTCGTCAGGAGGAACAAAACACTCCATCTACACAAAACGGATCACGTCACAATCCATGACTAATTTCTTTTGCTGATCACATCTCAATCCCCTCACAAATCAGAATCGACAAACATACATCGTACATATCTGATTGGATAAGACGACAGGCTGCCGGCTCATCTAGTTCGCTCTTATAGATTTCACAAAGCTAGAGATCCTCGAAGGTTGATTAAACTTTTTATGACAGGGATCTAACTCAGAGCATTTACTTCTAAATTCTCCAAATTAAAATACCGCGAGCACTCCAGCACTCGTCATGCCATTGGTTTGGTGTGCGTCTCATGGATGCAAATTACACATCCCAACAGGGACAAAACGCCAACACAACCTGTGGTGACCTTACCAGAATATCATCCACACCAATTCAAAAATCAAAACTAACAAACCTCATAAAAATAATCGGATTCGTAAATACCTCCTCCCCATATCCTCAACATATTCATATTGGCCATTTTAGCTGCGTATAGTAAATTCCGTATAATCGTTCGGTTGGACGAATCCTCTGGCAGAACACTCGATGGAATGTAATTCGATCCTTTTGCGAATATGGCGACATCATTGATAGAGAAGTAAAATGTTAAACCTGAACGTGAGGGAACAAAATAATAGAAATTAGAATTGTGTTCAACTTATATAGGTCCTAGTGCGCAGAAGTGCGCGAATAAAGTATCAGATTTTGAAATATTGTTTAATCAACAAAATGGAAGATGACTACTAAAAATGAAGGCAATAATCCCGATGCGCATAATCCCGCCATTTACCCGGGTAACTAAAGGGGGAACTAAGGGTAACAGACGGGTTTCTGAGTAATCTGAGAGTAACAGAGGGTTGCAAATGGGTAACTTTTCCGCGGGTAACTAGAGGGTAACTAATTGCGCATTGGGATTGTCAGGTTTAAGTATATACATACTTGTGTTATGAAGAGCCTTCCCCTCTGAGTGAGCTACCTTTCTGTGGTGAGTGGCCTTAAAGAAAAACTATAAGCACATAGGAGAAGGAAAATTCCGACAGATAAACCTTGCTGAAAGCAAGGGGAAACTAGTTCAGTATTCTTCCCTGGAGATGCATCTTCACCACAATTATAATGGCAAATCACGAAATAAATAATAATTCCGGACGTACAAGTTCTCCTATTCGCATGTCCGGGCGGAGACTACCTATTTAGTGAGAAACTATCAGACTTGAGAACAGGGACATGGAATTTAAGGACACTGAATGAGGTAGGCAAATTTGAAAACTTAAACAAAGAGAAGAAAATATTAAAATTAGACATACCTAATAGGAATTACTAAAATGAGATGGCCAAAAGAAAATAATTTTTGGACGGGGGAGTATAGAATAATAAATTAATACACAACGGACTCTTATCATAAATAAGACTGTAGGTAATTGAATGCAAAGTTATACCCAACATACTGAGAGAATATTAATGGTGAGAAATACCCAATATACTGAGAGAATATTAATAGTGAGAAATTCAGTAAAACCAATATCTTTAATGATAGTCCAAATTTATATACCAACAGGAAGTTATAGTGAAGAAGAAGTAGAAAAGGTTTATGAAGAAATTCATGAAGTATTAAGCGCAGTATAAGGAAAAGAAAATTTAATTATAATGGAAGATGAAACGCTCAAGGAGGAGGAAGAAAAGAATGAGGGGTCAGCGGGGAGCATGATTTAGGAGAGCGAAATGACAGAGGATCGAGGCTCGTAGAATTTTGTGAAGAATATGAATTAGTTATTGGAAACACTCTCTTTTAATAATCATGAGGGGGGGAAATACACTTGGAAAAGACCGGGAGATGAAAAAAGATATCAAGTAGATTATATTTTGACGAGCAAAAGATATAAGTCAGATGGAGTAGGCAAAAGTAAATGTATGGAAAGAGAAGATAATGTGGAGGATGAAGAAAGGGGAGATCCAATTTTGAGATCGTAATTTGATACAGCTCTCAAAGAAATGAAAGCAGGTAGCTAGTAAATTATTGAAAAAAGCAGGAGTAGTTTTAAATATTTTATATGAATTAGTTTTCAGAATGTATGAGGAAGGAGAAACGGCAACAGATTTCCAGAAAATCAGGTTGATTATGATCTTGAAAAAAGCGGGAGCAAAAGCAGATGCGAAGATTATTCAGGGTTGCCACTTTTTTTCAGGATTGGTTTTCCCTGACTTTTCCCAGTTTTCCAGGCCAACTTTTCCAATTTTCCCTGACTTTTTTACAGGATTCCGAGAAAGCCCAGAGGGAGGAGAGTCACAGAAATTTTTTACAATACAGATTTTTAAAAAATCGCTATCGAGAAGAAGAAGGTACAGATGTAATTTATGTAATATTTTTCAATATTATAGACTATTTCATTTGCAAATAGATTATCATTATTCTTATGTTATGATAAAAAAAGTTTACTCTGATAAAATACGAACTCGTTTGTTATTTTCAGAAAATTTCCCTGTGAAAATTCCTTAACTTTTCCCTGACTGACCAAATTCCCTGACTTTTCCCGGTTGTCCAGAAAGTAGCAACCCTGTTATTGCACTATGAGTTTACTATCACATGCATCAAAGATTATAGCTGAGATAATACATGAAAGAATACACAACAAAATCGAAAAAAGAGTGGGAGAAGATCAGTTTGGATTCAGAAAACGTCGAGGGACTAGGGAAGCAATTTTATGTTTGAAGCTCTTATTAGAAGAGACTGAAAAAAGGTTGGGCGTCGCCCAATTGCGTCCGGGTCAATAAGGGAAAATAAATTATTGAAGAAAATGAATGGTTTCATTGCGGCCCAATGTAGAGTTTGATTGCGTCCAGACAAGCTCCATTGCGTCCCAGTCCATTTAGCGTCATCCAGAGTGCACCACGAGGAGGCAGACCGAATTACAGTCAAGACTTTCAGTATAAATCCAGATAAAACTATTCTTCAACATCTGAATAAACCGCGGAACTGAAAACATGAAGGTGGGTGCACAACTTGCCCTTTTCAGGAATGCAGAAGAAAAAGCACATATGTAAATTTAGGTCTTATTTTAGAAAGCTAATAGAATTTTTTGGTCAGAATGCAGCTTTAACCCTTTCGTTCCCATTTTTTTTTCCTTTTCAATTTGAATTATTTTTTCACTGGAAATTGTTGAATATACTCCTCATAATACGAATCCAGTGTCGGATAATTTTCCACTCCTCCTTGGGCCCCCAGTGGACCTGGGACAGCGCATGTCCCACTGGTAGAGTACAGTCAAACAAATTATTTCGAAACAACCACACCGAGACGTGAGTGGGCTAAGATATGCTTCTGTTGGTTCTCTACCATTGAGATACAATTAGCACTGTTTTCAACGTATATTTGACCCAGTAGAATTTTTCAAAAACCGTTAGGAAAATGGTGTCCTGTAGGGAGCGAAAGGGTAAGGACCATTCACACTTTAAAAGACGCATTCAGATTGTGTTTCCTACATTTTGTAAAGACCATCAGCTTCAGCTGGAACTCAATCAGACTCCTTCAGACTTATTAACCAAGCCTTGTTAGACTCTGATGAGACTCACGCTGACTCCTGGAGATTTATCAGACCACATTTCGAGGCATGTGAGACTCACTGGAATTCGTTTAGATTTTTTGACTCTATTTAGACTCACTGAGACTGGGCTATGACTCATCCAGACTCCATCCCCGATTGACAAAACAAGGGTTACAAAGCCTCAGCACACAAAAAAGACCAAACTGGAATTTGAGGCAAAAAGTACCTCTTTTTCAACCAATTAGAGCGCAGGACGCAAACAGAAACAAGAACAACATGCCAGATGAGGTAACTTTATGACGTCACTTAGTCAAACACAATTTTGCGATGGACGCAATCGAACCATTCGAGGCAAGGGCTAGAAACAGGACGCGATAAGATTATGAAAAAGGTATGAGGGCTACTTTTCGGACGCAATCGGGCTTCTCTGAAAAGGTTTGGACATATGGACGCTGTTTAACAAAAGGGAACTAACCCACAAAATCCGCTTTTTAAGACACGTGATTTGAAGTTCAAGAGCCATGTAAAAACTACATAGCATTGCGTTTGCTCTGATAAGCTTTTCCCAACGTGAGTACACATTTTTGAATCGGGGGCCCAATTTTGAAAAATTCTACGTTTTACGCTCTTTCCAACGATACTAATAATTCATTTTGTTTACAAATGTGGGTTAGTTCCCTTTTGTTAAACAGCGTCCATATATGTGTAGCATTTGTAGATTTAGAAAAAGCTTTTGATGATATCGAATGGTCAAAAATGTTTCAAATATTGAAGAAGACAAGGGTTAGGTATAAAGAAAGAAGAGTAATATGGAATTTATAAAGATCAAAAGGCTCAAATACAAATAGATGACGAAGTGGAAGAAGCGGAAATTCAAAAAGGAGTGAGACAAGGTTGCTGTTTGTCACCAGTAGTATTTAACCTATTCATAGAAAAAGTTATTGCAGAAATGAATGAAAGGAAATCAAGTGTCTTCAGTGGGGTACCCTAACACGTTTCTTTTTGTGGTCCTGTACTTATAGTGATGTGCAGTACCGTATGTTAAACCTATTTGGTGTGTTTCTATTGGTTGTCTGCGGTTGAATAGCCTGTCCAATCAGTGAGTCTTATGTTATTACTTACATATAGGAAACAACACAAGAAAAAGAAAATTAAAAGAACAACTTGAGATAATAAAGGCAAAAACAGAACAAAACCGCCTAATAAACACAACTAACTTCTAAACCGAGAACCTATTCCAATTAATAACATAAGGACTCATGATTGGACAGACTACACAGCTTTTGAAATGTGGTGTCATCGGAGAATGCTAAAAATCAAATGAATAGAAACGATCAGGAATAAGGAAGTATTGAGACGAATCGGGAGGAAAAGAGAAATTTGGAATATAATCATAAAGAGAAGAGTTAAAATGATATAATAAAAAAGTCATCGATACTGTTATTACTGGTAGAGAGAATGTTTAAGGGAATGAACTGGAAAGAAAAACAAAGAATGAGCTACGAAGAGCAGATAATAAAGGATACAAAGTATAAATCCTTCTCAGAAATGAAAAGGTTAGCACCGGAGAAAAAAAAGTGGAGAGATGCAACTTACTATATAGTCGAGAGACTAAAGAATATAACAAGAACAATAAAGAGTCTAATGATCAGTACGGGAAAGCAAAGGTCTATTGAGAAAATAATGTTTGCCTAATGAAAGGATGGATTCAGACCTGCAGTATTTCCTCCAGGCTGTGCTGCTCATAACTTTGAACTTGTTCACAAATCTAACACAACTGATGGTACATAACCACCTTATGATTCTCCGAGAACTCAAATTCGAAACTATTTCACTACAAATGGATTGATTCTACGTACCTTGATCAGGATTGGTTGCATTAACAGGTTTCTGAACCAGTTTGGCTGTTCGGAAACCAATGAAAATGGTTTTCGTATTTTCACTGACGTTGTTTCTGAATACAGCTGTCAGACGATAAAGGCTCTGGGATCCGTATCCGCTGGGCCACCACAGCTTAACAAGCTCCTGAAAAAATAGCGCGTGGTAATGAACTGCGGACGCATGTGGTTAAATCCGAAGGTCCAACAATACCAACTTCACAAAAGACTCATCGTCTTCTATCTTGAAACATCTTCGGAAAATCATCTGTACGCCAGCATTACGAACAGAATTATTCCAGCACTATCTGGCTGACGAGATGAGATTCTGGCTTCAAAATTGTCCTTTATTCTTTGACCATTTTCATCTACGTTGTCTCCTCGTTGAGTTGAGAGACGATGTCCCTCCTGTCAAGTGTTAAATACGTAACCGAATTACCTTAGGAACGGTGAGGATCTGATTCACAATAACCTCCCGCTGTTCCGAGGTCGGGCTCAATGACACGTTTTTCGACGCCATGATATAGCGGTTATTTTCGACGTGCAAAATCAAATCAATTTCACCGTTGATTTCTAGACCAGTGTGCAATGGAGCATCGCAGAAAACGCTAACCAAGACCTTCCACTTCCACTGCTTGTCATTGAGATCTGTCGACACCGTGATATCGCGGACGATCAAGTCATTCGAATACGTCACTAATTCCGCTTCTTTCCTGCAGAAAATTTAGAGCTGGTGAGTAGATAATGAGACGTCAAATTGATGCTCACCAAAACCTAGGAACGGGTCGTGTATATTTACCATACGCCAACTGAAGGCATTGCCAGACCCCAGTCCCAGCCGAATGACGCCGGCATTCGGCGTAGAAAGTTCACATGACATTCTCCGTGGTAATCAGGGGGTACACAGCTGGGTGGTACCGAATGAGAAGCTGCTGATGCCGAACGATTGGCCGAAGTAATCGGAGACTCGAATTCAATTTCCAGATGATTCGTAGGCTGAGAATAAAAGATGAATGTTAATTATTAGATCGCCGATGAATATTGCCGTTGAATGAGTAATAGATTTTTAGACTTCATCAAACGTGTAAGAGAATAATGCCCATCATCCAGAAGAATCAATGATGACAAGCCTTCCTGCCTGTGGGTAGTGATGGCAAGCGAGATAATGTACAGCAATTCCAAGAAATCTTCAGCAAACACTCCCATAGGGAAAAATGCTCAATATGACTGCTCGGGTTTTTGAAGACTATGCTTGAAAAATTTGAAAGATTGCTCGATAAATGTTGACCTATCGACGAAATACTGAACGAAATGCACAAGTTGTTGGCTAAAATTTATTTTGTTCCGAATTTGGAAATTGAATCACTGGATGCGATTACAAGTTGAAACTTGAAATGTGGAAACTGTTTCTCAGTTTCTGTTTGGAAGTTCGGATCAGTGCGCAGTAAAAACTCGGAAGTAACGAAGTATAGTCTAATAGGTATACCTTAAATTTTAATTCCATAATATAGGTTCAAACTAGTTCGGCTAAAGCACTAGGACACACCTAAGTGAAGTCATAGACCGTATTTTCTACCGAGCCTGTTCGGTGAAACGAAAACTGGTCACGCGGTGATTACCGCTCAGCGGATTTTCTTTTCATGGAACCGAACACAAATAGAAAATGGCGGACCGTCAACTGGAATAATATCCAGAGGTGCTTAGCTAGCCATTAGCCGTTAGCTTGCACTGCAGTTTTTGGGAGATTTTTAGCCAGCCGTAAGCCAATGAAAATTCGGAAGCTAACGGCTGATTTCATTTTGCTAATTTCTTGCCTTTCCCTTTTGACTACATTCAAACTGAATTTTTTTCCAATTCCTTTTCGGTGGATTTCGTTTGTTGTTGTTGTTGTTTTTTTTTTTAATTGAAACTGCAAACTCGGTCAAACTCAGACTCAGAATTGGGGAAAGAAAACGAATTGGAACCAAGTTACCACTTCACCTATCTTATCTTTGCCAGTGAAAAGTGCGAGTCATATCTATATGGTAAGCAACTGGACCTTACTGTAATCTGTATTAAGTACCGAACCATTTGAATTTACAAGGTGTCTACAAGAATGGAAAAATATAAATTCCTGACTTTTTCCAAACTTTTTTTTCCTCTTCTTTAAACCTTTACAGTATAGACAGTATAATATATGTATGTTTATACTACTAGACCCTATGGTTAAAATGAACTGAAATTTGAAGTTGATTTTTGGGTGAAAGCATTAGGAAGGTGTTCAATGCACAGTTTTTAATTGTAGAATACGACTCTAGGGAGTACTGAAATAAAATTAAACGACGAAAAAAAATTTCCGTGAGTTCACTCTTTGTTTTTTTCCAAACTTCTTAAAAATATTGTTGAATTTCCTGACTATTTACAAACTTCCTGACCTACTTTTCAAATTCCTGACTTTTTCCAAACTTTCCAAATTTTTCAAACCTGTAGACACCTTGATTTAAAGTTTATTCCCAAGTAATCTGGGATCTCGGAACTAAGAATGTTGGATTAGTCTTTAGCCGTTAGCTAGCCAATCAGCGTCCTGTAGCCATTAGCCGCTAACCGAGGCCAAAATTAGTTTCAGCTGTTAGTTTTAGCCAATCTGATTGGCTAAGTACCTCTGGTAATATCGACCACTCATGATTTGCTTACTGATAATGATACTAGCGCTCCTACAAGTCAAGAGTGACCAGTGTATTTGGACTTGTACAGGGTTGCAAAAAAAAACCAAAAAAACAAACAGTTTTTTTTTAAAACCAACAAAACAAACGTTTTATTTTTGTTTAAAATATTGAAAGTGTCTGTTCGAAAGAAGAGTGTTTAAAACAGAAAAAAGGTAAAATAACTAGAAATTGGCAGCGTAGTAAACACTGCGTCAATCATGTGATCAGTTCTCGCTTCATAAATCAAGCTTGCAATAAAATGGCGGTGCATTATACCCGTGAGCAAAGTCATGGTGTTCTACATATTTAAGACGAGTTTATGACTTTAGTTGCCACTATTAGAACATACTGAGTGGAAGTGCCAAACTGCCAATATTGCGCATTCATAACCAGAGTTTTAAAGTTGAAAGTTTTAAGCCGAAAGCTGGAGAATTTGGATGGTAAAAAGCCAAAAGTTGAGAGTTGAAAAGTATTTTTTGATGAGAAGCAAAATGTTAGAATTTTATTTATTTAGCTTTTCCTTTCATTTTTCGCCCTTTCCCTTCCCAAATCCCTTTTTTCTCTGTACTGTCCTAAAGCGACATTAAGTTCTATTCTCAACAAACCAATAAACAATGCCTCCTAATTTTTTTTTCGAATGAAAAGTCAAAAGCTGAAATTTTTAAGTCAAAATCAAAAGTTGAAACATTTTGATATTGGAAAGCCAAAAGTCAAAAGCTGGAAAATATTTCAGTGAAAAGCAAAGAGCCAGAAATTTTCTATGCTAACATTGAAAGCTAAAGTGAAAAGTGAATGTTTATCTTACGACTTTCCACCATTGTTTACAACACTTTCCTTTCATTTTTATAAATAAATATTATTTATTATATTTTTCTTTTTCCATTTTTGCTAAAATAAAGATGAAGAGGAAATGATTGTTTACTACGTTTAAAACAAGAAATAATTGAGAGGGCTAAAAAACAACGTTTTAAACAAAAAAACATTTAAAACTTGTTTTTGTTTAAAACGAATGTTTGTTTCTTTTTGTGGTTTAAAACAAGTTTAAAACACTTTTGTTTTAAACATTGTAACCCTGGACTTGAAAGAATAGTGGCTGACATCTGGGGGAATTTTTTTGCAATTTGCATGTAGGTAAAATGGAGCGCTGTTACACGCACTACTACTAACACACACAGCCTGCAAAGATCCATTTTACCTACACAGAACAGTTGCGACGCTAGCGCGCCACTGACCCTTCAAGTCCAAATTGCAGTCAAAAAATTCAGCTTCGGCTTTCGGCTTAGACTTTTGACCTTGAGAAAATATACGGCTTAACATAGCTTTTAGCTTTCGGTTTTTAGCTGTTGCCATACATTCTTTCTGGATTACAAAAAGCTGACATTTGGCTTTTGGCTCTTTGATAAAAAATTTGGCTAAATACGGCTTTCAGCTTTCGGCTTTTGGCTCGTTGCAATACACTGTGAGTGGCCGATATTACCCCATTTGACGGTATGTCTTCACTTAGGTAGTGTTCTAGTGCTTCAGTTAGGCTGCAGCCACAAAATCAATCACTTTTGAACCTGTCACATACGTGTGTAACTGTATGCTTCAGTAACAAAAATTTTTCCTTTCTAAGCATTTATTGAGCAAATGCTAAGAATTTCTGATCATTTTCTCGCCAATAGTAAATTTATGAGTATTTTCCACCACTATCATCGCGGCTACAGAACTCAACTCCGAATTTATAAATCCATAAGTCCCACTCCTCAACTACAGTACCTATAATAAATTCATAAAATATAATTTACTTGCAGTAGTTCGGACACATCAAAACGATACCGGATGAAAGAGTTCACAGTTTTTCCTACTGTTCGATTGTTCAGTGTGATTTTCGCGTGTCCATCGAGGCCGTGGAAAACTAGTTCATGGCTTGGCTTGACTTTAGCGTTGCTTTGATTCACTGTCATGCAATGAAATAACAAATTTATGATTAAATATACTCGTATATGTAGAATACAGGAAAAGTGTTACTTGGATTGCATACGTATTTTGCAGGTATCAACAGAGACATGAAAAAGGAAAACCTGATAGGCTTTTGGTTTTTATTCCTCAAAAGCAGGGATCCGACGCTGGACTCAGAACCGGAGCCGTTCTGACCCAGCTCCGGCTCCAACAAATAATCTTTTTGAGCTCTGGCTCCCCTGAAAAATGGTCGGCTTCAGGTCCCTACTCAAGAATACCTGATTATGATTATACATTAATCCACACCGTACGACATAACAACAATCATACGTCTGCATGTTGTTTTTACTCCAGAGTATCTACATTTCCACATATCTAGGTCTAGAAGTTATTTAAATTTTCAAAATGGGGGCGAAGCTAGTCCGTAGGTTTACACTTTGCTGGTTCTGGATGAAGGATGTGCTAAAAGTATGCAGTCGTTTCATCATATTTTGGACGTTTGGCATAGTGGAAGACTACAGACAAAAAAAAACCTAGGTATGAATATACCGGGAATACGGACCTTTTAATTTTTCGCACCAGTTAAGTCGTCAGTGTTTAGAAAATCGGCTATAATTTTGACAAGAAGATGAGGATACGTCTCTACTGCTTGCAAAACGCAACTTATTCTTAAGTTAATACAGCCGCGTCTTCGCGTTCTATTCATAATCATTATCACTAGTGAAATTGTTACTGCGACTCACGAGAGATTTTTGATTTCCCAACGTGACCATTCTCGTGCTTCCTTCTGTCGGTTCTACTTTCAATCTCAATTCTGAAGAGCTTAACTAACAATAGCTAAAAAGATGAATAGAGTGAAGATTGAGGGGGAAGGACATTGAAAAACACGAGGTAGACTTAAATGAAACCTTCGGTGCCTTCAAATTACACAGACCTGAGGTCGTTTTTCATTTTTGATCTATTATGCACACAAAAACTCGAAAATTAATGGTAAGGGCAAGTACTTCAAACATTTTAAGGAGTGTCACTACTCTTGTAAAGCCTTGAGCTTCCGAGCTCAGTTTTCAGTAATTTGGAGCTTAGCTATTTTTCCATCACATCTATCCATTTTTCATTCTCATATCACACCCATGCAAAAGATACAAGACAAACAAGTTTTTCAGAGTTTAACTTTTCATAAGCTCACCACTCAGCAAATCTTTCGAGCTGGAGCTTTCAACTATTTTGGAGCTTTCTGCTCTTGAAGTCTCTAAACCTAGAAGTTAAACATACAAAATTTCTGATCAACTCAGCGAAAGCCGATTCGGATCATTGACTTTTTTTTTTCTCGGATCATTACCATTTGAATGTTATTATGAAGACAGTGTCGAGAGCCCAAGCCCTATGAAAATGAAATAGAAAGATCTAAACGACGTCTGTTTACTCGCGTTGCACACCTACTCTATTTGATTTTCATGGCGCTCAGATATTCCTCCCACAATAACGTCAATTTCTTTTTTCAGAAAATTTTAGTTTTTTCTTTAGTGAACGCGACCATGAAATTGAGAACTTTTGAAAGACGGGTACCCTGATCATGCTCCGAAATTATCAAATCACGAAAACGTTCGATCCGGACATCCGAACCAACCTATACCTGGGAATTCAAATGCTAAACTAAGTTTACCTGCTACTTACCAGTGAAGTCGACAGAGTATGTCCAGTCTTCACGAGCCACCCATCGATAAACAACATCATTAAATCGGTAGTAAATACTTTCGTTCAAAACTACAGCTTGTTGCAGGTCACTGAAGATACCACCGGGTACGGTTGCTTTCTGATGTATACCTGAAAAGGCATCAAAGTTTGAAGTAAAGGTATACACAGTAGACGGTATACCTACCCATCGAATATACAGCCGCTTGACAGTACGTGCAGAGGCAAATGGTTCTACTTACTGTTCTCGGTGTTCCGTACATTCCACGTACATTTCGACAATGAAAGCACATCAACGGCCACCACACATGGTAATAAAATACCGCAGATTATACACAATGTGAAGCCGTACATCATGGACAACAGCAAACAGCAACTACCGCGACCTGTAAATCAATGGCAGGAATCAACGAGGAAAATACCCGTTAAAAATGCAGATAATTGTGTGTAATTATACTCGATTAAGACTACGTAGTTGGAAAAAGAAGCAAAAATACCAATCACGATAATGATCGACATCCCGTTATCAGATCATGATTCGTGTACATTGAAACTGGACGAGTATAAACAGAGTACGTTCAGCGTCATTTGCTCGACAGTTTGCACATCCGAAACGGTACTGGCTCCATTTCACGATTGATCATACATTCTCCCTTCATTTACATAAAAGAGATGAAGAGTAATTACTAATTAGGCAGAACATTATTACCATAACGTTATAATTACCGACCTGTTTATCGGTACTCAGGTCGCAACAGGTAGAGAGCTGCTCGCGTGTCACGCAGGTTTTCCTCGTCTGTATTCTTCGCTTCGAATGGAGGGGCGATGTTAAGGTGGACATAAATACGTCCAAAAGTTATAAAATTTTAACAAAAAACAATGAATTTATGGCAATCTAGTAGCCCTACACGTTTCGGAACATTAATGTGTACTACTTTGACGACCAAATCAAAACACTACCCTACACTCTGTTCGCACTTGCCACTTGGATCCTTTCTATTTGCGAACAGAGTATAGCCGCCATTTTAGCTACTCTCAGGCTTGCCAACCCCAAAGATATATCCTTAGATTTTAAGGATGTTTGGGCTCTTATAAGAAAGCTTATGAGAATTTTCGAAATGTTATGGATATTTCCAGGATTTTTGAGGTTTTCCGCGAAAATGCTCAGAAAATTAAATTCCTTACAGGATTTACATGTCAATGGAGTATAAATAATGTAAACAAAAAATAAAGGAAATAAGGCCGACAAATCAATCAGATGAAAATGATTTGAGGAGTTATCATCTGTCAGAAGGGCGTTTGACATATGGGAATCCCATATGTCAAGCGCCCTTTTGACAGATAACTCTTCATTTTTAATACAGCATAGAGCATCCTCCCGTCACTGATGCGATACTCGAAAGGGTAGTTTCCGGGGCCGGGGGTGCGGTGTCATAGGGGCCACTTTGGCATGCGTGCATCGCCATACATCCCACCACACCATACTACTTCCTACAACTTCGGTGAAAAATCAATAAAAAAATTTTAAAAAGATAAAAACTGAAAATAGAAAAGGAATGCTGAAAAAGAATACCTGAGGGGTCCGGTAAGCTTTTTGCAAAGAATTTTTCTAAATATTTTTTGTTCATTACCCCATTACCTGAGGATTTTTCGTGATATTTAGAGATTTTTTATGGTTCATTTTCGCACTTAAGATTTTTCACGCTTCGAGGTTGGTAGGTCTGGGTCTGGCCAATCTGCCTGACTTGACAGTCCTGTAGGAAAATGGAGGTTCGATGAATGACATTTTCCCCTAAGTTTCAGTAATGGGAATTGAGAAACAATAATAATATATAGAATTATTGTTTTCAATATTTTGCTTGTTTTTATATTCATTTGTTGGAATTTCATTCATTTTCCTCTCTCTTTTCTTGTCCCTTTGGAACCTCGGTAGTGGGATACGATCTAAATTCAGTATTGTTGTCCCTTAACCTGAACTAGGATTACTTTATCTTCATAACGGATCCTGATGTTATGCTGATTCTAGTCTTTCTAGGCCATTCGAAAAGGTATCTGAACCTACCTGAACATCGTGAAGGTAAACCTCTGAAGTTCCTGAATGAATTGTGTTACATCAGTGGCGAAGATAACGACCATAGCACCATGTTTATTGTTTTAGTCCGATTTAGATTCAAAAGAATGCAATAATTATGTATACAGTCAAGTAATATTCAGCAAATCCACAGAAACCGCGTAATACTACACTATTGAACTGTACCAAACAAGACTATATATAAGTAGGTATATAGTACACATCAGCGATCTATGTATTTTAAAATTTAGCAAAGATTTCACTGAAGAAGTACGAGAAGCAGTGCCTCATTCTCAGATTAAAGCCACTCCTTGCTCAACAGTGCAAGCGCCAAACAGAGTCAATAAACAGAAGACTTCGCCAGCCGCTATTGTTTATTTACAGGAAAGGAACAACAATAAAGTTTAAATACAACTTTATTTTGTCATGGACCCCTGCATCGTGTGCGTCATAAACCTACAGCACAAAGTCAATAACAACGTAGAATGATATTAATGTTGTAACAATTTAAAATTTGGAATCCAAATCCAAACTTCCAATATTCGACAGTACAAGTAAATTTTTCCAGATCCAAACTTACCGGCCTGGTCAATACAGAGTTTTCTATACAGAGAATACAAAATACCAATGAACACCATTTCACAACTACATACTTAATTACGCACATATGACAGAAGCAGTGAATAGTTTAAGGGCACCAGTATCAGTCTTTGCCTTACTCCAGCATTCATCAATCAACTTCGGTCTCGACATATCATTAAAAATACTCGGCGGAACCTGAAGAATCATCTTCAATGAAACTGATTGTAAGATGGTATCCTTACAAAAGATCGGTCACATCGCAGTATCTTAAAACCGATAATTTGGTTTCTTGTCTCTTAAGCTTGGAATTTTGCCTTTCAAACGTAATCGGCGAGCAGCTTCTCTCAGATGTTTAGGTTGTAATGGAGCTGTATCTTTCTGAGCTTCCATGATATCTAGTGCTGTGACACCAAACTATGATTAATAATCGGATATTTGCACAAATATATTTTGAGACTTCATTTTCATAGAATTCGATTACCTTCTTCCACTATCTCTCCGACAAAAACTTTTGCTATGCCTGACATTGCGATAACTACGTTTTGTGAAATAGAATTCCCAGTTATCATTTGCATAATCTGAAAAAGATTGAATTACGTTAGCAGTGCGTACCCCAATACATTCATAAGAGCACGAGCTGGTGAAAACCAAATCCAAAATTTTGAAAAAATGGGCGATGGTAGACATTTTTTTAAATTTTTCAATGAAATTCACATCATTACCTCATAACAGTATTTCGAGCAATCAAATAAATTACCCAAACTAGCACGTATTTTTGAACTTTTTTCAACTTTTCGGACCATTCTATTGGTACAAGCCATACTCACTCTCTTGATTGATGCTTTTGGAAACGCAGCTCTCCTATACATTTCGTACCTATCCAGCTGTTCTTCGGTGAAATTTGATACTAAAACTCTGCAAGCATCACAAAAGTGGGACTCAGAAGTATACAGAGTACAAATTTTCGTCTGTAATAAATAAAATTACACAGAAATCTGGAATACTTACTGCATTCTTTCTCGTTCGTCTTCTTCAGATTCTTTCTTGCTCTTCCCGGATTTCCGAAGATCGCTGTCGGTCGGGGATTTCGCAAGTAAATACTTCAGCTCAGATTCACTGAATTTCCGGTTGTTTGATAATTCCTGTTTGGTGAACGTATCAATATCGAGGATATCGTGGTGAAGGTCGCGTTTCATCTTCGGACTCGACTTAAACTTGGAACTGGACGGCTGGTTTTCCTCTTTAATAAACGTATCTGAGTACTTTTTCTCACCGAGTTCCGGAAATCCAGACCCGAAACTGTAATCTCTGTCGAATATATTCTCCATGCTGCTACAGTGTGGACATGAAATCACGGACACATGCGGGCAGCATAAAAACTGACACTAATCACAAGTTTAAGGCGATTTCAGTAATTAATTGATCAATTTTTTACAAAAACTACTCGGAACGACGTCGGCACTCGGCAGTACACTGATTTTGATACTTCATCTCTTATCAAAAATATCTTATCAGTGGTTTGTTCTTTGTTGTGCAGTGCTTCATTTACTTAGCATACTCTGCCATTTGATCGAAAAATTCTCTAGCTTCTCAGAAAAAAGGACTCTAATTATTGCTTGTTTGAGCCTTTTTCTCGCGACTCGTCGAAATTCGGAATATTCTGACAGAATTTCCACCATTTCTAATTATTTTTGTATGTGGTGACACTGTATCGGTACATGTGTATTGGTTGTATTCACGCACATGTGTACATATTATATCCTTCGTGTGTGTGATTGTGTGGTATTTGACCAGTGCTGACCAGCCTCCCACTTCCTTCTATATTCTATATTATTTTTTTGGTTCAGCCACCTCAGCTCCGCCACCTTAGACAAGTAAAAAACATCATTTTGTAGTGATAATTTGAGGTAGTCCAAGATTCGAGGACAAGTTTCAAAATTGACAGTCTGATTGAATCTCATTGAAAGTTTTACAAATTGAACTTCAATGATAATAGTTTATTTTGACGCGGAAACGCATGCGCAATGACCAACTAGAAAGTAAGTTGCCAGATTGTAAACAACTTTTTATTCCATTGCTTATCACATAGGTGTCATTTTGAAAGTTTTCGAGATTTGTGAAATTCGTTGCAATAATTCCACTCCCAGTTGTGATATCGCGCATTCGTGTCTTGGTTCTTTTTTTTTTATTTATTTTTTTGCTCCAGACAATCACGTCCAACATACTCGGCATCAATGCAATGCAATGACCGTTCGAATTTATACGTAATGATGGACGAAAGGCAGTCGATTAAGGATTCGTTGCGGTGCTTGCGAAAGTATGGGAGCACGTCCACAAATAATCACTGTAAATTTCCCGATGAATTCATCAAACACATGGTTAGCGATAGAGATACGTTACAAGGAATCGCTTTGAAGTACGGTGTTACGGTGAGTATCCTTCAATTACGCTGGCCTCAAATGACGGTCATGCCCGAAAGATTAGAACGTACGATTTTTCGATTCTCCTAATTGGCCCCAATTGACTGTTCCGTTACAATGTGATGATGTGTTGACGTTCGATGACTACTTGAATCATGCATGAGAACTTTTAGTCTTATTGCTTGAACCTTATTTGGCTCCTACAATCTTGATATTGTTGAAGTCTGTAATTAAAATTGCCAGGGTTGGGTATTCGAGTTGAGTGAAAATGTCGCAGGAAACCCGTTGCTTTCCAACTACTGCCTTACTAGTTCCTAGTTCTTCGCCATCTCACTGATATATCAGTGGTTGTATTTCATGTTACAGACCGAACAAATTCGTCGAGCAAATCGATTATGGGCGAATGATAGTTTGTTTCTGCGTGAAAGTTTACTGATACCTGTGAAAAGCAAGTCGTTACCAAGTACCTCGATGCCGTCCTTCGATTCACCTGTAGAATCCGATCTGTTTCTGAATCAGTCGTTGGATGAAGTGAAACGACTGCAGAACGGTGTTCACAAAACGGAATCAGTACCTTCATCCTCATCGAGCTATAAGAACGACGACGATTTTGATAACGCGAATGATTTCTTGAATCGGATTGACGCGGATATCGCCAATAAAACGCAACAAGTGAAACTAACTCAAGACAAAAGTCTGTACGTATTTGGCGACACTATTGACCTATTCGGTCGGTACTGAGGGGCGGAATTGTGGGTGTTTCTGGCTTCATGCTTAGTTACTTAGTTGTAACTGCGAATACAGTCGATGAGATTGATCACAATGGTATTCTGAACTGTTGTAGGTTTGCTCCGAACTACGGTAGTGATTTGACGGTGCGACGAAAACCAGCAATGTCTCGCTTAAAGCAACAACAACAACGTCAGACTAGCTGCGATCAAAACACTTTCGAAATGCCGTCGGTGGTTACTCAAAGTAAGAAAGTGCGTAATAGTTTGCAAAGGCTACAGGAGAAACAAGAGGAAATGTTCGAGTTATAGTAAATATTCATACCGAGAATGATATGAATTACGTGTCATACGACTTCCTACGGTGCTACATTCTTGCTGTATCAAAGGCCAAGCCACGCTGTCTTGTACCTTTTTTTTTTTTTTTAATTTCGTTTTCTTCTTGAACTTCAACCAGCGATGTGTACACTGTTAAGTGCCTATATTTCTCTTGAACGTAGTATGTTAGAACAAATAATAGGTTTAATCGTAAACATAACAACTGTTGAAGGGAGGTAAGAAGTTCCTGAATATTTTGGCGGCTAAGCGACTAGTTTCATTTTTATAATTAGGAGTCATGTACCTATTTCGTTATCGGCGTTGAAACCAATGTCAGTCAAAGATCGGTTTTTGTTCAGTTTGCTCAATTGTCTATAACGTTGATTGGTTATATATGAAGATTACGCTTTAGTTATATATAAAGATTACGCTTGTCGAGTAGTTTGAAGAAATATTCTGCTCCCGGGAATTGCTTGTAGTTGCATATAGCCTGAACGATCGCACAAATACTGCAAGACTTTCTCGACATAATCGACAACCTGATATTTTATTTGTTTTGAACCTCTTTGCCTCGTATTCTTGGCACTGTATTAAATGACGTCAACTTTTCTAGAATCATCGTTCTTTGATCGACATTGGTTTTCATTTAGCTTTTGTATCACAATTTTGATGAAGCAGCTAAATTTTTGTGAACATGCAAACATCACCCTCGTTTTATATTTCATAACCGTTTTTTTTTTCTGATCGATGCGAGTGCAATAGCGAACAATATTGTCGCGTGAACTGCTAACGGATAACGATAGAAGATGAATTTAGTTTTTTTCGTTTTGTTACTTGTTTTGTTCCGTAATATATGAATAGTTATTTCGTAATCGTCTTGTTTTAATTGTTTACTTACATATCGTTACGTAATCAGTAATTTGTTACAAAGTTATCGAATAAAGATTTTCTATTAAGCTGGTGGTCCGAAGTGGCGGAAATGCGATGCTCCGCGCGACGTTAGGCAGTTGATTGCAGTGATCACATTTAGTGAACTACAGGTCGGAGTCCACGATCACATGTGTGGCCACAGTTTTGTATATTCGAAAGTACGCGGGCTATGTACCGCCGGCATACGATAACGAAGTACGTTAGTTAAAGCCTGGGTGTGTCGAGATTAGCACTTGAACAAACAACGATGGGTGGAGGGGGGACTTACAAGTCGAAGAACTTAAAGCGGAGGAACATAGTAAGGCGACACTTTTCGAATGAAACTATCGCGATAACGACTGGTAGGTAAAAATGAAATGGAGCATCTGATCTGGCCATTATTCACGGACGGCATCGCAACCCGATGGAGCTACTGACCTCTGTACCCCGTTTTCAAATCATAGGTTCTCTGCGGACAAAAAAGATATTCAAATTGCCTTGAAACAGCGTCTTTTGATAGGCATTGAGAATCCTTCGGGATTATGTCCATCCCCCAGAATAAAAAATTGTTTAAGATCTTGACATTCATGTTTGATATCAAGTTGAATGTGTTCAATCCGAAAACATGAGAACGAATTCAGTATAAAGAATCATGTAAACAAAGTACTTGAGCTTCGAACGTATTTACTTGTGATACGAAGCTGAAGTGGTACACAGATAGTCTAAGGGTCGATATTATAAAACTTGGCTAAAAATAAACGATGATTAACCGGTGGTTACAATGCGAATCCTAACCTAAAAGAAGTATATTGTTAACGGAACTTTTGATCAAATTAAAATCTTGAAAATTCTATCGAGCCATCAATGTACCAGTCCTAGAAATGGGAGAGTGAACGCTGTAGTCCGAGATCATGATCTGAACTCCGGATTCTTTTAGGAATTGAAAATTATCATGAATTTAGGTCAAAATCAATATGATGACTTGCTGTGCCGCGTGTCCCCATCGATCTCTCACAGTAACAGATGCATCATTTGATTCAAAAACCGTAACACCGTCAATACGATGAGTAGCTGTGTTGTGTGTCCTCATTGCGATCTCACATTAACCGATTCATTTCCCGTGAAACACGAGCGTATGGAAATCGACCAAAAGGTCAGTTTAGTACAAATTTTCATGTGTAATGCACATGAATGTCGACGCTCTGTCTACTGTCGACTGTACATTTCCATCGACAAAATAATGAACAAGTATTCAGTAAACGCAGAATGCAGTTGACATTCTTGTCAATGAGTATCTACACGTATCGATATTAATGGAAATGTATCGTATACAGCAAACTGACACGTTTGGTAGACGTCAACAAATTTTCATACAGTTGACATTTTAGTTCACATAGTCGAAAGCACTATATCTCAACACTGAGGTATCAGAGTGTATACAGAAGTAGATCCAATTGAACAGTATCGACATTTGCATTGACATTTACTTGACAAATGGTTTAGGCTGAATGATTTTTTATAGGTAATAAATTAGCAAGTTATTGTCATAATTCTTACATGGTTGGATTTAATACAGTGTTCTCAAGTATGTGGGTACAAAAACTCAAAAAGTGAGAGCAAAAAATGATGTTGATACAAATGTCGATGCTTTTCTGTCAACGTCAACAGTATTTCATGGGTATGGTTCAAAAACTAAGTACCAGCTTCTCATGGATAATTCCACGAATCATTTGTTGTTGTTTTTTTTGTCTTTGTGGTGCATCTCATATGGAACAATACATACATGTAAAAAGATCACTAATGGATGTTGGACATTCAGAATGTTCCCCATAACCATTCTTAGGTATTATATAGCGTGGACTCGCTCCCCCTTGGTAGGAATGCTTTCTCAATGTAAATGTTCCATTGTCGTGGCTGTACACACCTCATTTTCAAACGGTTATATTGATGAGTTGCAAATAGTAAAATAGTTGTGCAACATTTCTCGTGGTTAAATACACTTCTGGACAGCCTCATGTGAACCATGATAGGAAAGTTTTCCAGTTCAAGCATTCCATAGGGTTCTTTGATGACCTCAAAGTTCGGTCACATAGTCTTTTCCACCGATGTGGTCAATTTTCCTTATGTGATGACAGATCCAATGAAATTATCATTTGCGTTCAAAATCAGCTGCACTAGCTCAGTGACATCACAAGAATCATGTCCCCCCCCCCCCCCCAAAAAAAAAAAAAAACAATGCGTAAAATGGTGCCTTGAAAATTGAAACTATTAATTGTGATTTTTGCTTTACAAATTGGAACTGAACGTTCCACCTGACCCCGAGGATAGCTCCAACTCCAGACAGCACATAGAATATCGCTTATCAGTTTCCTACATTTTTCTCTTTCCTTCAAACCTGATTGGAGAGGCAGGGTGACTCGGGGGAAAAAGTGGACAAAATTTACACTTTCTCATATTTTTCAGACATATAGTTACTTACTTTTTTCAATGAAAAGTATATGTAGATGTCATGGTGTAGCTTTTAGACCTTCCTCTTCACTTCGCACTAAAAATTAAAAAATTGCAATATACTATTGTAGTCCCCTTGATGAATGAATCTGTCCACTAATCACCTCAGTGAAAGGGGCTAAAAGTGAATACCATGGGGTAAAAAAGGAACGTGTATTTCAAATGGAAAAATTCATATTGTTAAATTAATGAAGTAATAAATTCATCTGTGCAACTTTCGGTCCGTGAAACGAAAACTAGTCATGCGGTGTTGAGCAGTGTTCAGAGATGGGCAAGATCTAGATCAATAATGATCTTAGATCACAGATCACGTAGAATTTGATGATTAGATTATCAGATCTTTTTCTGAAATTTTTTTGAAAAATCAAGTATTAGTTCTAGAAACTAGAAAGTATTAAGTTTTAGGTCTTCTCTTGTTATTTCTTTGTGAATTGTGACGGTGTTACTGCACAGGCTGCTTATAAATCCCTAAAAAACATACGGTACAATATCGATTATGATTATGAATTAGAAGAAAGAGAATTATATTTTGATCTATGATCTGATCTCTTCGCCAAAAAAACTTATTATAGATCAGATCTTTTTTTGCTTGGAGATCTGATCTCTAATCTGATCTTAAATTCATTTCCTGTTGGTGATCTTGATCTGATCTGAGATCATTTAGTTTGTGATATTGCCCATCTCTGGCAGTATTTACTCTTTACTGTTCAGTCGATTTTTTTTTTCAACGGACCAAAGTTGCAACAATATGGCGCTCTAGTACACCCGAGTGAAACTATACTGCCCTAACGCCACGCAGGCTTTTCCAATACTCCATATTGCAGACTTATTCGCCTGTCCTGTTATCAAGTTGGCAGTATACAATAAAAACATAATCATAACTTTGTAAAATTATGAATGATCCTACCAGTAAGTTTTCAGTTTCATCTTCCGTGTTGTAGCTTTTATAATACCTCATCTGTCTCCTCTGTTCTCTGTATAATTCAAAATTTTCATTTTTCGATCTTCCTCATGGGCTTATCCTGCCTATGATCACCAATTTCATCAAATAACAGTTCAATTTTCGGCTTACACTTCCGGCAACGCAATTCAGCAACGTTTGCGTTGCCAAAAGAATTCAAATTTTCTCAAAAAATGCTGATCTCCTGCGTTTTCAAGTATCGCGCTCATTTCGCACATCAGATTCTGTTATCATACCTACACTACCAAGTTGATAATAGGGGAGGCGAATAAGTATGCAATATGGAGTACTGGAAAAGCCCTAAAGTCTGGTCCAGAAATATAATTTTTTCACGATGCTGATGACGTCTTTTCCCTCCAACTTCAAAATACCCATATATCAATGTGTATTGCGGGTAGCCAGTTATGTTTCTTAACTGGACCACTTTATAGTTTATGAGGCTTTTTCCTATAAGACGGTTGCCTATCGTTTGCCGTAATTTGCCTACAAAGTTGATAACATTATTTAACACACAGCGTTGTGGGAGGAAAACAAAATTCAACCAGAAGATATGAAATAGAAGTCAGCTGAAAGGAAATTACAAGGGCTTCAACTTTATTCCTCTTCATTTCCTGTGAAACTCGATAATTTTTTTTAGAAAATAGAGTTTTCTTGTGTTTTCTCCATAAGAGCCAATCGCCAATGTTAAACTATAAACTGCCTACAAAGTTAATAAGTCAGGCGGGCAGGTAGGTAACCGCCTGTAAACCTTTCATGATGACGTCATGAGGAGGACTGTTGCGCAGCTGCTTCAGCCAGTTGCAGCCATCAGGTTCGAGCTTGTTTGGTTTACATTCATTTTACATGTAAAACTCCATAAGCGAACATTCGTTCTTCTTTGCAAGTCCATAAATATGAAAGAGAGCATTCCTTCATGCTTCTGGACACTTATTTATGATCCAAAAGCATTTAGTTTTGATTTAAATCATCGTTCAATATTAAGAAATGCTCCGTTTCATATTTATGGACTCGCAAAGAAGAACGAATGCTCGCTTATGGAGTTTTCCATGTAAATTGAACGTACCTAAACAAAACAAGCGAGATCCTGCAGACTGCGCATCGCTGCGAATGCTGGAGCACCTGTGCAACAGTCCTCCTCATGACGTTTAGACTTTGCATGCTGGGAGGCTAGAGGCTGTTTTCAAAATAAGAATGCGGGTTCCGTGATTGTTCATAAAAACTACTTCATGAAACTGAATTACTTAACACGTTCACCATTTGCCCAAAAACTGAATTAAAAGGTGCACTATTTGCCCCAGAGTAGTTCTTTTGCCCCGGCAGCGTTCAATATTTGCTTCTAGAGTATTTGAAACTTTTTCAAGTCCCAAACAATTATTTTTTGCTTTCAATTATATAGGAAGAATGCTGATAGTTGGTTTTATCGATTCATGTAAAAACATTGGAAAATGAATGAGGATTTTAGAATAAATTACCTTTTTCCCTTTCCCCCGCAAAATATAATATTTTAAAGAGAAAAATGTGTATTTTTTCATGGTAAATTTTCTTGAAAATCTTAATAGGAAAGGTATTCAACACTTTTCTTACTGTAGTAGTAGAAGGTCCAAGCAACACTGTAGCATCAAGATTTTCTATTAAGTGCACAAATCCAGAGAGATATAGCCGCTTCAAGTTTTGCCCCAGAAATTGGTGTCCACTTTGTACCCCCCGTGGCTCGAATTAAACTAGATGGCTCACACTGAACCATTTTAGAGTAGGGGTTTGTAAACTTACCGATTTCGGTAGGAGTTTTACAAATTGAGAGCATGGATAATGAAATGGGAAGTTTCTTACAATTTAGAATGAAAATTCATAGTTTTTCTCTGTTGACGCTATAGTCTTTCTAAGACGTGCCTCACAAGTGTTCAGATACATATCAGATTGTAGATCTACCATTGCGAATTGAAAACTTGGGAGCCCAATTAAGTGTTTCCTGGCCGTGTCGTGGAAAATGTCTACATAATCTGTCCTTACCTAACCACCTTAAAACGAAGATAACAAATTAAAGGTTAAACATTTGGGTTTCGGTTCCCATTCCATTCATTTCAAGATGAGAAATGCGAATTTTTCAAAAGGATCATCATAAAATTAACGTTTGTTTTGGAGGTACCTGATACGAGATGTGGTCCAAAGGCATCCTGTTCAATTTTTTGAATTCGCGCGATCGCAGGTATCATGATGCCACAAGAGAATTTTTGATTAGCCAGAGCTTCTGAAGAATGAAAGAGCTACACAAAAACATAATTTAATTTAGCAAACCAATTTCCTTATACTTACACTTGACATTGATATAAATTTTTCAAATATTCTACCTATTATATAAATCAGTGGCAGCTAACGGGATGGCTTGCGGAGCTGATGACATCCCCAGAAGGTCTCATTTTTTTAATTTTACTAATACTTCAAATTTACATAATAAGATTCCAAAGAATGAAAAAAATCGAAAATTTTACACTTCACTGGGTACTCGTATCATGTGGTATGAATCATCAGAGTCAAAACGGGTACACTTGATGAGGGATGATGCAGTCTTTTTTTGAACTTTGTTTGAATGTTCTCCAATAAATTTCGTTGCATCCAGCTAAATTTCTTTCCTAAATCTACTTTTTATCAGTTCGATTTTGTATACCCAAAACAGAGGTAACTGAATTGATAGATATATGCATAGGTGGGTGGGTAATACCTACACCGGGTTCAAAAATATCGAGTACCCGTACCCCAACGAGATATTTTCCGTACATTGATAACACTGAGCCAATGTAAACATTACAGCTGAATGTTAGCAAACCAAAAAAAGGAAAACAGAAGATACTCCAAACGATATTCCACCGCTGGCAGCAAAACATGAACAGCTCAACCCTTTATATCCCGGTAACCGTTGAAATCCTAGCGGCTTTCATCGATTCGTGCAAAAATCTAACAAAGATGCAAAAACTCAACATCCACGCCAATCAATTAGCCCAACTACTTCAAAAAAATGTCACCCCATCGTCCACAACGCCAAATCTAAAGGCCGAATCTCGCGCATCCTAACTGCAATCACCGCAAAACCGGACGTCAAACCTAACTTCGCTCTCTATAATCGTCATTCTGTTGCTAATATTAAACTGGAATTGTAATGGCTTCTACTCACACCACGAAGATCTCAAACTCCTTATTCATACTTACACTCCAGAAATCCTATGTCTCCAAGAAACTCACTTCAAAACTAACTTTTCACCCTCTCTTCCAAATTATACATCCCACTCATAACTGGCTAGCTGATAACGTAGTCGCCCATGGAGGAGTCACCATAGCAGTTTCTCATAAACTGTATGCAGACAGAATCAATCTCCACACAAATGTCCAAGCTGTCGCAATTCAAATTCTTGTCCCAAATCGTCTCACCGTCTGCAACATCTATCGGACCACGAAGCGCTCCTGGAACAACTTCCACACTCATTTGTACTAACTGGAGACTTCAACTCTCATCACCCAACGCTGGGCAGCAACAACATCGACTCCAGAGGCAAAATACTACACGAAATATTGGGCACACTCAATCTCACCCTCCTCAACCAACGAGCCACACACTTCAACTTCACTTATCACACCTGGTCCTTCTGAGATCTCATTATCAGCACCGCACAACTAAGCAGCCAACTAGTCGTCCAGTATCACCTAGACATAGCTGGCAGCGACCATATCCCTCCTCATCGTTGAATCACTACAAAATCCACCCAACCACGAACCACCTTTCGCAACTTCAAAGCTGAACCGTCGGAAATAGACTGGAAACTCTACTATAAAACGAGCGCTTCAATCATCACTCCTCCAATCACAAGTCCAGAAAACGCAACCCAATTTATCACCACAACACTCCAAGACATATCACACAAATGCACACCACATCCAATCCGTCCAAATCCTCGTAGCACAGTCACCCACAGAATACCTGTTCCTTGGTAGAACGCAGCTTACTCCATCACCCTCCAAAACAGAAAAAACGCCTCAGAAGAAACTCCACGCCAGAAAATTACATACACTTCAAAAAAATGAGAGTCAAGAATTCAAGACAGCCAAAAAGCACTCGTGGCAGTTATATGTCTCAAGTATTACCAAAAATACTCCACCTGCCGAAGTATGGAACAAAATACGAGCAATAGAAAAGAAATGAACATTCTACATTCCAACCACCATCACATCCGGAGATCAGCAACCTCATACATCGTCCACAGACACAGTCGAATCCTTTGTTGATTCTTTCGCAAAGGCTTCAAATCGTTCAACAGCCCCACCTCACTTCACCAACACTAGTCTCACAGATAACGCCGAAGCCACTTACAACCAACAACTCACCTACGAAGAACTATACAATCAGCCATTCGACGCACCAAATCAGCAAGTCCAGGACTAGACGAAATCCACATTGCGATGATCAAAAACGCACACCCCAAACTAAGATTCTTCATTCTCCGCCTCTTCAACACCATCTGGAACACTGGACAATTTCCTCAAGCATGGCGACATGCAATCATCATACCACTTCTCAAACCACACAAACCTCCACACCTCATCGACAGCTACAGACCTATCTCACCTCCGTACTCCGCAAGCTCCTAGAAAAAATAGTCAACGCTCGACTCCAACGCATTCTTTCCACAGAAAAACTAATGCCTCCTCAACAAGCTGGATTTCAACCCGGCCGACCAACAGAAGAACAACTTGCCTTCCTTTCCAGCTCCATCTTCGAAGCCTTCTCCCGTCGCCATCATGTACTAGCCGTCTTCTTCGATCTACAAAAAGCCTTTGACACCATCTGGAAAATACAAATCACCGAACAACTATACAAATGGGATATCAAAGGCCGTATACTTCTATTTATCCAGCAGTTCCTCACCAACCGAAGCTGCAAAGTTCGTCTTCGTCACGCCATCTCCTCAAGTCGAACACTAGACAATGGAGTTCCTCAAGGTTCCATTCTAAGTCCCATACTCTTCAACATAGACTTCAGCAGCATTTGCGAAGAAACAGCAACACCCATAAAATCAGCTTTCTTCGCAGACGACCTAACCATTTTCATTTCCAGCACATCGCCACAAAAAGGAACACGTCAGCTCCAAGAAACAGTAAACAAACTCGTATCCTGGACTTCACGCCACGGCCTACAATTTTCAGCTACAAAAACTAACGCCATACACTTCTGTAAATCACACACCTCTGTCAACACTCCATCAGCATCACTTTAAATGGAACTTCCATTCCCCCTCCACCTACAATCAAATATCTCGGACTTCACTTCGATCAATCACTCACCTTCAGACATCACATTACAGCACTCAAGAAATCCTTCCACTCGCGTCTCAGCCTTCTCAAAAAACTAGCACATACATCCTACGGCGCCGATACATCTCTACTACGCATCCATCATTCACTCATCCGTTCAAAATGCGACTACTGACTTGCCATCTACTCAGCGACAACCAAAACTGATTTAAACAAATTGAACGCCATTCACCATCGAGCACTATGTCTGGCCAGTGGTGCCTTCCCCACCACAGCCTGCTCCAATCTCTATTTTCTTTGCAACGAACTTCCACCAGACCTTCGCCAACAACTACTTTTCCTTCGCTTCAGTATCCGCAACAACAAATCCACAAACATCTGCGCCGCGGTGATAATTTCTAAAAAAAATCACAATTCACCCCCACCCCCTGTATAGTCCTGAACTCGCCCCCTGCGACTTTTGGTTATTTCCTCAACTGAAGGTAGCCATATGCGGTCGTCAATTCAACACGAATCAAGAAATCATTACAGCGGCGCAGATGTTTTTCTCCTCGTTACCAGCGGCAGAATATGCGAAAACGTTCGATAAATGGCAAGAACGAATGGACGCCTATATATAGCCATGAATAGCGCTTATTTTGAAAAGGATATTCGTGTACTTAATGAAGATGATGATTAATAAAAAATTTTGTAATCGTATGCTCTTTTTCCTTCTTAAAAAAAAAAATCTTTAAAAAGCCTGGAGGGGTCAACGCATATGGTTTCTTTCAAACTGGTCTGGAACAGCGAGTTTTCAATCAAATGAGCTCGGCGTGGTCTCAGTCGATAGCTAATGAACCGAATTATTCCCCTATTGCGTTGAAATGCTAACAGGTAGCGTTGGTGGGCCTTACGAATTTTAGTCTCAGTCATTTAGCGGCAGCCTATGTAAATAAACTGTAACACTGTAAACTGTTAGCAACTTACCGAAAATGTCTCATTGGGGTAATCAATATTCTTGAACCTGTAGGTATACTGTGTATAAGAAAAACCTGTCCAGCCCACCCATGAGGAAATCTTGGCTGTGCCACTGATATAAATAGAAGATCGCTTGCCAACCTTGATATGATTCAACTGAAAGACAATGATTGAAGATTCTTTTCCAGAACCTTATTATAGGAACATCGATTTCCTCTTTCATAAAGACATCGAACGCGGCATGAGAAGGATCAGCAGAAAAAGGTGAATTAAGGCATTTTGATGGTACAAATCATCATTAATGCAGCACGTTTCCAGTATCCTGGACCACACGTGGAATCCGGTATTATGCACCAATGATTTTCTTCTAGTTCATTCTTTAAGGGATGTCATATTGTTTCCTTTAGCTTATAGTATTCACCACTAATTCTTGGATTTCGCGCTATTATATGATCTTTGGATCATCGATACCTTTACTTTTCGATTTTGCCTTGAAATTATTTCACCCTAGTCTTATTAGGGCCGGAGCCAGTTCCAGTTGCCAGTTTCAATATTCGATCGTCATTGGCTAGGATTGTAGACTTGGTGACCGCGATCAACATGTACTCGTCGTGAATGCTGTTTTCGACGTCTAGAAGTTGTTTTTGCAACGGCTGCAGCGACGCTTTTCCGAGCCTAAAACAAGCCTCGATTCACTCCACCGCGAAAATGTTTAAATTTAATACGATTCCGAATTGAATTAACTTACTCGGCCTCGGCACGTTGTTGTCTCTGCAGTTTTTCGTTAATATTTTTCCAGTGCTGCAGCTCCCTCTGCATCTCGTCGACGTCCTCCTGCAGAAAATCGAAAAGTTTGCCGAGCGGATTGGCCGCACTCGTGAGTGTTTGAATCGAGCTTCTGATTTTCTCGATTTCCTTCGAAACTACATCTTTTTCTCGCTGCCTACCTGCTTCCCATTCCTGTGTTAGAATAACTTTTATTACCGATTAATACCTATAACGCCCGTCGTTCCCGACTGGTGCAAAATATGTGAACATTACAGCTAGGGTTACCAGACGTACTCTTTTTAGCATGCAGCTCTTCAGTTCTCTCTTTTTTGATTTCTGTACTCTACAACACTTCACACTCTTTTTCAACTTTCTCATTAAAAATCGCAAAATACGTAGTACTAAAATTAGAATATTGTCATTGAATTTTTACATAATTTGTACACTTAATACTTAAACAACTGACATGACAAAAAACTCAGTGAAAGACAACTGTTAATAATCATTATAATCATCCTATCATCATTTATCTATCAGATCACATAGAACAGAGAATGCAGCATCAAGCTCGCAGATTAACTACTGGTAATTACTATCTATGATAAGCACACAGCTCACCATCTTTTCTTTTGATATTTTCAACCACGTAAAAGAGCAGGTCTTAATTGACCCAAATCACCTGAAATATGAAAAAATCGATTTTTTTGGACACTAAGGCCCTTTTCTTGTGACAGATCACAAGTACTCTTTCTAACTTGAGTCAATCTAGTGACTCTAATTACAGCAACATGTGCCGTTTCAATTCAGAACTGCTCCTCCTCTCGATCATCTCCATGTGAAATACTTTTAGAAAAGATGAGCACGAGTAACATAACACACGACTTACTATTTCTAAATGCTTATTCTGAGCCATGTCGCTGGCCATGCTTTCGTTTAGCTCTTTTTGCGTTTTCAGAATCTGATGGACTAGCTGTCCTTGGTCGGCATCATTGATCTGCGTCGACTCCTCCTGTAACAATTCAACTTTTAGCTTCCGGCTAGCGATGTATGAACTGCGAAACATCTTTGGTAAGCACAAACCACAGGCAGTGCTGGAGGCTGGGATTCGATCAGAATGAAACTGTCTTTATCATCAGCAAACTGATCCTGCTTTCCTTCTTCAATCACGTTCACAGGATTACTGGCAACCCTGAACAGGGCAAAAGAGCAACCGTAAGATCAAAAAAATAACAGGAAGTTCCTTAAATTCCGAGTGAAGCTCAATGGGTCATAACAATCGAAAAAATGTCATTAACTTATAAACTTACACAGCTTCATCAGCAACGAGAACTTCGCCTCTGTCCCGTATCCTCGGTGCTCCAGGTCGAGCACTCGGAGGTCTGGTAGCTGTTCGTGGCCGAATAGATGGTGCCATCGTGCTCTTTGGATCCTCCGCAGTCCTGTACCATTACTCCGTTAAGAGAACAATCTGTATGCAATTACCGACAACGAAGCCCTATATAAAGTGATTCCACTTACTTATCAGAACCTTCATTCATGGAAACAGTTTCAGTCGTATCCTTGGTAAACGAGTTGCTGTGGCTGAGTTTTCTAGATCCAGGTCTCGCTGACCCCGGCCTCTGAATCGGCATGGACTCTTTCTTCTTTGGAGGCGACTTCTCATTGCTTTCACCCTCCTGCGGTATTTCTTCCGCTTTGGTTACTGTAGCATCGACAGCGTCAGTCGAAACCTTCCGATTTTGATTTGCCTTGGGCGAGTTAACGGTCTCTTTTTGCGCTTCAGGTTTCGCGGGCAAAGTCTCCGGCGTGTTTTCCTGTGTCTTGTTAATCTCAACTGCCTTGGACTTCTCAGGTTTGGTATTTTCTTTTCTGTAAGAAAATGCAAATCGAAAATAAATTTTGCTTAGATAAGTGAATAAGTTTTCTCATCTGTTCGGTTCCTCTTAGATTTTCGCCGACCGTTTCCTTCACTGACTAGTGATAAGGCGATATGCAGACTACACGATAAGCCAAATCATCAAAGTAGTGTGAAATGCATAGGCGACAACTTCGGCAGTGCTCACAGACTCTAGCTCCAGATGAGAATTTTCGAGTACCAGATAGAAAAATTAACATTTCAAGTGGATGGGGGGAGGGTAACGATATCTCAAAACACTCTAGGAGAGAGTCAAAACCAAGTCGAGCACCACATGATAAAAATAAAAGTTGCCGCCTATGGTGAGATATAACTCGTGAACAGTGTAGATTTTTTGCTTTCAGGTGTTTGCCTTTTGTTCACTATGAAACTGGCTGCACTAGTTAATGAGCCATCGGACTTACTAAGGCCGAGTTGAGGAGAAAAACAATTCACTGACATAGGAACAGTTTCAACCATGTACATATACTCACGTCAAAACACGTGCATCATCTTCTTTCTCCTCATTTATGACAGACTGCAGATTCTTGGTAGAACTGACCACACGTCGATTGCTGTCTTTGAGCGAGGGCCTTCGAACCGGAGTTGACTTGCTTTGGACTGAGGGACGTTTACTAGCTATAGCTTCTTTTGTCGCCTTGTTCTTATCCGTCGAACTTTGTACACTTGTGGCTTCCTTAGCCGCCGGTTTTGCTTCGGCGGCATTTTGTGGCAACCGCTCTTTCTTTAATCCGTCTCGTTTCTCGATGACTGAACTCCGTCTCTTCTTCTCAGATGTATCAGATACCGAACTGAGTTTCCGGGCAGGCGCCGTCGAATTTTTAGAAGTACCGGCAGCATTTTCAACTTTCGAATCGGGTACAATTGTGGTTGCATTTGGAGTAATTTCTTTGATTTTCTTTTCTTTGGCGTCGCTCTGAAAATAAACATGTTTATTCTTGCGGTGAAGAAAAGAAAGATTTTGGCCATATTCTCAGTTATTCATTTGCTTACGTTACTAACGGATTTGCTTGGTTTTGGAAGTTCTTTATCGGATGATTTAACGACCTCAGTGACAACTTGGGCTGGGTTTGTCTGAAATTAGAGTTGCAACGAAAAATTGAAACGTGAGCTTGGGTACATAAAATTCCAATTCTAACAAGTATCAAAGCAATTCGACTGATTTACCAACCAACTGTAAATTAATACTAATAACAAATTCCTACTAATATCGTCCATGACTTGTGCTGCGCCTCCTCGTAATTTCACAAAAAGTTCGACTTCGTCCGTTCTTACCTGTTCAATAGCTTGACCAATAGCTTGCAGTAATGCGAGAGTCTTGTTCACTTCTAATCCGGCTACTATTTTTGCCGGACGGGCTGAAAGATTCTTACCAGACGCTGCTTCTGAAATTCAAACATGCAGAGTAGAATCAGCCTTTCTGCGTTAAATATTTAAAATTAAAATTACCGAATACAAAACTACTGAACCCAGATTTGGGGGGTACCATAATAATAGGATATACATACGAACAGCAACAATCAGCTTATTCAAAAAAGCTATTTTCGATTCTTTATCTTTGACATTGTTCGAATCTAGCTCGTCGGCCGTATAGAGCCCGCTGAGGAAGCCAGTCTCTCTGATCACCTGGAAAATGTTTGGCCACAATATTCGTAACATGAAACACAATAATGCAAAAAAAAATGAAGTGCAATAAAACCTCTTAGTAACGGTCACCCAAGGGACAAAGGAAATTGACCGTTATTGAGAGGTAGCCGTTATTTCGAGAAAGGCTCAGAAAAGCTAAAAAACTGTATTCATGAAAACTAATATACGTACATACAAAAAATGTAAATATTTAGCTGCTAGGCTTTGTCCACTCAATTTTTCTGCGTCCTGGCATTGTAAAATTTTAACTTTTGTCACTTAGTGATAAGTGCTTCGACCATCCAGCATATGGACTAGCGAAGCTGCGTATTTCGTACGCCAGAACCTGGGCGGATAAACGCAACAACACAACATATCTCAGCGGAATATTTATATGCGTGCGCTCGCGTTGAATGTAGTGGTGTGTGCTTACAGTCGCTTTCACCCGTAATATGTCGAGTAATTGTCTACTAAACGCCCGGGTTTCTTCGTATTTCTATTACACAGCCCTTACGGCGCTTCGCTAGTCCATATACTGGATGGTCGAAGGATAAGTGCTTACGTTTAGAACCCATCATTAGAATCATAAAAACACGTCGTATTGTAAAAGAGCAGAATAAGAACTGATTCATACAGTAAAAACTTGATAACAATGACTCTGATAATTTTCCGTGCGTGCTTTCACCTGTTTGTAAGTGAATATTCACTCCTTCCAACTACCGACGTTCGTCAAATGACTACTTTTTCTTTCTAAATGTGACCGTTATGTAGAGGGACCGCTATTTAGAGGTATAATGTATTTTCCCCGTAACACTCGAAGGGACTGAGAAATTTGACCATTATTCAGAGGTGACCATCAATGGAGGTTTTACTGTATAATATATACTCATCTGAGGTAAAAGTTGACAATACGTACTGCCGAAACTATGTCGTGCAAATACCGGAATGGCGGTTTTTTCAGAAGTTTCTCAGTCAGCGGTGGTTTCTTCACGTACTTCCCCAGCGAATCTTGAACGTCTTTGATAGCAGATGGTTTCACATCCTCTGACATTTCTCAATTGTTGTCGAAAATGATCGACTTAATAGATTTCTCTGATCTACACAACTGTTGTAAAAGCGACGGTGTCAACAATGTCGCTATGGTAACTCCGGCTAATTCGAAAATTATAATTTTAATGTATATAACGTCAACTTGTGGAAACATGCATGACACATGAGGTGCGCATGGTTAGCATGGTGTTCGCGAAAATCATCCAACATCAGCGCTTCGCAGAATGTGGGTGATCCATGAACTAGAAACTCATCAGCTCATGCAGTCATGCACTAACTTATGGTGACGGCGTGACGCAGTGATACCATCACACCAAACATAGCCAGCTGCTGCATGCTTTGATTTTGTGATAATAAAATTAATTACGTTGTAATAATGTGATGAATCTGACTTTCTGCTTCTGTACCTGATCGTAAGAATTGTAATTCAAATACAACTCTTCATCTCCCATTCCTTATTATTCTGACAGGTGAATCATCAATGTGCGCGGCTATCGTATTCGTATCAATTTTTCGGACAATATCATTATGATACTGACATCTACAACTGATCGACATGACTGTTGTATTCAAATGCCGGAAATGTAGACGCATTCTTATCGACCAGACTAAAACTTCAGTTGTGAATCATCATAGTATCGTTTTAACCGAACTGAACAACTCGTTGATGTACGATTGCGGCGGAAAAACCGTCGACGTTTGGTATTTACAAGAAACCGAAGTACCTGAATGGGTTGTCAACAGTATAGATGAGGTAAGTCTTATTCTTTATCCGAACAGTGCTCCTCGCCTCATGGGTAATAATCATGGCATGTCTATTTAATTTTGCAGGCTGAATGGAAAAAAGGAAAACTGGTGTGCCCTCAGTGCAATGCGAGAATTGGCTCGTTTGATTTCATTGCAGGTTCGAAGTGTTCTTGCTCCTCGCACGTTCTTCCGTCCATTCATTTTGTGAAAAGTAAAATAGACCTGAGTATAAAGTAAATAAATGTTACATGTGATTGCATTCATTTGTCATTTCGATTTACAACGTATTCCTGAGATAACGTATAGATATGAGAAACAACCCACATCTCAAACAGTAATTTGAAGTTACAATGAAAGATTTATTAATATACAACAAAACGAACGTACTTATGACATCGCGCATATATTTTCAAGTTTCAACGAACACAAAATTACGTACAACTGAATCTCCGGTCATACTTCCATCTCAAAGATCATCGGAAGCAGCAGCTTTGGCAACTGCCATATCTGCAAATTCAATTTTTGATTAGTAATCATTACGATAACTATGGTTAGAAGTTTACGATGACGGTGAATTACTTTTTCCATCGCATGCGACTATTTTCACTTTTTCAACTTTCGCTAGTTCTTGCACTTCGCGAAATTCAACGTCGTTCAACATGAAGGTCCAAACATTGTCACAGAACCGATAAGTGCTAAGCTTGCCGGCCTAGAAACACAATTTATTAGTTGCACTACTATCATTGCACTAAATTTCAACAGACAGCGGGCTAAGATCTAGACCCAGACTTACCTTGAATGATATCCTATTCTTAACTTTCGTCGCTAGAGCGTTGTTAATCGTTTTGTCAAACTGCAGCAAAACTTTAATTGCCAGCTGAGGCGTGATTTGGCCGTACTGAAAAATGAAATTAAATAGTTTAATGGTTAGCAGTTCAAGGTTTACATTACGAGGAAACTTGCATGAATGAGGAAAGACTTTGGCAGAGAAATGATAAGGTCGTGAATACCTGGATCAATTCATCCAAGCTCTCTTGTAAGGTATTTCCCAGGGTGGTGTTTCTGTACAACTGATACGACATTCTGAGTGAGCGAAAGGTTTATCGTGCTTCTCGATGAACAGATTAATGACTCCTGGAACATGAATATGCTGCTTGTTAGCCATTATTAAGGCATTGGCAGCTGTATGCTGCGAGGTTCCGTATTATTGATAAAATCAACTTACATCAGGAAGAAAGGTGTCGGATGCACAGAAACGGGCACTTCCGATTCAGTGTATTACGCCACAAGAGATCATTAATCGGTTAATAAATATTATAATTCCATTTTAACGGAAGTATGAGACAGATGGTTGGCGAATAATGCACCTTCAAAGCGAAGCGAAATCGATCACGAATCAAAAATCAAATGGATGGTAGTCCGACAACAAAGTATGAACACCAATTTTTGTTTTCCTTTTCGTTAGTATTTTGGTTACACTGATTCCGCATTTAATTATCAGTGTTACCAGATAGTGAATTTGTGAACATAATATGTATTTGACGAACACTGATGTAAATTGATAACAATCAACAATGGACAGTTATTTCATAATGAAAAATTTATAATTCGCCTTTGAATGGCCTTTATTTTTTGTCGTTTTCCCGTTTCCAAGCTCTAAATTCACTCCCAGGAATCTTTAACCATATTCACTTTAGTCCACGAAGTTTAATATTCAAGTAAGTCACTTCCTACATATATCTAGTGCGAATTGAAGAACCTGGCTTTTAACCAAAGACATGCGTGTATAATGCTTGAACATTTGTACATCTCTCCTCTTTATCAGCTATCCATGACTTACAGCCATCGTTTACGTTATTGCAGAACATGGAAGAAGTTCATCGACAAACCCTTCTGGAGGGCAGAGCAGCTTTGGTGCGAACCAGCGAAAGCCTCGAACGCACCCAAAAGATAGCCATTGAAACGGAAGAAATTGGTACCACAGTGGTGCAGGACCTAGACTCTCAACGAGAAACGCTACTACGAGCCAGGGACCGACTCGTGAATACAGATTACGAGCTCTCGAGAACCCAGCAATTATTACGAATGGCTCAACGTACTGTTTTCGCAAACAAAATACTGCTCATCCTCATAATCATCATCGAAGTTTTTATCCTAGGTCTTTCCATTTACTTGAAGAGCGTACGTAAATGACAAACTGTGTTCATTCGCGCACAGGTTTTCATTCATTTGTTTGTTCCATGATTGTATATAGTGGGTAACAAAATATTTTGTGATATTCAATGTTCGCCTATTCAAGTCACCGAGTTAACCAGTCTATGGAACTGGGTGAGGCTGACTTTATTGTGATTTACCATGTTTTTATTATGAGTGTAATATATTGCATCTATTTCGCGAAAAATATAGATAATAATTGGAGTTTGTTTTCAATGGTAAATGTTATTGATGGTAGAATATTCTTCGTTGTACTTACCTATTGATAAAATGAATAATTGGTGAAATGCAATATGAAAGAATGACAGGAAAATACTCCGAGCTCATTAAACTTGTTTCCTTCATCTATGAACGCTCCCACTCTACATGTGATATCTGACCGCCTTCACAGCCGTCAGTCTGCAGTCTGGCAACATGGCATAGTGTGAAACGACCCCTACAGTATGGCGGACTGGTGTCCAATATTACCCCAGTGCCAGTTCATGGCGAAAAAAAGAAACAAATGTATCAATTGTTTCATTGCTTATAAGGATACTTTTCAAAACACAATAAGAAGTTGAAATGATAGCTTCATGCTGCATAACAGACATAAGTACTACACAATTTCTGATCATTAGTTATGAGAATACGCCATCAATATTCGAAACTGCAATTCTAAAATTACAAATGTTCAATAGATTGCTTACCTAGAAATTTTAGAGCATGTACTGTTCACCAAAATAAAACGTAATGTAGCACACGAATTTTGGTTAGCTGAAACAAGACACGTGTCGAAAATAAAGAACAATAATTAAACAAAATCAGTTGGTTGCCATTGATCATACTACTTTCGAGGACAGCAGGACACTGCGAGAACGGTTCAGAATTCAGATATCCGAATGTCCAACACTCACCAGAGTCGCTAGTCGTTCACATACACACACTAATACCAACATATAAATGTACTAATAATAAATATGGGAAAAAGCTTAGAATTCATTTTATGAAGGTTTCTGAGAAAATTAAATTTTACAAATTTGTCAAAATCAATTTTTTGAGAACACGGATTCGAAGTTCAAGAGCGATGTAGAAACTATATATTATGACATAGCGTTTACTGATAAGCTTTTTTCAACGTGAGTACACAATTTTGAATCGGGGGCCCAATTTTGAAAATTTTACTTTTTACACTCTTTCCAACGATACTAATAACTCATTTTGTTTTCAAATGTTGGTTGATTCTCTTACACTGAACAGCATCCAGAAAATCGATGCACTTGATCAGAATTTTCAATTCAACTTTCATTATTTCAGAAATCTTGATGCAATCCAAATTCTTTATAATACAAAAATATAAAACAAGCCCCAGATACCTTATTTCAGTTACTAGTAAAAAAATCCGCCAGATGTCAGCTACTTCGCTTGGAAAGGCTAATTTCAGTGTCAGAAATTTCACACCATAGGTATGTCCAATCCTCACTCCATCAGTAAACACCATGTCCATAAACTGGCATTATCCAATGGCTTTTAATATTACGTTTTTGTTTCTTGATAGGATTTTGCTTCACAGCATCCATAGTTGTTATATGATTGATTGCTAGCTAATGCAACAACATACTCAAAGGCTTACTTTCCCTGTACAAAAAAAAACCAAAAAACTCAAGCGCCAAAATCTGTTTTTTGATAAAATGTAACATATTAAAAGCCAATGAATATAATGCCGGTTTACCGACCGTTTACTGATCAGCTTTTTTCAACGTGAGTACACATTTTTCATATCGGGGCCCAATTTTGAAACATTTTTGTTTTTACGCTCTTTCCAATGATACTAATAACTCATTCTGTCAACAAATGTCGCTTGAGTCCTTTTTGTGTAACAGCGTCCATTCGTGAGTTCATGTTTTTCAGTGTGGGACAATATCCTATCGAATAATCTACTGGGACAAGAAAAGAATCTGCTAGTGTATTTCCATCTGCTTATGTATCCAAGCCTTCACCTTGGATTTTATGACGCTGTATGCTAGGGGATGACACGGCATGAGCGTTCCAGTTCCTCTTTTATGCCCTCCTTCGCTAGCTTATCCGCAATGAATTCCCTAATGCGGCAAGGCCCCGGTGTTCATAGTATGGTGACACGGATCTCCTGAGCAAGGGTGTATAATTTGTTAATGCAGTTCAGTGTCTTATAATAGCCATATGTGACTATCTGTACAGATATAGATTTGCTTATCAACTAGGCCTTTCTGCTGGCTTCTGTCAATGGCCACCGTGATCGCCGTAGTGACAACCTCACCCAGTATCACTGAATAGTTGTCAGCACCTTTTGCATTCGTGATTCCAACTCCTGCACCTCGTTCATTCTTTCAGGCACTTGCAAACCATGCATGCTCCTCTTCTAGAACGCTTGGCCACCTCTTTTTCCAAGCCTCCTGTGTAGATGTCATTACAAATATCATATAAAAGGACAACAAGACCATAACCTACAATTACAAAAAAGATCAATAAGACCATGATCTAAGATCAAACAGATCACGATATTACGATCTCTGGTCTTTCTTTAATAACTTTTTGAACTGAATCTTTGATCTTCTTCACTTTGTTATGAATGATCTGCGTATCATAATTTTAGATCAGTGAATTCATGATCTTGCCTATCCCTAATTTCACGTCCTCACTGGCTTTTGTTGATTCACGTTTTCACTCGTAAGAAAAACAAATACGTTGTCTACACTAAATTTATTATAACGTATAAATCAACGTAGTCGACAACTTCTATCAAAGTGAATTCGACACGGTGAGTCGCACGTTCCAACGGCAGTGAATAATATTATTGAATTTTTTATATTGAAACACTCTAATAAAATGGAATGTAAAAAGCAATTTAATGAGTATAGACTTGATTTGCAATCTCATATAACAAAATATGCTTTTATCACACGAGTCAACATATAGTGACTATGACAAGTGGAATAATAAAAGGAAAATAAAGAAAAAACAACAAAAATGATACAAAATAACGAAGGAAGAAAAAAAAATGCAACTACGACGCTGCGAGTCCAAAATATCGTATAAAGAGGAATGAAATGTTTCAATATCGGAGTTGAAAGTCTTATACAATCTGATCTCGGTACCACCGAGTTCACCAATTAATAACAACTGTAATAGGAACCAACACGGAGTCCTAAAATCTGGTAACTACTCAACATTGCCACTTCTGTTAATCCGTTCCGTGAACAGTTTTGCAAAACAGTGACTTCTTGCACAATGGAATGACGACGAGTCTTCGGCAACAGCGCCATCAAAGTCTACACTAACCACTTATACCTTCAAGTAATTCTGCTTATGCTGTTTCAAATACGCGGCGTACAAGATTCGAGCCTGATTGAGCACCCGGGTCACGTTATGCTTACGCACCATTTTATCGAAGTGCATCGCGATCTCGTTATAATCCATGCCGGTCTTCATAACCGGGTCTCTGTGCTGACACAGTACGGCGATGCACAAGAACATGAGGAAGGGATTACCGCCTCCGAATTCGTTCGGACCCGGTAACGTTGCCCTCTCCTTGCACCTGACCGTTCCGCACTCGAAGCTGTCACCGGAAGCGTTTCCATTCATCGGTGTCTCCAGCCGATGATTGGAGTTATTCACGTTCTCCGCAATCTCTTCTTGCGCTTCGTATTGCAGAGGGTTCTCCCAGATGAACACCTCTTCGCCGATATTCCTCGGCTCAACGTCACCCGCCTTCTCGCTGCTCTCCAGCTGCATATCGAATACCCGTTTCTCCAGATTCTCCAGATCGCGACTCAACTTCTGCGTCAACGAGGTCGTCATCGGATAGTACTCGCTGGAATCTTCGGGTGACGAGGTATTCGAGCTGCCACTGGTATCTGACCGATGATCCTCAGTCTTGGCCGAACGCAACATCGCGTTCTCCCGCGACTTCCGCCTAATCGCCAGCTTCTTCTCCAGCGTGAGAAACTCGTTGAAATTCTTCACCACCCTACTCGAGGTCTTCGCTGACTCTTTGGCTTCCGGTTCAAATTCTTTCTCCAACGGCGGTCGAAGCCGCTTGGCGGCCTCAGGAGTGCCGAGTTTCTCGTGACTCGAAAACGCCGACTTCGAGGAGTCCGAATCGCCGGAGCTGGACGAGTTTCCCCATCGACGTGGAAGAACTAGTGACCGGATCCGCGTTCACCGGTAGACTTTTGAGGCTGTTGCTGCGGTCGGCGAAGAACGTGTTCTCGTCCAGACTGCTGAATTTCTTCGGCTTAGGGTGGAAGCCGGAGTGCAGCCTCCGCTTAGCTATGACCGATTCGTCCAAACTGCGGTTAATCATCAGCGCCTTTCCGCACGAGGTCTGCCGCCGCAGGGCGCACACTTTCGTGTACGGCGTTTCGCGCGGAGACGGACTCGGCGGCGGCTGGAATTGCGAATCGGAGCAGAAGCGCACCTCGTACAGCGGCAGATCGTCGAGCGGTGCGAGCAGATCGTCCGCCTGGAATAAAGAGCCGATGTTAATGTCGACACGAGGCAGTAGACAGGCTAGGCTCGTGACCTTGTCTGCCGTGGCCGGGAAACTTGAAATTACCTGGTGAGCCTTCAAATAAGCGTAAAATGTCGGGTCGTAGTACAGCAGGCCGTCGGACAGGTGCTGAAATCTCTGGGTCATGGCGACACCGTCGAGGAGAAAGTTAGAAGACAGACGGCGCATGAGAGAGCAGAAGCATATATAGGCATGAGCTTCGTTACCCATGGTTACCAGCAAAGGCGAGGCCAGATCACTCATACCTTGACAGTAACTGACGGAGGGATGATTCAAAGCGTATCTGAAAATCGGTACACGAATAATGGTTTAGCAGTAGAAGGGAAGTCTAAAATTCTACTTTTATTTGGACGGCGTATCCAACAAGAGGCAACCAAATCACTTTCGCTTTCAACTGCACAGAATTCAGAATAGAGGAAGAAACGTATTCAGTCCATACATTTCAATTTGTTTACAATTCCTTCTTCAACTTTCGCAAATATCGAATTTGTTTTATCACACTTTGACAGGATTACAAGGTATATCAAGGTCAAGTATCTAGGCTCTAGGCTCAGTTTTATTTTTGAAAAACGAATAACTCATTTTCCATGGAAATCTGAGTTTCGCAACATGTTATCAGGTTAGCTGGTTCCAGATCTGAACTTCTGCAGACGAAACTGTGTTGAAACTGTTTCATCTTAGAACTTCTCAAGATGGTTAAGATTGTGTTAAGACCTATCAAGACTTTATGGCTCATTCACAATCTCATTAGACTCACTGAAAATTGCCACTCTCAGAATATTCAGACACTTATAATTCATTCCGATATTGTTAAGGCTAATACTGACAGTGAAAGGATTCTTTTAAGACCCACTCCAACTACGTAAAGGTTCAGTCTTAATCAGACACTATCGAGACCGTTAGAATTCATTCGTATCATTTCAAGACTAACTTAGACTCCGAAGACTCACAGAGTTAAAAACTGGTTTCGGTTCTTCAGTCCTTCTGAACTCCACGAAGACCTTTCAGACACTTCTGTACCTCACTCAGATTTCATTAATACTCATTTTAACTATGTTAAGATTCGTCCAATACTCATTCAGACTTACAACACCTCATTCAGTCACACGCAGACTGTAGCAAGACTTGTCAAGACTCAATTATGATATTCCATAAACTCGTCCCGACTGGCGACCGGATCAGAACGAAGAAGAGAAAGACGCCTGGTCCGAACATGGTTCATTGGGCTCTGTACAGCCCTGAAGTACCTAGGGCTGTGGTTCGACGGGTGCAGTTCCGAGAGCACTTCCGACGGGCAGCTGAGAAGGCGGATCGAGCAGCTGGTCAGCTGTTCCGTCTGATGCCGACCCGAGGGGGACCGAGGGAGAAGCGAAGGAAGATGTACATCAACGTCATCATGTCGGTCCTCCTATACGGGGCGCCAGTATTCGCCGACGCCATCAAGATTCCATACAGAAGAGCGGAGATGGAGAAGATCCAGGGGAAAGCCGCGATGAGGTGTGTCAGTGCGTACCGCACAGTTTCCTCGGAGGCAGTAAGCGTGTTAGCACGTATACCGCCGATCGAACTCAAGGTCGGCGAAATAGCGGAGGTATACGGTGCGAAGAAAAAAGCGAAGACGAAACGGGAAGCACTTCGGGTCAAGCGAGTCATCCAGCAGGTCATGCTCCGGAAGTGGAAAGACGCGCTCGCCCATTCGTCCAAAAGCGAGTGGACCTGAGCGCGGATCCGCGACCTCGATGAATGGGCAGGAAGAACTCACAGAGAGCTGAACTTCCACCTGACCCAAGTCCAGAGCGGCCACGGGTGCTTCGGCACGTACCTACATCGGGTGTCGATAGCGCCGAGCCCCGTGTGCACGCACTGTGATCGAGGGGCGGAGGACACACCTTGGCACACCCTGTTCGAGTGCGAGGTCTGGGAGCAGTAGAGGAGCGGGGCGGCCACAACAGCGATCGATCACGGCGGCGGAAGAAAAGGAAGCATCATCAACGACGACGGCGTGATGAGCCGTCTCGCGCCGGACACTCTGGTTCCGGAGATGATGAAGAGCAGAAGTAGTTGGAACCGGGTGTCGGCCTTTGTCTCGGCTATCATGAAGAAGAAGATGCAGACGGAGTGGTCGCGGCAGAGGGCCGGCAACGAGCCAAGCTCGGCCCACACCATCGAACAGGACAACTCTGTACCATCCTAGGAGAGCTGCTGCAGCTGCGCTGCGGACCCCCCGACAGGGCTCCCCCGTTGTCACCATCTGCCTGCGTTGACACACGGACCAAAACGAGGAGGTGAGGGCTGAGTAAAGAGGCAGCGCATCCGGCTGTGGGGGACCTGAATTCCAGGTGAGTGCTCGGAGAGCGCGGACCTCGGTCAGTAGGGAACCCCATAGTGGCCCTTACAGGACGCGCGCGCCGTTGCGGCACGGCGGAATGGAGGCTCGGGCCCGGCCACTGATGCGATACTCGAAAGGGGTGCGGGGTCATAGGGGCCACGTTGACATGCGTGCATCGCCATACGTCCCACTACACCACTATGATGAGACTCGTAATACTTATTAAAAGGCTTTTCAAAGTCTTATAAGACTCATTCAGGTTTTTCGGATTCACTTGTGCTGTATGAGGATTTGGCTGATAGGATTTGAATTTCAATAAGCGAAAGAACTGAATTTCGAAATTTCAATAAATATTAGGTTTTTCCTTAATTAATTTAAAGCATCCCATATTCCTCTTCGCTACCCTCCCATTAAAACACAGTGAACATTTTTTCGTGGATTTCAAATAATAATTTGTTACTTATTCAGTGCTTGACTTCTCTTCTAATAAATTGTTAATGTTTAATAGGTATCATGAATTTTCTGTAAGTTTCCAAGTGATATTCATAAATATTTTGCAAATTTCAGGTTTCCATCAATTCTTGATGAGTTCTGGTTTCCTAACTGATACACATTTAAATTTTTCAACTTCGAAAAATTTTGAAAATTTTAAATTGCTTGAAGAGTGAATTAATCTGATTTTTAGAATTCCTGTACTTCTTAGTGCATTTTAATTTTTAATAATTAATTTTCTGTGGTCATCAAATATTTTTTAATGACTAGTAGAATGATATTAAAGTTCTCAAAGTCATTATGAAATGTTTCAGTAAACTACAAATGTTCTAAGGAATAAATTCATAATTTGTAAAACTTTTATCACTCAATTTTTGAAAATTCCGATTCTTTGAATATTTTTTAAATTTATTGTCCATTTTCATAATTTTCGAATTTAGAAGTAGTAAATTCACGACTTGATAGAATATTTCGCCAAATAACATTTAAAGTAACAATTTATTCTTTTACTAAATACTGAAGCTTGCCCATTTCAAATTCCAGATATGTTTCACAGGTTTCTACCTTTTTCAAGTTAAACAAAAATAATTATTTTGAACTTTTCATTAAAATTGAATACTTCAAGTTAGCATTATTTTTTAATACTTACGAAATTTTCCATAACATATTATCAAATAAAATTTTTTGTAGACGCAAAATTTTTTACATATTTTATCTTTTCACTTAATTTATCATCTTTTCCTTTCATGACAATTTTCATATTTCATTTTTAGACTGAGTTCTCCTAGAGTGACCTTGTTTTTCCGAGAATGATCTGTTATAAATACATTAAAGTCAAACTACCGTTTTTTTGTGTTTTTTTTTTCCCTGCAAGAAAAACGAAAATTTCCTAGCCAAGTCCAGTTTCTGTCGCGGTGCAGAAACTTTCTCTCCCCCAAAAACTGGGTCTAAGACACACAATCAAACATCAAAAAAGAAAAATACAAAATTTTTGTTCACTGATTTCGATCATCCGGCCGCGAAGTTCGAATTTCAAACCTGAATTGGAGCAAAATTGATTTGACTTGAAAAATCACGCAAATATTGGAATTGGCATGGGGTGGTTAATTTCGATTACTTTCATCAGATTTTGCATCCGGTTTCTATTTGAGCCCTCCAAATTTTAAGAGTAAATGTGACCGTCCATCCGCTGGAAAACATGCTTTCGATATAACGTGTTCAACGTTATTAGGGCAGTATAGTTTCACCTGGGTATACCGGACCGCCATATTGTAGTAACTTCGGTCCGTCGAAAGAAAATCAGCTAAATGGTAAAACCGCATCACACCGCATTACCAGCAGGGTTAGGCAGGATTCAAATCCGCAGGGATTTTGGATCCAAATTTCCAAAATAATCTTGATTTTGGATTTCAAATCGTTTTTTAAAAAGGTTTTCGGATTTTGGATTCAACTCCTAATTGGACCCTGGTAAGCAAAATCCACCCAAGCGACATTTGTTGACAAAATGAGTAATTAGTATCGTTGGAAAGAGTGTAAAAAGCAGAATTTTCCAGAATTGGCCTCCCGATACAAAAATGTGTATCCATGTTGAAAAAAGCTTATCAGTAAACGCCATGTCCGTAACCGGCATTATTCATTGGCTTTTAATGTTACGTTTTCTCAAAGAACATATTTTGTCGTTTGGGCGGGTTTTGCTTAACAACGTCCAATTATTAGCAAAGGATTTGCATTTTGATGATTCCAAAAATAAATCCAAAAATAGAATGCGTGCAGCGCTGCGGCAAACACCCTAATAGTCCTCATTTCACCAATTTTAACATTGGTGTTTGGACACTCCTGTAGATGCGCTAGTGTCGTTAAGGCGGCTCTAAAGGGAGGTATAACGGACAGCCATTTTGACTGCAAGAAAAGTAAACAAACGCGTCTTGATAATTTCTCATTGGTCATTGCATCAACGCGCGTTTGTTTACTTTTCTTGCAATCAAAATGGCTGTCCGTTATACCCCTGTGTCGTAGACGAAACGATGATCAGGGTATTTTTACCACAAAAACATGCACAAGTAAAATAAGCTCTGGCATCTTCAATATTGTTTCTTATGGAAAACTGAAGAGAACTAAAGTGTTAGCCCTCATCATTTCCTTTCAGATGAGTCCAACTTTAGTTTTTTTGCAGAACATTATTGTCACTGATCATCTTTTCATTCAAATACAGCATTTCATTAGGCCGTAAGAGAGCGACTCTTTAGCGTCCAAACGCGAATAGTGATAGTTTTACATCCTTTTTGTTGTCGTATTCTGCGAACGCGAAGGAAGAGTGAGTAGAAAATTAGGATAAAAATTTCTATCTTTCACCAATTACAACTGGACGTTGTTAAGCAAGAATCACCCAAGCGACAAAAATCTGGCGTTTGAAAAAAAAAAACCACGTAGATTCTTGTATCGAGGGCCAATTAAAAAAATCCTACTTTTTATGTTCTTTCCAACAATACTAATATTCCATTTTGTCAACAAATGTCGCTTGGGCGGTTTTTGCTCAACAGCGTACAGATAGCATTTTAGTGCTGAGCTGCAGACAGGACTGCTTAGCCTATCGGAAGGGCTAAAAACTTAGCTAAAAGCTAACATATCCAAACGACTGGCTTCGGCTAACAGCTAACGTGGTCTCATTAGCTAGCAAATGGCTAATTAATTTTGATTTTGGGCAAAAATCGATCGGCTAACGGCTAAAACCTTCGGCTTAGCTCAGCAGCCCTGGCTACAGACAATAAAAGTTGTATGCGAACGTCCTCAGCCAATGCTAGACTGAAGATTGCGTGGGTGCTTACTGCTGAGTTACTAAAATTAGAAGTCACAATTCAAATTATTGGATTTTGGATTTAAAATCCCAAGTTTTCTAAAAATTGAGAGGATTTAGGATTTGAAATTCTTTTCTAAAAAGAATCTGAGACTTTTGAATTCAAATCCTTTTTTTTTTTAACCAGGATTTTGGATTTAAACCTTGGAGCTCCCGGATTTTGCCCATCCCTAGTAACTAGTTTTCGTTTCACGGACCAAAGTTGCAACAATATGGCGGTCCGGTATGCTGCCGGGTGAAACTGTACTGCCCTAACGTTATCAGTACGGTGACACCCACACTACTGATAAAGAAGATTATTGCTTATATCGCATATTCGAACTCCACTAGAAGCGCTGTATTCGCTAGACGCACAGATGATGCTATTCGTTATCACTAGGGATTCCAAAAATATGCTTTTGCATGTTTCTTTCAGAGAATATCATTAGTTGTGTTCGTTTAGCTACACAGCATTCGGCTAAGGTTAACTCGGTATAACACTGAAATGACGTGTCACGTGTACACAAAAGTGTTAGATTTGTAGCGACCGAATCGAACAAAACATAAATATTCAGCGAACGCCACAAAAACACACCGTGACACCGAATGACACCAAACTCAACCCTACTCCGAGAGCAGGGTTAAAATTTCTAACACCGGTGTTAACAGCAGTGTTACCCTAGGTGAATAAAACAGCAAACAGTGAACTCCGGATTTCTCCACAGAACAAATCGAACGACAAAAATTGCTTGGTGTCACACTCGGTGTCAGAAAGTGTCAATTTTTGTGCCTAAACGAACACAACTCATGTTATTATTTGTGATTCATAGAATTTCAATCAGGGATGGAAAACTTAAGCCTATAACGGCTTAAGCCGAAGCGAAAAGCCCATTTTTGTTTCAAAGACAAAAAAGCCGAAGCTAAGCAGAAGCCAACTGGTAAAAACTTGTGAAGCCAAAGCAAAAGCTAAGCCCAAAAACCATTCGCTTCGCATCCCCGATTTCAATAAGAATGAGCCCAGAAATGGGTGTTGTTCACTATTTAATGAACTTGCTCTCGCTCTTGTTCTTCTCCATTTTTAGTGAACTAGTTCTTGCTCTTGTTCACTTGGTCTTCCAACTGATCTAGTTCATCTAGGGCTCTATAGTTTCACATAGGTATGCTAGGCCACCATTTAGGTTCGGGTTTTGTTGTTACCAACTCATTAAATACACAGCGTCGCGCGGTATCATTCGCTCTAGAAGTTTTCAAAAAGCTGAACCAAAATGGCGGCTTAGTATATCCATGTGGAACTACAGAGCCTTAGCTCATCGTTTGTTCATTAAAAAGAATCTTTGCTCTTGGTCTTGCTCATTTAAAAATAGGGTTTTTGTACAAACAAATTGCGAGCAAAAAATTCTTTTTGGGTAATAGCCTACAACTGGAAACTAGGCTGTTGCCCAAACAATTTTTTTAATCCCCATTGAAATCCTATGAGATAATTGATAAAATTTAAACATCAAATAAAAATTCAATAATGTTGTAATTTGTAATTGTAACTCTCAAACCATTATGAAAGTTGAAACTAAAGTATGGAAAAAGAAAATATACAAGAAAAAGCCAAAAAAACAAAATTACTAAAAAATAGATGAACAAAGAATGAAAGAATGAACAAGTTGATCAGGTTCAAAAATCGTGAACTAGTTCTTTTTCTTATTCTTTTTTTGGGGAGATGAACTAGTTCCGAACTCAGTTCACCAAATAGTGAACACGAGCAAGTGAATAGCTTGTTCTTCAAGAGCAACGCCTATCTCTGAATGAGCCACACTTGATCGAGCACATTTTGGGTATAAAAGCATGTTTTGGCATATTTCCTGCTTTTTTAGAGCATATTCAAGAATATTTGGCCTATTTCCACCATTTTTGCAGAATATTTTTTTCTTTTTTTTCTTCGATATTTCATTATTTTTGTCTTCAAGAAGGTAAAACTGCAATAACTGCAACTTTTTTAGAAACCAAAAAATTTTTTCCGCTAAGCCTATGTAGAACACTGTCAAATATATTCAGTGTTCGCCTGCGAAAAAACCAAAAAGGACTTTTTGTACGATTACTTTAAGACCTTTTCCTTTTGTATACCTGTCATCTCCCAATTTCCCTATAAAAATGATACCCATATTATAAATTTGATAGGGAATATTTTAATTAACTTGACGAAAATAAAAGCATATTATAAGCGTATATTTAACCCCTTTTTAGAGCATATTATTGGAATCCCTAGTTATCACCATCTGCTACAGAGCAAAGTCAGGATAGCCAGATGAGCGACGCTGAATCGGACCACTTTCAAATTTTTTTACGACCAAAATGGATAAAAAAACCAAAATAATGTTCTTTTATACGAGCTTTCAAACTCTCCTAACATACGTGATGGCTTAATCTTATAGGGAAAATGTAGTATGTTACGTTTCAGTTTTCTGACTTTAGCAGCCTTGCTTGGACAAAGTCAATACTCAACTTCCCCATGAACAACTAGCTGAATGCTGGATGCTGCATGATGAGAACAACGCAGTGTTACCAACGTTACAGTTGATTTTCTGAGATGAAATGAAATGATGTGAGATGTGACATACTGCCTTTTCACTAGATGATATAAAATTTGAAATCGAAGAAGACAAATAATAATAAGAAACGAACAATTTTGTCTGAATCTAAGAATAGGTACCAGTAAATAACGATTTCGAAATTGACATTCGACTTCGGTTGAACTTTGACTTCAAAATTCGCACTCGAATGTGATAATGACCAGCATTAGGGCAGTATACTTTCACCCGAGTATACCGGCCCGCCGTATTGTTGCAATGAAACGAAAATTGGTCACGCGGTATGACCTTTGGTGTGACGTGTACGACGCGGTGTTTACTGGTCAGCCGATTTTCTTCCGGCGGACCAAAGTTGCAACAATATGGTGGTCCGGTATACTGCCCAACCAGCACATGAACAGGGTTGGCATGTTTTAAAACAATAAAGGTTCTTAGACATTGGTGAAAATGAACCTCCAATTCCTTATTTCTGGCTTATTTTTCAAGTATTAATCGATTTCTAGAAGTTTATCTGCGGACTAGAAAAAGCCTCCAAAAAAGGACCAAAAAAAGGATCAATATTTTTAAAAAGGACCAAATCTGGCAACCCTGCCAAAGTGTCAGTTGATTTACTAATCTCATGCTCTTAGTTTCATGTTAAAATGAATTTGTTCCTTTTTACTTGACTACACTTACCCTGATAAAATAGAATTTTGTTCAGAAATGATTATTTTCAATTTCGTAATGATGTTTAAAGTTTACGTGTCCATACCGATGTAGGATTTGTAATAAACATGTTTTCGTCCGCGGATAAGCTTATTCGAATATGCGAATAGACCTTTTCATGGGCGAAGTCACACAGTGTGTTACTGCTGAGTTTGAAAGTCAGCCGATTGCTTCAGCCAATTCTGTAAAGGCCAAAAGCTATAAGCATGCGCCATATTCTTCGGGCTTATTTGACTTTAGGGCTTTGGGAGGTTTCTCTAAATTAATCAACTATGAACCAAAAAGGCTCCTAAAGAAAGTCAAATTTGTTTTAGAAAATGATCAACTTTGCAGATTTATTGTACTGATTGATAGAAAAATTCTGGAAAGCCGATAGCCAATAGCAAATAACCAACAGCTCTAGAGTTTTTCTGACTTCAGCTAAAAGTCGAAAGCCTCAGCCGAATCAGAGATAGCGAAAAGCCGATAGCTATATTTTTCAAGGTCATAAGCAAAAGCCTAAGCTGTATAATATGGCTTTCAAACCCTGAGTTACTGTTCTTGGTTACTGTTAGCAAAGATACCAGTCATTCGGCCGACGAACGTATTGACTCCCATAAGAAAAACATACGGAGCAACAAATTTGTTAGAAACCAGAAGTTTATTAGCGAATGCTAAGAATCTTCTGGATTAAAAATATATACCTTTGGTTTCTAACAAGTTTCTTATTCTCAGGTATAATGATCTTTCCTCCGTGTGTTTTTCTTATGGGAGTCAATACGTTCGTTGGCCCAAAAATGGGTATTTTTGCTAACAGTAACTCACTGTGTTGACGTCACGGTGAATCCGTCTATTACGGACCTAATTTCATACTTAGGGATTTCGGGTGGGTTTCTAATGAATTTTAAGATATCAGAGAGTACAATTCCGCAAGAAGTGAAAACCAACATTTTGGCACCGATGGTCGGTCACAAAGTGAATTTTAGAAACTCGGATGGGCTCTAGCGTATAATACGAGCTCTTTGAAATCAGCGACGTGAAAACTCCTACTCTGACATTTCATTTAATTTTCCAAGTAAAGTCAATATTGCCCCACCCATTCTCAAGGGTGATTTAAAAATCGAGATCAGATGGAAAATCTAATGAAATACTCACGGTCAAGGACCCGAAGAAACAAACATTCCTCTTCTGATACTAAGTTTGAGCTAGTTTTATCCTTTCTCAAGTGTCAAATCATGATTTCGGATTACGGGGTTCCAATCGACTGTGGAGCAAAGATCTGATGTGATATTTGAAATAAGCAATCCAGGAACTTTGCACGCCGATGTTTTTATCGATTTTCCTATTTATATCAATTTTGCCTAATGGAAATCTGTATTTCAGATTCTGGTTCACAAATCGAAGTTAAATTGAAAATCTGATATATTGAAGATGAGCAAATCGAAGAAACTCGGTTTCGATAGTTGACTTCACTTTCTTCGAAGCTTTCGGGAAAAGGAATCAGATTTACGGGAAAAGGACGCAGATATTGCAATCTGAGGATCCAAATTCACCCAACGAATATGAAAAGATTATCTGTTTTCACCAGATGAGCTAATTCCATCGACACTGTTGAACTATAACTATTTTGCATCTAAACCCAATCAAGTCAGTTTGAATTACAATTTAAAATGAAACTCACGTCGTTAAAATATTGAAAAGAGATGCGATGTTCTGATTTTCATCACTACCGGCGTAGAAATGATGGTGACGATCTGTTCGCAAGACGTCTTTCTTCACCATGCCGGTGACGTAGCTCAATTCTTCTTTCATCTGCAATCGACAAAATATTATTCTCAGCGATCAACAGAACGTACCTCACGAGAAGGAAATACCGATTTACCCACCTGCTCATTATTCCTAATATTTCTCCAAGAAGTTTTCAATTGCTCGTATTCATATGCCTTTCTCTTCATATATTCAATGCGTTGCTTACCAGACAGTCCTTGGGGGTATACGTTCAACAGATGTTTCCAAACAACCTTCCTACAAGAAGAAAAAAAAAAAGCGAGAGCGATGAAACATTGATCAATACAACTAACAAGAGAGAAAAAAGAAGCACAAACGAAGCAGAAGCCTCGAACTAAAACAAATAAATAATATTGGTTCAACAAGTAAAATATAAATTAGTCAAGACTACATTGGATCTTCAATCATTTCAACTATACCAGCAGCGCAGTAGTAAACACTGTACTTTGAATATCAAATCAAGTTTGCAAGTGCACTCTGAACACGATTACGTACGTAATGGCTGATTAAGAATACTAACAAAGAAATCAAAACGAGATCATCACACTTGAAACACTGCCAAACACGTTCACAATGTATTTCAATACGAGACGACCTACTGAACTGAAATTCTGGTACGAAAAAATACTAGATCAACGTTTGGGGTCAATTAGGCACCAACCCAGTCCTCCCCCTAGGTTCAAATAATTAATCACAACTCTACTGATACACGCATTTCCAAACCACTACCTTGAATGTAACACACAGACAAAATATCACCACTTCCACCCAAGCTCACAACATCTTTGGGACAATTCTCAACGTAACGTAATTTACAACACTATGGGCCGAACGTGTCCAAAAACAAATAAGAAGCAAAGAAGCAATAATTACAGCAGCACAGGCAGCCATCTACCTGAGGCTCGGCTCGACCCCTCCGTAGTAGATAGCATTTCGAAACTCTTCAGGCTTTATCAGCTGCCCCACTGGATCTAGGTACTTCCGGAATTCGGCATCAGTGAGAGGAGGTCGCGGTGCTTGACTAGTTATTTCTTGCGCCTGTTGTATATCTTCGATGAAATTAAGAGCTCCTCGGACTATATTAACCGTCTTCTCGACCTACGAAAATAATTTGACATTCAATTCCCAGTTAGATTACGGACCTACACTATCACTAATTAAAAGGAACTTACATGGTTCATAATTAATCCTTGCAAACGCAACGGTATTTTACTTTCGGTTATCCAAGAAAATGAATTCGAACCGGAATCCCACTCTTCGCCTACTTCTTCGTATATTTTCAAATCGACTCTCAGACAAAGGCATGGTTCAGCTGCGCTGTAAAGATACATAAGGATGGTGTAAATGCGCCTCACATCAAGGAAAGTATCAAGAAAATTTTGGCCAGTGTGGAGTACGTACCTTACGAATGCCGCATCTAGATCCCAATCAGAAAGAAGCGGCAGGTACGTTTCTTGATCGTAATCATCCAGCACTCGGTAGAAAATGGTGAAGTCTCTAAACATTGAGAATTATGCAGTTGATGAAACATGATTCTCAGATTCTCATAAATTAACCATCCGTCGAAAATAATCAAGAAAGAAAACAGAACTGCTGAGATCCGATCCGAAAATTTACATATCAATTAAAACTTACTGTTTTATGTCGAAAGCCTTTGTCAGTATATTTCGTAACACATCGAAATTTGTAATTTGTGGGTCAACGCTGAATTTCCGTGTGTCAGGCATACAATTTCCGAGAATTTTCTAGAACAGAAATGAGATCATGAGCTAATGTACAGTAACTCGTAGCATGGTAAGGCAACATACGCTCAGCCGAATGAGAAAACTGAAAACTGAGCATTTAGAGAATACTGATTTATAATAACAATGATATATTATGATGTCCAAAGTCGGCGAACACTGATACCCTAATTCCAGATTACAGAATTATGGAATCAGATACGATGAAAGCGATTATATTAGAGTTTGGAATTTTTTTTGTATTTAGTCAGTTACAAATAATTCAAATAGAACAGATGTTTTGGATAAAGTGAAGTTGAACTGAATCAATTTAATCTAAAAGTTCGTACCAAATCTAAACTGTAAGGAACCGCAGTTACTAAATTCTTCAAAAAGAATATTCGTAAGCGATCTCACAGTGCAACTGTGTTCGTGCACTAGAAGAAAAAAAAAGATAAATAGGAATTCATATTTACCGTTGCCTTGACTCGAACTGCATCTCTCTTGTATCCAAATTGTGCTGCCATAATCCTCATGCTTTCATTTTCTCTTGAATATTGCAATTAAATGATAACTCCGAAGAGCAATGGATCGTGAAATCGCTAGATCATTAGGAAATCATACCACAGTACCTGTAACCCGAAGTGTGACGAATTTATTTAGGTGCAAATATGTTCGATATTGCACTGCCGATTGCCAGTGGTAAATACGAAAAAGTGAAGCACATAAAATTCATTACGAATGAAGCAGAAACAGAAAATGAGAAAAATTCTAAGTAGTAAAAGTTGTCGAGGTTGAATCGAATTTAAGAGATGGCTACTACAGAAAAATTTTTAATAATTTTTACAAATACTTACCGAATTAACGTCGAGTAGACAAAAATTTTGCAGATTAACAGATTTTGTCAAATAAAATGAACTTTATCAATGCAACATTCTCTTTCAACAGCTGTGTTGCCAAATTTTCTTTTCCTGTGACGTCATTAGTTCATCGGTTCTTTCAACACGCTGCCACGTTTTCCCTCTGATTAGGGGGAAAGCGGTAAGATCTGGTAAGATAATGCTGGATTTACACCAAAGTTTTAAACTTAAGTTATAAGCATACCATTAACAAGTATGCTCCATTTAAAATATACGTAGTATTTGTGTTAATAGCATGTTTCCGATGCGTAAAATCCCACAACTTACCCGGGTAACTACAGGGGAACAAGGGGAACTACAGGGGAACACATCAGGTAATCCGAGGGTAACAAATGGGTAACTTTTCCACTGCAGGTAACTGGGTAACTGATTGCGCATCGGGTTCATAACTTTTGGGGTAAATCCAGTGTAAAGCTTTCACTTTTGACTTTATATTTCAATTTTAGCACGGAAAACTTTTGGCTTTTTGCTCTTCACTGGAAATATTTCTCAGCTTTCGACTTTTGGCTTTCCATTATCAAAATGTTTCAACTTTTGACTTTTCAAAAAACAAAAACATCTATGAGGCATTGTTTATTACTTTGTTCTTTTTTGAGAATAGAACAATAGAACTTGATGTCGCTTCAGGACGTGGACAGAGAACAAAGGGAATTGGATAGGGAAAGGGCGAAAAAAAAAAAGGAAGGAAAATGTGAATAAATAAAACATTGAGCTTTTCGCTTCCATCAAAAAATATTTTTCAACTTTTGACTATTGCCTTTCGACCGTTAAAATTCTCCAGCGTTCGACTTAAAACTTTCAGTTAGCTTTCCAACTTTGCGACAGAGACAGAGATGGGCACATTTTATGAGAAGTGTTCTTGTGCAAAGAAAAGTGAGTGAAAAGTTGCCAAGTTTTAGACCAGACTAACAAAAATAACAATATCCTTCTATTAGAAGCAATACCACGTAACCCCAAAAATTTGATTTTACAGGAGAAGCAAAAAATTGATGAGGAATGCCGTCTAAAGGTGGGGTACCCGTTTTCAGAAAAAGGTTATTTTCTTGAATGGTAAGTTTGTGACATAGGGGACCGTTTCCATCCGATCCGACACTTGATAATCTATCAGAAACGTTCAACACCTAGAAATCGCTATTTTGTGAGTTAGGTGCGGTATTGCTTCTAGTTTATATTAATGCTGAAAGCAGATTATAAATAGATGCACCGTTACATAACAGAAACAAACTAATAAACAATGCCTCATAATGGTGTTTCTGTTGTAAGTCAAAAGTTGAAAGTATTAAGCCAAAATTTGAAACATTTTGATAGGTACTGGAAAGCCACAAGTCGACTGAAAGAATATTTCTTGTGAAAAGCAAAAAGTCGAAAGTTGTGTATGTTAAAATTGAAAGCTTTATCTTACAGCTTTTCTCCTCTGATGATACAATTGGACGCTATATGGACGCTATTCAGCAAATGGGAACCAACCAACATTTGTAAAACAAAATGAGTTATTAGAATCATTGGAAAGGGCGTAAAAAGTAGAATTTTTCAAAATTGCGCCCCCGATTGAAAAATGTGTACTCACGCTGAAGAAAGCTTATGAGTAAACGCTTTGTCATATAGTTTCTACATGGCTCTTGAACTTCGAATCACGTGTTCTCAAAACGCGGATTTTGCTAATTGGTTCCCTTTAGCTGAATACCGTCCAGATTCTGTATAAAGTTCAGTGTTTTTAGACAAAACAATTTTCTGTCATTTTCAGAGACGTACCGAAGTTTTTCCCTTGGGTGAGGGGGGGGGGGGTAAAAATCGTGAAAGTCCCAACTGACTCAACTCAGGAATCTCAAGTATTAAAGCAAAAAAAAAAAAAAACACGTTTTGACCTGCTGGGTTTTTTAACTGACTCAACTCAAACTTCCTAAGTATCAATGCAGAAGAAGGAAAACCTTTTGACTTGTTGGGTTTTCTAATTTCTCAACTCAATTCCCAAGTATCAAAGCAAAGCAAAGCAAAAAAAAAAAAAAGTGTAACTTGTTGGATTTTTCCAACTCGCCTGACTGAAACGATACATTTTCCCAACCAACTGCTGAGAGAAAAATTCTTACAGGAGAGGGGTAGGGGCCCCCTTTTAGTATGTCCCTGGTCTTTTTGTCAGAGAAGCATTTCATCTTTTTTGTTATGCCATAAGCAGTGGATTGCAGCTACCCAAAAGGTGAAAGCCGTATTCAGCCAAATTTTTCATCAAAAAGAGCCAAAGCCAAAAGTCAGCATTTTATAATCCAGAAAAAAGTATTGCAACAGCTAGAAGCTGTATTAAGCTGTATATTTTATCGAGGTCAAAAGTTTAAGCCAATAGCCGAAGCTGAATTTTTTGGCGGCAAGATACTGGTCATACGTTTTGTCATCTTCAGAGATTTGTCATCTTGTTATTTCATGGTTTTGTTATGTCTTGACAAAATTATTTTGTCTTCTTTTTTGCCATGTCGCTTAGCATAGTCCACAGTCAATTACTGTCAACTGCAACGTCGCGTAGCATAATCTTTCATCGATTATTATGTCGTTTAGCATACTTTATTGAATCACAACATAATTTTTTTTGTCCTGTCATTGGCGAACTGGTCCTGACAAAAAACCATTGAAGGTTTTGTCATATGACAAAATTTTTAAAATTTAATTTTCATTTTATTTCGTCATGTCTAACAACACTGATAAATTCATTCCTTGAAAAATATTTATTTGACTGTTTCAAGTGTTCTAAAATAATTCCAGTGGAACTCTGACGATGAGACCCTGACAGATGACCTGTGCAAATGACAGCTATCTATATTTACACAGTGTATTCAAAAAGTTCCGGAACTAATTTTGTATAAAATGTACAACTGGCGCTATCTGTTAGCCGACGCGGGAACTATGCAATATCATCCGTTATAGCTGCCCAAAATTGAAATGTCAGTGCTTCTCGTAGGGACTGACTGGGTTTCTTTGAAGTGACGGTCGTGTTTTCGTTACTTCGTCACAATGGAGCAGGCGTGCGCACACAAATTTTGTTTCAAAGTTGGAAAAAGTGGTTCGGAAACATTCGAATTGTTAGAAACCGCGGATGGGGATGATTGTTAAAGCCGAGGCAAGGTTTTTCAAGGGTATGCACTCGCTGGAAAATGATTTGCGAGAGGAGCGTCCTTCCCCTTTCTTTTTTCAATTCTCGCAGGATTATCTACAATGAATTTGCGGATAATCCATCAGTGCGGAAAAGAAAGGTCGATTTGTTTTCAGTAATCATACTGATATGTACGCCAGTTGGGCTGCATACTGCTTTCATGAAGGGGCAAAGTATTAGCAGAGCAAACGCAAGAGGTAAAACCGTGTCTTGTATTCTCCTGGCAGAAACTGATCATAGCATGATACAATTTCCAATTTCTGCCATGTTAGTTTGGCTGCACACGGCTTTCATGAAGGGGCAAAATAATTTTTTGAAAACCATCAAACAATCAGGCTCCAGCACTTAGAATCCGTCACCCAGGGGTGTTTGAAAATAACAAAACCACGAATGATCCATCTTCGAGGTAATATTCATTTGAAAACAATTACCATTTAGTGCAACTGACAACAGATTCTTACGCGTATCTCTGAGGGCTATAAAATAACATTCATTTTGTACTTACTAGAAACTGTAAACAATATGTTACATAAAACATTCGGGGTAGCGATACAACCGGAATTTAAAAAGTAGAATAAGAAACAGTATTCAACAATACAAAATTCTGATAAAAATTACGTCAACAAATTACCACTAAAAATAAGGCTATAAAACGGTCCTTCTTTATTGTCGATTTCGCGGATAAAAAGTTTCGCCGAAACCGAAGAAAACTTGATGTAGCCAAATACGAACCCCGCTATGAAATTATACATAAAACTAGTAGTACATATAAAAATATACGGCTGATGTTGAACAAATTGAAGCCGTTTATGAACGTTAAATGAACGAGTAACAAAAATATAATATATAATAAATCTTCATCAATAAATGAATAAAAATAAATCATCTATACAAACGGGAAAAAAGACATTTCAAGTTAACACGCTCCAAAAACACTTCGAAGCAATCGTAGTTGAACGTAATCCACCAGCAAAAGATACGGACACACAGGTATCCTTTGGCAAACAACAAAAGTAATTGTATCGACTGAGCTCTCAAAATTCGATTCGAAAAATGTTGATCAAGCATGGCCATATCTTTTACCCGTTCGAACAATGTCCTATTTACCGTTGAGGCGGATATCACCCGACCTCTTCAGTTACATTTCCAGCAAATACAACTTCTACGTCTTCGCCAGTTTGAGGACGTGCAAAATGACTTCGTCAACGGTTTGGTTGTTCAATAAGGTCTTCACGGCCGAGTCATCGATAACGACGGTGAACAGTAATTTGGCATTCTCTCTCAAACAATCTGGGTAAGGTAGATCGTCAGCGGTCGCCGGAGCATGTCCGCATCGTCTGCGAAAGCATTTAAAAGTACGCGTTAGTCATAACCACAGAAACGAACGCCCTCTCCGCCGTTAGCTAAAACCGATACTCGTAAATTGCACCCATTCAAATCTCATTTCAGTTTTACGGGCGACGCCACTATCGAATGATGATTCTGCATTCGACTGCAGTCACTTCTTCTCAATCCTCACTGTCCTCTCACTTCACCCTCACTACAACACGTTCTCTACAGCCAATTCAATCCGTACGTATCGCTTCTCGTACCTGATAACCGACTCCAATAACTTATCGACGGAAGCGGTCGGCCAGCCGAACGACGTCAGCGTCGCCTCGTCCACCAGCAGCGTCAACAACTGACCGATAGACTCGACGAGCGCGTCGTCCGGCAGGTACGTATGGAATTCCGAGCTCTCGGACACGTCGTTCTCCTCCTCGTTGGTGCTGGCCGCAGCCACCGCCAACAGCTGGGCCTGCAGCTTCTTCTTCTCCGCCTCGGCCATAATCTCCTCCAGCATTTCGCGGTGCTTGGTGCGCATGTGACGCAGCAGACAATCCTGACGGATGAAAGCGCGGCCGCACTCGTCGCAGGAACGCGGCGGTTCCTGTAATCAAGTAAACGCAAATTACTCCTCTTGGTCTCGCGCGAAAGCACGACCAGACGTGGAGCGCGAATCGAGGCTACCAACCTTGGTGTGAGTCAGCAAGTGGATCTTCAGCGACGACTTCATCGCGAATCCTTTGTCGCAGATCGGGCATTTGTGAGCTGCAAGTAGAATGCGAAAACCACATTAGAGGCGAACGTGAACTGGCACGGCGATTTGAAGTGCAAAATTCGCTCCGGGTGTAGAAACGAATTCGCTTGTTTCACTTCAAAGGGCGGACGTAGCAATCCGGCAACACTGTCACGTGGAGGAGGAAGAAAATAACTTCGACAGAGAAAAGTTGATGACAGGTATCCAGAATCGGAGAATCACCCCAACGCTGCCCGTTCAAATTCTCAAAGCGTTCGGAAGTCTAAGGCTTCGCTTTCGATATTGTGGTTCTACAGGTCAAAGTTCAGTTTACGGGTCGAACTTGATCAGCTGGGTTCGTGAAGCGAAATGATGAATCGCAAAAACTCAGCTTTCAAATTTCTGGCACCAGTAGGGCGCCTGGAAACACCCGAGTACTGACATCTGCCATTTGAATCGCTTGGTGCCCGACGATTCACAATTCGATACGCGGCACGTTCCACATAGTGAATTGTGAATCGTCAGGCACCAAGCGACCCAAAATGGCGGAGGTCAGTACTCGGGTGTTTTCGGGTGCTCTAGATCAGAGTTTCTCAAAGAGGGGTCCGCGAAAAATATTGAATCTAATTTTTTCTATCACTCGCACCAAGAACGCCTATTTCTGAAAATAACCGTTTTGGTTTGTATTACGAAATGTGTACATAGCTAGCTCAATCCATGCCTATGAGCAGGGCAATATTGTTTTCGACGGGTGGCTACCCTACAGCTATGAGTCACGTGAAAAAAAAGGGGTCCGCATTGACTACATAAATAATTATGGGGGTCCTCGAGTATATGAAGTTTGAGAACCCCTGCTCTAGATCAGTGGTGGAACGCAAATTGTTGGTATCTGCTTCAAAAACATTAAAATTGGAAGAGGCTCAGAATTTTCAATACTTCTATTTATTCATTCAAAATATCATATGCTTGTTCTCACCACTGAGGGTAGCTCGTATTGGGGGCGTAGAGGAATAAAAAATAAAAATAAAATATATAAAATATTATTTACAAAAAAGTAACTGAATTAGAACCAATTTAAATCGCATCGTCACCCCCTCCCCCAATCCGTTCCCAATTTTGTAGCGGATATCTAATCTAATAAAGTGTTTGTTTGCAGGGATGGGCTAAATCCGAGAACTTCAAAATTTAAATCCAAAATCCTGGTAAAATAAGAATTTGAATTTAAAGTCTCAAATCCTTTTTAGAAAAGAATTTCAAATCCAATAATCTGAATTTTGACTTCTAAATTTCAACAACTCGGCAGTAAGCACCCATGCAATCTTCAGTGTCCTATTGGCTGAGGACGTTCACATACAATTTCTGTAGTATGTAGGTCAGCGCTAAAATGCTAATTGTAACCAGTGAAAGAGAGAAATTTTTAGAATAAGTTCAGCGATCTAACTTCTTACTTACAACAGGCAGGGACTGAAAACTAGCCGAGAGCCGGATGATATTGGCATGAAAGTCAAAGCTGAAAGTCGGAAGCTGATTGGGTTCGAAAGCTGAAAGCAAAAGCCGAATTTTTTCCGTTTTTTTCTCGACATCTTTCCGAAAACCAAAAAGTATAGGCTACTGATAGTGAAAATTGCCAAAAATCAACTCGTAGAAGTCCTAGACTCCCTAAAGGCATCGAAGTACTAGGCAACCGGGGGGGGGGGGAATCTCTCTATCTCTCTGTATACTAAAAAAGTAAAATCCGCCCCCCTCGCCACCGGGAGGAAAAAACTGCGGGTTGCCTACTCTGCCCTTTAATTACCCATTTCTCCAGGGATAGCTTACCCTTAGGAGGGGGTTCATGGTGGAGGAGGGAGCTTAATAAAATTCGCCACCGCCTCTGGGAGAAAAAAAACACTGCGAGTAACCTACAATGCTCCTTAATTGCTCATTTCTCCAAGGGTAGTCTACTCTTGGGAGAGGGTTCATAGTGAAGGAGAGAATTTGGGGGAGGAAGGTCGCGATGAAGGACGAGCAGTTGTAGCTGGGAAGGGCTCTCTATACACTAAACAGTAGAAGCCACCTCCTCCTTCCTCTCCATCAGGATAAATTCCTGGTGACCTCCCCTGTACCTTAATCTCACGATTCACCAGAGGTACCCTACCCTGGTATACTGAAAAGTAAAATCCGCCGCCTCCTCTGGGAAAAGAAAAAACAAAAAAGAACACTGCGGGTTGCCTACCCTGCCCCTTACTTGCTCATTTCTCCAGGGGTAGCCTACCCTTGAGGGGGGTTCATGATAGAGGAGGGAGCTTAGTAAAATCCACCGCCGCCATCGTCTCCAGGAGGAAAAAAACCACTGCGAGTTGCCTACCCTGCCCCTTAATTGCTCATTTCTCTAATGGTAGCCCACCCTTGGAAAGGGGTTCATGGTGGAGGAGGGAGCTTGAGGGGCGGAAGGTCACGGTGAAGAACGAGGAGGAGTTGTGGTGGTGCTCTCTATACACTAAACAGTAAAAGCCACCTCCTCCTTCCCCTCCATGGGGATAAATTCCTGGTGGCCTCCCCTGTACTTTAATCTCACGTTTTACCACAGGTAATCTACCCCTAGGGGGCTTTTCGGTGGAGGTATGAGTCTCTGGAGAGGGAGGATGGCCACGATGAGGAAGAGCGTCGCAATAGGCGAGGAGCATGGTGGGAGAAAGTGACTGTGATGGAGGACAGCTGTGGTGAGGATTGGCCGAGGGTAGCCCACTACCCTTGGGAGGGGGTTCATGGGGGGAGGGAGCTTAGTAAAATCCACCGCCGCCACCGCCTCCGGAAAGGGGGCAAAAACCTCTAGTAATATGGTAAGAACTGCCCGAAAATTCGGAAGTCAAAAGCTGGGTAGCCGAAAGCCGAAGATTTTGGCATGAAAACTAAGCCGAAAGTCAAAAGCTGATTGAGCTCAAAGCCGAAAACGGAAACCGTATTTTTCAAGGTCAAAGGTTAAGCCGAAAGCGAAAGCTTTATCGTTCGGCTTTCTGTCCTAGCTAACAGATGACCAAATGAGCTACCTTCGCGTTCGCAGAATAAAACAACAAAAAGGATGTCAACTATCAATATAAACGGACGCTGTTAAGCGTAAGGGAACCAACCAACATTTGTAAGCAAAATGAGTTATTAGTATCGTTGGACAGCGGGTATAAAATGGAATTTTTCACATTGGGCCCCCAACTGAAAAATGTGCACTCGCGTTGAAAAAAGCTTATTAGTAAACGCTATGTCATATAGTTTCTACATATGGCTACTGAACTTCGAATCACGTGTTCTCAAAAAACAGATTTAGCTGGTTGGCTCCCTTACGCTTAACAGCGTCCATATAAAGTTAGATTTTCAAGGTATCAGTAAGTTAATGGTAAATTGTTCAAATTGATAAAATGAGGATTTTTAGGGTGTTTGCCGCAGCGCAGCACTGCGAAGACCCTATTTTTGGATTTGGATTTTCATCATTTTTGGAATTATCACAACGTAAATCCATTTCTAATAATTAAGAGTTGAATCCGAAATCCAAAATCCTTTTTTGAAAAAGAGTTTGAAATCCAAAATTCCAAAATTAGGATTTTTGTAAATAGGGATTTAATTCCTACCCAACCTTGTTTGTTTGTCGGTGGGGTGTGTGTTTGTGGGTGAATCGTGAAGAGCCGGCTCGTACTTTCTAGATGTGTTCGTATGAAATCTGAGAAGATTTCAGACTAAATAAAAATCCGGTAGCCTTATTAGGAGAGGGACCACAAAATTTTGATCCATCTGGACTCCAATTTTTTTCTTCAAATTGGACTTTTTGGAAGTGTTTTATATTGAACTTCTTCGTATTATGTTAAAATTTGGAGATTGTAACTGTCTTCCTTCAGAAATTATAAGAGAACTGAAAATCTGAAATTTCCAAAACGAGCTCAAAGTACAGGGTGTCTACCAGAATTCAGTTTTGAGTTCCAGGACGTTGTAAGACACTTCCGGGAAAAATTTGGGTGCAAAAAATACCACGTTTTCGCTCAATATACACAACAGTATTACCTGTATTCTTCTACAGTATAGTGCATGCGTGTATTCGAAGAGTGATAGTTATTCACCTGAAGTATGCACAAAGCAGTCTCCATGCATCGGGGAAACAGTCCAAACTTTGGGAGAAAAATTGTGTCCAGCATTTGTAAAAATTGATTTTTCCGGGGTTTTCAGGACTTCCGGGACCGATAGATACCCTGAAGTACCTTATTATTATTTATATCTAAAATAATGTTTCCTACTCATTCATATACCATGTAGCTCATTTTCAGCCTGGTATCATCTCCAAAAGCCCTAAAATTTCAGTTTTTGGAAAATACTAAACTGCAAATGAATCAGGATCCTCAGGTTCGATACAATGAGAGTTAAAGCTATTTCCTATCGTGAACTTTCGCAGGTTTCAGTAATGGACAGTAGGGAGACCTCCTAGCAACCAGGCGCTGTATCACTACCCATCCATCAACATACGCAACCACACAGAACAGGAACTACTTGTAGTTATTATTGTTTTTGTGTATGTGAAAACGTTTCATGTGTTGTTTCATACATTAAATTATGAAAATATTAGATAACTACAGCTAAAAATATCATTCATTGTCATAAGCACACGCATATCGAATTTTGAAAATAAATTACCTTTTTTCTTCCATTTTAAAGGAAAATTTAAGTTGGATACACTACGATAATTTTTTATCCAAGTTTAAAGTTAAATGATACAACAAAGTATCTACCTAAGAAGTCCAATCTTCTTTTTAATAGAAGATGCACTCAGGAGATATTGCTATTTGTAATTTCTTGATGATTGATGAATGTGGTGCGGGCAAGAGAAAGGGTATCTCACATGCAACAGAACATATTTTTCTAAAAGCTTTTCTGCTGATTCATCAATCATCAAGTCTTTTCAATTTTTTAAAATTTATTTCTGAGTCGGGAATTATTTTTAGTATTTTTGAGTTAAAAAAAAAAAATAAAATAGGAAAATCACTTTTTGGGCGAAAATGCTAAAAAATAAGCAGAGCTGGTGCAAATACGCAGTAAATGCCAAAATATGCGACATATACAAAACAAAGCACGGCTTATTTGACTCAGAATTTTGTGATTCGTGAAGATTGTTTGGAACTTCTGGAATATACGCTATAGATAGAAATATACAAAGGTGGATCAATAAATAAGGTTCTCTACTCTATACCTCGACAGCAAATTGAGCTAGGGACGGGGACAAGGTCTCAAAAGAAATATTATTTACTTTACTTAATTTTCGACATAATCGCCACCTCTTTCTACACATTTTTGCCATCTCGCTGGAAGCTTTTATTCCGTCCAACTTGATCCATCCATGATTTCACTTCATTCTGGAGCTCCTTGTCGTTCTCAAAGCGCTCTCCTTGAAGAAATCTCTTCAAGCTCCCAAAAATCCCATAATCGCAGGGACTGAAGTCAGGGCTATACGGTGGATGCGGACTTACTTCCCAGTTGAATGACTTTAGCATTCCTACGGTTAATGCAGCACCATGTGGCTGCGCATTACTGTGGAGGATTAGTCGTTTCGCGCTCAGTTTTCCTGGTCGACGATTTTTCAAATATGTGTGCACTGTGCAGCTTCATCAGTGGGTCGCAATATCGCCCCGCGTTTACCGTAGTGCCTGTTGATAGGTATCCTGTAAGAACAGGTCCCTTAATGCCGAAGAAGAGCGTCAGTGTCACTTTACCCACTCGTTCTTCGTCTTTAATAGATGTTCGGCCGCCTTGAAATAATCGTCGCCACTTCCTGACATGTTGCACACTCATCACACCATTTCCATCGGACACATTTTCAATCGTCAAAAACCTACAGCAGCGCGCTGTTCTAACCCAAGATCTATAAATACACAGGTTTGTTCAATCCGCAAGGCGCACATAACGAGCAGTGACGTCACTGTATGCAACACCCTATAGAACTAAATTCATTTTATGCTAATTTCTCAAAAAGGGTTGATTTTTATCCAACAAGGAAGAGAATAAAATTCATTTGTTTTATAATTTTCTACAAGTTGAAACCATTTCAGAGTTGATTGCAATAAACTTTGAAAATTTCTCGATTCTCATTTAACTAACATAACACTTGCATACAGTGACGTCATTTTGTTGCGGGTTGCGTTCGAATCGAGCTAACCTCCGGGTATACAGATAGGTTCGAACCTGGCCAGTAAACTCGACGAACTAGCCAGTATTACGCAGTTGCATCAACTGTTACACTAAACCGATTGCGATGATACTTCTAGGGACGATACTAGAGGGTTCATTCTACATTTTGCCACCATGCACGCTTTCCTACAGAGCAGAGAACCTTATGAATTGATCCGCATTTGTACATTCGCATAAAAATTGCAGCCCTGGCCATTATAATAGAATTGTCCAATTCTAAATTCTTTGTTCTCTCGTTCAATGTATAATTTGCAGATCTTTAAATTATTTTTTAATGACCATAATTAAAAATAAATTACTTTAAATGACTTAAATGACCTTCTTTCAATATAAATGACTTAAATGACCGTTAGACACCCTGATTATTACTAACCAAACTTCCAATTTGGTGCAAAAGTTTACCTACCCATTTCAAAGAAACATGTATCTACCCGATATTAAGTGAGTATTACTATCCGCAGTTACAACACCGTATACCTGCGTAAAATAATACTAAGCCAGTCTCACGGGAAACCAAATGTGAGGGAAACTGAGCACCAAATAATTCGTCTGATTAATGATAACTTATGTGTACTGCTTTATAGAGATAGATACCAGTGGTTCCTTCATCTGACTCATTTTAGCCAACTCACTTTAGCCTACAATCTAGATCAACCACAAAGTGGGTCAGCTAGTACATATTATACATATAGGAGGAAATGTGGGTTTTTGTGTGAGCTCATTTTTCAGCACAACCGCCAACTGCCGGCCACTGGCGATTGTGGAATCGTACAGCCCTTGATCTCCCCTAGAATATAAAATAGATTTCAAAGTGGAAAAAAAAACTATTAGTAAATGAAGTTAATTTTCGAAAAACAACATGGGCAACTCTGTTTACGAGAAGATTAAAGTATTACGTTGAATTTGTTGACAGGCCGAGGCAATGCCATCTGTAGGAAGATGTTGACAAAGCGCACAAAACGCTATCTATGGGACAGACTAGTATTACGTTGAAGCGACGTCTATATTACATAGGGATTAAAACTTAAAAGTTTCAAGTGTTGGCAGCCCTGTATATGTGTGAGCTATCATCAGAGATGGGCGTTGTTCACTATTTAATGAACTTGCTCTTGTTCACTTGGTCTTCCAACTGATCTAGTTCATCGTTTGTTCATTAAAAAGAACCTTTGCTCTTAGTCTTGCTCATTTAAAAATAGGGTTTTTGTACAAACAAATTGCGAGCAAAAATGTTTTTTGGGTAATAGCCTACAACTGAAAATTAGGGTGTTCCCCAAACAATTTTTTTAATCCCCATTGAAATCCTATGAGATTGTTGATAAAATTTAAACATCAAATAAAAATTCAATAATGTTATAATTTGTAATAAATTGTAACTCTGAAACCATTATGAAAGTTGAAACTAAAGTCTGGAAAGTGGAAATATACAAGAAAAGGCCAAAAAAAGAAAATTACGAAAAAATAGATGAACAAAGAATGAACAAGTTGATCAGGTCCAAAAATCGTGAACTAGTTCTTATTATTCTTGTTCTTTTTTGGGGGAGATGAACTAGTTCAGAACTAAGTTCACCAAATAGTGAACAACTTGTTCTTCAAGAGCAACGCCCATCTCTGGCTATCATCTATGATTTATCGTACACCTGCAGCAAACTTCACCTATCAATAAATCGATTAGAAGTTCATTTTAAAAAAAAAATTTGTCCTAAATTCAACTGCATCATCACCAAAAAATTGAATTCATTGCAATCAGTTCCACTGGTAGCAGGGTTGGGCAGGACTCAAGTGAAAAGGACTCGAGTCCTTATTTGGGACTTGTGACTCGGACTCCGAGTCTTTTTTTTTCAGGACTTATGACTCGGACTTTTACTTGCATACAGCCTCATATTTAAGAGTCCTTTGCTTTAGCAATAATTATCTGATTGAAAATTTTGAATCATGAATTTTGCAAATTGCAAGATATAAATTTACAATTTGCAACCCTGGAAGCTGGAAAATACAGTCGCACAGATTGTCAGAAGAAAAGGACAACTAAAAGACCCTCTGTAAAGGCCTTTTTCTTATAACAAGAGATAAATCCGACACATGAAAAGTGTGTTATTTCAATCACAAAGTAAGACAGGAAAGACACATTTTAGTTGTCTTCTTCTTTTGAAAAACCGTGCGTTAAAAAGGAAAGTGAGAAGTGACCTGACCTAGTGCTTGTTGTCAGGGGTTGGAACGAAATTCTGAAACGGTTTCGGTTATATGTCGCACGTTAGCCTCAACCGGTTACCTACGGTTTTGGTTTGGTAATACATATATACAATCCCCTTTCGGTTACGGTTTTGTGCCAGAGTGCTTGTGATTTTGTGCCAATTTCAGTAAAAGTACACATTTTGTGATTTTTTGCCGCTGACCCTCTCATTTTACACTATTCATGTAATCATGTTTGTTAAATGAACTGTAATGTTAGTAAAGTCATGATATCAATTCATCTGGGGAAGCAAAAATGTGATTTTTCGATTTCTGATATCAATAAATTGATAACCACATATATTATACAAACTTGAATTGGCTGAACCTAGACTAAGGCGGCTCTATGGGGAGGTATAACGGACAGCCATTTTGATTGCAAGAAAAGCATGTATACGATTTCTCATTCTCAACAAGAGGTGTGTTTATTTCTTGCAATCAAAATGGCTGTCCGTTATACCTCCTCAGCCGCTTTACCCTGACCAGAGGACATAAAAAAGTAAGAATGTAACTTAAATCAGGAGACTTTAGGTCTTATTTGATTTTCACTATGATGCAGCACAAAACCAAAACACAAACGGTTTCGGTTACATTTATGGTTTTCTGCTCTGAAATCAATCGGTTATGTCTTTGTGGGCACATTTAAAATGAAATGGTTTTGTGTCGTTTTAATTTCGGTTTGGGTTTCGTGTCAAACCGCTGCTAGTGGTACTCAGAATTGGGAAAGCCGAAACTTATGAACTTAGATTCGGTTTCAGAAATGTTCATGCTGTACTTTTGGTTTCGGATACAGCTTCACTAATATGATTACTTCAGCTTCAGTTTCGGATTCAGCTTCAGCTTCGAGTTTCGACTTCTCGTCATCTGAATATTGGTTTGACTGGTATACTGGTATTATCTTTTCTCAAATTCAAGGTCCATTTCCACCTGATCAATATCGATCTCAACGCTTTAGGTACTGTTCCCGGGACCTTTTCAAGTGGATGTACGTCAAAATCCCGTATCACGGATCACGGCAGTATGACATTAAGCCGAAACCGAAGCCATTAAAATCTGATACATCACGGCTTCGCTTCAGCTTCAGTGAAATTGTATTATGAACTTCAGTTTCGGCTTTTCCCTCGCAAGGTGATTACACACTTAGCTTCGGATTCGGCTTTAGAGACAGCACAATTTCTTAAACTTCGAGATTCGGATTCAGTTTCGGTTTTCCCAACCCTGGTTGTACTCGTTTTTTGTGGTGATTGCTGATAGCCCGATAGCGATACTTAGGAGGTTTGTGCTTCGGCGGTATCCGGGCATATAGTATTAACTGGCAATTATTGATATTATGTCTCCCGCTCACTATTGAAAAGTAAAGGTAAAATTAGTACAAAAGGATTCCTTTGGGACTCGGACTCGAGTCCTTTTAAAATCGTGGACTCAAGACTCGAACTTCGAGTCTAAACAAAATAAATGACTCGTAACTTGGACTCGAGTCAGTTTTGGGAACTCGATGCCCAACCCTGACTAATAGAATAATTTTTACTCGTTTTTTACCCTCATGAAGATAGCAGTCCTTCTATTTGAAAGTACACATCGACGCTATTTGGTGTAAGGGAACCAACCAGCAAAATCTGTTTTTTGAGAACACGTGATTCGAAGTTCAAAAGCCATGTAGAAACTATAAGACACAGCGTTTACTGATACGCTTTCATCAACGTGAGTACACATTTTTGAAACGGGCCCAATTTTGAAAAATTCTACTTTTTTACGCTCTTTCCAACGATACTAATAACTCATTTTGTTTACAAATGTTGGTTGGTTCCCTTACGCTGAATAGCGTCCACATGATCACGCATTCATTTTCACCCGCACACGTGACTGCAGCGCACTCTAGTGCAAGTTTAAATCCCAACTGGGGAGGCGTACGACAGAATGCGTCAGTGTTACTGCTTGACCCGCTACAAAAAATTATCTAGAACATTTCTAGAACATGTTGAAAAGTGAATGCTTGAAAATAACTAGTCTGAAATTTTCAAAGGCACAAGAGGGCGTCATTTTGTCTTCAAAATGTCTCAAATTTTGATAGCATATTTCTAAAAATCATAAAGTTGGAATACTCTTCTACAAAGTGAACTATTTCCTCAAGGAAAGCGAAGAGATTAACTGGATTTTGAAGAGGTAGGTAAGTGTATTGTTTGTTAATGTATGAGATGGCTTCTCAGTTTGATTAGAGTAGAATTTCTTTGAATCGAACCAAGTACATACAATGTTCTGTGGTACTCTTATCAGTAAATTTTCCAATGGATAATGCGATGTGAATTATGTCTCGTAAATATGGTAAAAGTAGTAACGGTGATTTTGATATTCTGTTTCAGGTTTCGAGCGATGAAGCCTACCGAAGAGGAAACAACGGCGTTACCCTCTGTGGCAATGATGAGAATGTGTAATGAGGCAAATGAACAATATAAAGCGGATCGAAATCAAATTTTGTAACCTGCCGTTGAATTCTTGAATATAATGGGGATAATCATCCTGAGGATGTATAAGTTGCGATACATTGTTTTTCTGTTTTTTGATAATTCTTCTCAATAATGAAGTATGTAGTTATGATGAACACATGTACTTCCAATGTTCTCAAAACTGGACGCCAGTTAACAAGTATTGATAGTATTTCTTTTGTCTTTCGCGTATGAAGAATTACAATTTCCTAAAATACCACCTGAATTGTTTGGAATTGATTGAAGAGTACCTTCCCGTGGATAGAGTGATACTGATTGATAACATGGTAAGCGACAGAGCTGCGCGACTGCAGTCTACAGCTTCGCAATTTGAAGGTTTTGACCCTCTTCGAGTAGCGAAGTTACTTGTTTTTTTGTTGTTTTTTTCTCAGAATATTTTTGTCACTGATTATCATTTCGTTCAAATACACCAATCGGCGCGCCGCATTTCATTAGGCCGCTAGAGAGCGACTCTTTAGCGTCCAAACGCGAAATTAGACAAAGATGAAAATAGTTTTTCAATGTATCAGAATCAGATGGAGAGAAGTGAAATCCTATACAAGCAATCCTCCCCAGAAATTTTCACTCGCAGAATTTGATTGCCCCTCTCACGTTTTTCCGTATTCAATAGTTTCGAATTTTGTGAAATATACAATCAAAATGAGGATCGTTAAGCTGATCAGTGAAACGCCGGATTGCACAATAAACGCGTATTACCTTTCACTCCGGAATGGAGGATGTCATGCCGAGCCAGATCCTCCTTCCTTATGAACGATTTTCCGCATTTCTCGCAGTCGAACGGCTTCGCTCCTTCGTGCACATACTTCACGTGCAGATCCAACCGCGTTCTCCGGTTGAACGCTTTTCCGCAAGTCTCGCAGGTATACCCATTTTCGCCTGTAAGGAACAGCCAACTTAGTACAACGGGAAGTCATTGGTTAGCAGGGCCTGTGGTTGCGGAGCAAAAAGCTTATTCGCACTGCGGTGACCTCACATGCAACACCACTTCAGTTAGACTCTACATCTAGGCCATTGGACCGATTCATGCACGTTTCGAATTATCAATAAAGAAATCCGCGAAGCCACTTCGGGTGGCGAATCGAGGGGCAAGTACAGCCGCGTGGAAATCCATCCGTACTGAGAAGTGACAAGCAGAATCAATCTTACCGAGCGTGATGAAGAGCGGGGAGCGCGAAAAGTAGAACAGAAATTGTTGTCGAAGCTCCTTTGTCGAGGTAATGTACAAGAACAGAACGTGACACATCAAGAGAAATGAAGCTGGGGGTTGTCGATAGTATTTACAACTTATGTTCGAAACACACACCATAGGTACTGGACGGGCAGGAAGAACAGGTAACTCGATACAATTTTAAACTTGGCATTTGAAAATCCTACCTCGAGATGCTACTAGGGCTCTTGGATATGAGGATGGTTTCCTAGCACTGTTCTCCATACACACATCATGACCAGGTTATCAGCGTTTTCAACTAGTCTGCAGGTTTTACTACTCAGACCAGAGGAAGTTACACTGCGGACTGTTTCGAGTTTCTCAAGAAATCCGCCAAAAACGATGCAGTTTTCGCCATTGTGTGATCAACATTCACGGGAACGGCCTGGCGATTAAATTCTTGGGATGAAAAACGTAAGGGACCCGGTCAAGAAATAAAAAAAAAATTCAGTGATGCGGATTGCGATAAGAAGGGCGCCCACAAGGCAACAATAGGCTGAAAGGCCCGCATGCATTTGCATCTTCGCACCCCCAGCCACGCCGTACATGGCATTCAGTCAGTCTTAACACATCGGGAGGGTGTTGATGCCGACTTCATCAGGGTGTCTACAGAAATTGAAAAGTAAAAGTGAAGTGCTTTTTCAGGACCCTTTGCAGAACTGTAGCCGGTATACTGTCCATCTGTTCCTCCAGTTTGCAAATCTTTTTTTTTTTCGTCTCCAATTGTTTTATTCCCTTTACCCCTCCCACCATTCTGCTCTCCCATTTCCTCCCTCCTTGTGAATGTAGATCCTGCGCTACACTTTCTAACGACCAATCACAGGGATCGCAAAAAGTTTGCACAAAGATGAAGGACTTTTTAATTTGTTTGTTCAAATTTCAGCACTTTTCAGCACCTGTAGACACCCTGTTCGAGTATTCAGAACTGCTGGCTTACGACAGCCATCTTAAATCACAAAGTGGACGTTACCAGCATGAAATACAATAACAACCAGCCACCTTCATTCCAGGAACATCGCATCAAGTGTCCTGCAACCATTTCTCCGCCCATACAAGTCCGAAGGTTCCACGTCAAGTCTGGCACCGCGAAAACCCATCAAATAACCGGCGATAAAACAATTTCTTTATTCCAGTTACAAACCAAACAGGTTACATCGTATAAACTGTTCGACCGTCAGGGTGTCTACCAGATACGAATTTGTGAAATTCGTGACTTTTAGAGGTCGTTCCTCATGGCCTCACATTACTCAAATCAGGAGTCCTAAACTGCAAAAATAAAAAACTAATTTTGACGTTTCAATGATACTAACTCAATTTTTAGCATTTTGGGGTTCACATTCGAAAAGGAAGATGATACAATAATAAACTTGAGAAAACGTAACATTGAAAATTCATTCTTTTTCGAATTTGGAGAGAATTTTTGATTTTTGTGAAAACGTAAATCAAACATACAATAAATTGAATTCATGACTCTCGTGACTTTTATGGCTAGTAGACACCCTGGCAGTTCGACGAAAAAATTCGTGACTAGCGTTATCATTCGACGCACGACGCAACCTTACAGGCCTCATCATCGGATGTTAGATCACTAACAGTAATTACAGCTACAATAATATCAATACTGTTATGAAGATTATATATCGTTTCAACATTCGTTTGTCGGCTAAACAGAGCGGCGACGTTGACCAGACGAACTGAACAGCCGTTCGCTGACATAATCACGCATGAATATTCAACGTTTTCGTAAACTTTCCGAAATAACGGCCATTCTACTCTGGATAATGCCAATCCTTGGTCTCCCCAAGCTCTGTTAATGTTAGAAATAGTTTAGCTTTAATCGAATTTAACACCAATTTTTCACGTAGGCAATGCCAATTAAGAACTCTCAATTCTCAAGCCTCGCCCTTACACGCTGGATACGGAGAACTGCGAACGTCAGCATCCGATTGACATTCTGCCATTGTGGTCGGAATCATTTTGATGCACATTCTGTCGAGTCTGATCTGCCGTTCGAATTACGAATCCACCAGCATTCCTCTCACCACCTCTCTAGTCTCAGCACGCCACTGATCATCACTTGTTTATCAAAAAATCACTGACTACGGAGTTCATCTAATTCTAAGAGAAACAAGAACCTCATTGATAAAGGGGTGGCGCAGTGTATTCAGGATTTGTCGACGAGGGAAGCAGAAGAATGGATAATGTATCTCGTGGACTTACATGTTCACATTAGGGTGGAGGAAAAGCGTTCGTCCTTTTTTCTCGTCTTCAAGCTGGGTCTAGTTCACTAGAAGACAACCACTCGCCCTGAACTACAAAATATCCAGAACTTAATATCACAGGAAGACCGTCGAGTAAGAATGAAGAAGACTCATGACATGGCTATTCGTAACATCAGATGCTCCGAGACTGAATATAAATACAGTGATCCTGTAACGCGGCGGGTTACGGAGGTTGGCATACGTAATACTTCCAGCGAATTCAGGCAACCGCTTGGAAAAATAGTAAAAACTACAACTTATGTTCCAGTTTGCTCAGGGAACTCTTCTTTGGTTCGTAAGCCGGCACAATTCGACCTGTCTGTGAATACGATCGAGCAATACAACTTCGCAAGTCATCATTTTTACTATCCAAAGAATGTGATATTTTTCAATAATTGAGATCTTCTCCACACTCGACTCAGTCGGTATCGAGATTTCGCCTTAACCTGCAACCTTTCAGTACCTCGAAAGTCACCATTCAGGATGTTTTGTCAAGCACGTTCAACGTAAATAAAAGCATTGTATTACAACTTCAACTCGAGAAACAGACGTCACTTAAATCTGGAACACGTAAACCCAAAACCAAGTACCAGTTACGGATCATGGCTCGGTTGCGCTCGCTGCAGGCAAACATCGCATCAGCAACTTTACCAAACTTCAAAGTATCTGTTCTTACATTGGATAGAAAATCCTATCAAACCAACGAGGGAAGTAAATTCTCCAATCAAAAAATTCAAATTGGAAGTTGATGGCATCGTCGATGAGATTAAGTTCGCCGAGGTCACTTCTGGCATAGCCGCTTGATCCCCTACTGGGTCCATGACTCACAGGGTGGCCACTTTTCTTCAATTATCCCTGATTTTTCCAGATCCACTTCTCCATTTTTTCTCAACGAGTAAGCCTACTGGTTGGGGTCTAGTTGGCCGAGTGGATAGCGCGTTGGTCTCAGAATCCGGAGGTCCCGGGTTCGAGTCCACGTAGCAACTCGCTACATTTCGACTCAGGCTGGGTTTTTGGCAAGAAGTGAAGTAATGCTCGAAAGGGCGGATTCCAGGGCTCGGGTTGAGAACAACAATTAGAAAAGAGAGAAGCCTACTGGTTGGAAATTCATTAATGAATGTTGTCACTCAATTTTTTTCTTCATTGTCTAGTACCGTAATTTTCTACTAACAGGCAATCAACAGAAATCTTATATAGAACTAAATACAAGAATTCATTTTTTTGAAAATTCCCTGACTTTTCCATGACGTTTCCCTGATTTACAGTTTTTCCAGGAAAGTGGCCACCCTGTAATGATAAGAAGGGAAAAAATGGGAGTTTTTGAATTTCTTGACCGACTACTCCTGAACTATCCGGTGCGTTGGATCACCACTATTGAGCAAGAAACACAACGGTACAATACTGCCAACTTCAAAGTAGCAAGAAAGAATTCTTGATCTTTTCGGAGTTACCGGCTAACAAAGTTGATATAATTTCATCGAGTTGTGACACAGGGTGAATTATTCGGGACACCAACCACGGGAATTCCCGCCGAAGCTGCAGGAGCAGACAGCAAATACTGACAAGGAACAAATGAGTAAGGTTGAAAAGAAGGGAGAAGCCCAGTGGCATCTCGGGCTCAGTGAGCGACCCTCCCATCCCAGGGAGGATTATTGGTGACAGACCTGGAACCTGATATCGAACTCAATTACACCAATTCGAGGAAACGACAGGAAACTGGAGGTGGAAGTCTTCTGAAACCGTCTTACCGATGGAGGCGACCTCCTCTGCTTGCAACGAATCTCGCGCCTTGGGTGCGCAGGCGAAAATGGGGAGATGGAGGCGACAAACGACACCCAGACAGACCTAAGCTGACTGAAGAGTGAAGATAGAAAGACTACTCTAGTTCTAAGGTCGCACTTATATTCGCATTATAATTCGCACAACATGGCCACTTCTCTTCAATCATGAATTCCCCTGATCCCTGATTTTTCCAGATCCACTTTCTAAATTTTTTCTCAACGACAAAGCCTACTGGTTGGAAGTTCATCTAGTACCGTAATTTTCTACTAATAGGCAGTTAACAAAAATCTTGTATGTATAGAACCAAACATAGGTACCAACCACCAGCTACCATGATGCATCTAAACCACCCAATTTTATTAAAAATTCATTTTTTGAAAATTCCCTGACTTTTCCCTGATCTCCAGTTTTTCCAGAAAAATGGCCACCCTGCACTTAGTATCACACCTATCTTCGAGAGGAAATGTACATTCAGCCACATGCAATTTAGGTTTAATTTCATCATTTCACACGTCTAATGTTCAGCTTCTCTAATTAGAAGATCATCTGGGTTTCCAGCATGCATTGCCCCCCCCCCATGTCTTGGTGAACCAAAAATAGACCGATAGTTCACGTTTCTGTAGCCAATTGAACGTGAATACATTTTTATTCCTGATCGCTTCGCAGCTTCATCGCTTCGTTGACACGAGCTCTATCCGACTCATCTTTCAGTCTGTATTGCCTGACGGGGGAAGGCGAAGGGATGTCAAAGTCAGTCGAGCAGAGACGAAGACACATTAGAAGGGATTTTAGCTCTTAACTTTATCTCGACAGAGAGAAGTCTCTGCCAGTCAAATTATCGCAGGGATGGACACGATCACGACCTACATTAGAATGTTGAAAAATATCACGAGTTCAGATCAGAAAATCGTTTTGAAAAGTTCGATTGATATTTTCACTCTTCATGGTCTTTTTAATATAAAGATCACATGATCTCATATAACGTGTCTGCCACCATGACTGTGTGTGTGTGTTGTCTATAGCACCGGCGAGATAGCTGACTGCCTCTCTGAATCTTCGCACAATAAATCTGCTCCAGCAATGAATCCAATTTTTGTGGTAAGCAACCCATACGTATCTTCTCGGCAGATCTATTAGAATAGAGCTTATTCTTGTCTGACTGAATGTCCACCTATGCTGCTCAACCATTCACTTGTCTAGTTCACTGACGAGCTGGCAGAACAAATGCCTGAATATAAAAGTAACAAAGCTGTCCAACTGTTTTCCTGCGTACCTCTCTGGTTGGCAGGATAGCTGACTGGATCCACGAATAACAAATCGAACCGCAATTTTTCCTGATTTCAGCAAGACAACTTATTTGAAATTTGAAATTCTACCTCCACCTATCTGAAATTCTATTTCCGGAGGGGAAGCTGAAACTAGGGTCTTTATTACGCAAAGAGCCAAGAAAATCTTTAACCATCGCTCATCCACGGAAGGACAAGTGAGAAACTGGGCTCAATCGCTGGCCATTTAATTCCTTCCGCGAGAAGGAGCTGGATTTGCTCGTATAACGAACTGCCGGCGAATGCGAACTCCAACCAAGGTCATAATCTCCCGAGGTCTTGGACCGCATCATTGCAGTTATGAACCACGTGCCTCAGCTAATTAAGTGAAGAAAGAGTGATGAGAGTTCCACGTCTCTTTCTGTACGTTCATCAAACGCGGAAGTCAAATTCTCGCGGCACGACAGCACACACGAAATTTGTTCAATTCTTAACCCCTACAAAATAGGCAATAGGCAAGATAACCAATGTACTTTAACGTCGTACCGAGAATGAGATTGCAACTTGAATGGAAGCGTCTCCGAAAAGCAAACATTCAAAAGAATATTTTAGAATGAAACTGTTTGTAGCACGACAAAGGCCATGCAAAGTAATAATCAAGCTCTGGCACTTCTCCCAAGAAAAACATTCAACAGACCAGCCTGCGGTCTTTAGAACCCTAGAGGGTTACCAAAACTGACAAGCCTTTTTCTTTCATAATTCAGTTTCCTAGCTTCAGTAAGAACATCAGAACCTTGAATTTATCAATGTTCCCAGAAATCACGTAAGCGTTTCCGCACTCAACAAAACGAACAAATATCAGAACCAACTTCCCAACTTCAGTTGGCATGAACTGTTGATACCATTTTGTTTGAGAAAACTTCAATGCATATCATTCCTGTTCAACGTTTACCAACTGTACTTATAAACAGAAAGGAACGGGTGCCCCAAATTGTGAATCTAAGATCATTCCTTCTGAAAGACGATCAAGTTATCTTATAGACGTAATACAACAAAAATATTGACTAAGTCAAAACTCCCCAGCAAATTAGAAGTAAATATAATGTATCGGAGGAAAATAACTCAAGCTAACTTCATCTGCCAGCCCTTTTCCTCGTCTCACATCATTCACGAATTCCCGAAATCTTGTTTGATGTGCCAGGCAATGAACGAGTACAGTTGACCCCCAATTTGAATAAATAATTACGAAATTTAAAATTACAGTTCATTTCATTTATAACAGTGAAGTTAATTTCAGGACTCATAACTCTTTTAAAATCTATTCGGACTCAGTCAGAGGTACACCAATTCTCTTACGACTTACTCGGATTCTGCTAAAACTCAATGGCTGAAATTTTAGGACTCATTCAGATGCTGTCAAGGCCCATCAAGATACTTCAGACCCATTTGGACTCATTAGGGTCGTGTCAAGATTCATTCAGACTCTGTCAGATTTGCCAGACTTTGACGACTCATCAGATACTTTTAAAACTGAATTCAGCTCGATTTAAATCCTTCTCGTCATTCGAACTTACTCCGACTCGGATGACAGACTACATCGGGACTCAGGAAGACTTCTCAAGATTGATATGGACCATTCAAATTATATTATGACTCGTTGAAGCTCATTCAGGCCCCCTTAGAACACGTTTAGACTCATTCCGACTCCCTAATGATTTGATAACTCATTCTGACTTCCTAATGATTCGATAACTCATTCTCGGTCCGCAATGATTCGATAAGACTCACTCGGACTCCCTTAGAATCTACTAAAACGTATTCCGACATTTTTCACAATAAATTCTAACTCGGCCAAGACTTATTCGAATGCATTTAGTACTTTAAGAAGATACATCAGACTCTCCTGAAACTCACCTAGAAACTTTTACGACTTATTCAGCCTCCACTAAAACTCATTTTCACACCATTAAGAACCATCAACACTCATTCCGCCCCTTAAGATTTGTTAAAACTTATTCAGACTTCCTTAAAACTCATCATGTCATCAAATTCTGACTGTTTTACAGAGAATCCTGCTAATATTAATTCGGCTGCACTTACAACTCCTGGGGACTGACCGGACCCTCCTGAAACTTATCCCGAAATTCAGACTCCCCTAAAACTCTTCTCACACCATTAAGAACCATCAAGACTCATTCCGCTCCTTAAGATTTGTTAAGTCTCATTCGAACTTTCTTAAAACTCATCAAATTCTGTTTCACAAAGAATCCTAATATTAATACGGCTATACTTGACTCCTGGGGACTCACCAGACCCTCCTGAAACTCAACCGGAAACTTTTACGACTCATTCAGCCTCCACTAAAACCCGTAGAGAGAAGATTGGGGCTCGGGAGAAATTTTTTATAGGGCTCGGTTGGAAAATTACTTTATCAGAACAGAACCACTCGCACTCACGCTTCAGGGTTAGGGGGACTAAAAAATAAATAATATCGATTACTTATCAACGTTTTTGTTCAGTTTTATTTTGCTTTGCTTCATAAAAATTGTTTTCTATTATTTTCACATGTTTTTTGCCTTTTTGGTATATTCGGAGGGCCCCCTTCCAAGACCAGGGCCCGGGGATATCCCCCATCCATCAGGCCTGCATTCTCACACCATTAAGAACATCAAGACTCATTCCGCCTCTTAAGATTTGCTAAGACGCGTTTAGACTTCTTCAAGACTCACCATGTCATCAAATTCTCACTATTTCACAGAGAATCCTGTTAATATCAGTTCGGCTGCGCTTACGACTCCTGGGGACTCACCAGACCCTCCTGAAACTCATCCAGAAATTCAGACTCCCCTGAAACTTATTCTCACACCACTAAGAACCATCAAGACTCATTCCATCTCTTAAGATTTGTTAAGACTCATTCAAACTTTCTTACAACTCATCAAATTCTGTTTCACACAGAATCCTAATATTAACGCGGCTGCACTTGACTCCTGGGGACCAACCAGGCCCTCCTGATCTTTTACGACTTATGCAGCCTTCACTAAAACTCATGCTCACACCATTAAGAACCATCAAGACTCATTCCGCCCCTTAAGATTTGCTAAGACGCATTCAGACCTCCTTAGACTGAAATTCTAACTGTTTCACAAAGAATCCTAATATTAATTTGACTGCACTTACGACTCTTAAGGATTCCCCAGACCCTCTTGAAACTCACTCGGAAACTTTTACAATTTATTCGGGCTCCACTAAACTTCATTCGCATACCATTAAGAACCATGAAGACTCATTCACACGTCCTTAAGACTCATCAAAATATTAATTTGGTTGCACTTACGACTTCTGGGGAATCACCAGAGCCTCCTGAAACTCATCCGGAAACTTTTACGATCACCAGACACCATTGAGTATCATCAAGACAGACTTGTTAAGACTCATCAAACAATTCTGGAACTCATTCCAGCAATGATCTACATTCAGAGAATCAAACTTCCAATATTTGATTTTACCGAGGTAACGCGGACGTTCTGAAGACTTTGAGACCAACTCACGACTCTTTCCAAAACTCTTCTGAAACTCTTAATAGAAAATCTAGAGACATATTGACTGTACGGGCCTCAATTTTAGGTCTACACTCAATTTTTCTGGCGAAAAGAAGACAGATTTTTTAGCATACAGGGAGAAACTGGTCATGTAATTGAGGGAAGGAGGCGTAAATCTTCCCCATCGTACACCCTTGTCAATAAACCAAATTCCGTTCACGGCGCAGCTCTATTTTTCCTGCGTTACTCTCGTAAGAGCTTAGACGTCCATTTTACTTGAGCCACGTGGGTTGCATTAGGCATGACCTACATAACAGAGCAACACGGCAACAAAAACAAATGAGTTTGATTTTGTCGCTGTGTTGCTACACAGAAAATATATCCGTGTGTGAGTGTTTTGTTGCCATGTTGCTTGTGTTGCCCGCTCATGTAGGAGAAGCCTTATCATTTCACGGCCACGAAACATGACAATCAGAACACCATCTCACTTTACCACTTTTCACAAACGAACCACCACTTCAATACAGTCCGCATAGTACGAAAAGTACGCTTAATACTATCAGTACTAACATAGAAACCCCAACACCAGAGAAATTTCGAACTACTAAAAACGCACACTTTCAAAATAGATCCACGCGGCCACGGCAATACAAGACCCCCGATATGTTCACTCCGAGGTTACGGTTAGTACGCAGAAACTAGCAGCAAGTACAAAAATGTATCCCAGACGCCCAAAAGTCACCGCGCCACCACCAAACCAATAAAAACACTAGGATCAATTACCAGTATGATGAAATATATGAGCTCGCAGCTGGGTAGCTTGAATGAAGCTCTTGCCACAGAACAGACACGAGTGGGGCTTCACGCCAGTATGAATACGGGTATGCCGATTGAGAGTCTCTTTCGCGGCGAACTTGGCGAAACACTGAAATGCAGAAACGTCCGGCATTATATAGGACATATTTGTTAACGAAAAGAACATAACGGCTGGTAAGAAAATACCCACCTGAGTAGACGGCACAGTTTAATCGTAAGCTTGCACAAAAACAAACATTTTAAACGTTTGTTAGAGGAATAGGATAAAGCCGCTACATACATAAACGACGGAGAGGTCAGGTCTCGGAGAAGGCAGGGTTCGGTGGAACGGAAAACCAAGGATACACGAACACCACTCAGGGCTCAAAATTACGAGGCAACGAACTCACCTGTTTACATTCGTACGGTCTCTCTCCGGTGTGCTTCCTGCGATGTTTCTTCAGCGCCCCACTAGTGGAGAACTTCTTTTCGCACATATCGCAGCAGTGCGGCTTGTCTCCTGAAACGTTCAACAAATGGTTATCACTCATCAGCGCTCCATTGCCGAACCTTCCTCAATAGTCTAACTCGGACTAGAACCAGAGTTATCCTGCTCGTATAGTACAGATTTGTTCGAAAGAGATAGTACCAACCTAAATGAAGCTTCTTGTGTTGATTCAAAACGAACATTCCAGCAAACTCTTGAGAACAGTACTCGCAGGTGTACTTTTGCTTTCGTTTCGTTTGCCCGGCGTGAGCTCGAAGATGCTCCCTCAAGTTATCTTTGCGAGTGAAAACACGCAAACAAACCTACAACGATAATGCGCGATCATAAGCGTGAATCCAAGCGAAGACGAAGTGACATTACCAACGGGAGGGACCTTCAGTGTGGTTTTCAAACAATTCACTCTAAGCCCCCTTCTGTGTGCACTATCTCGATATGGTGAGGGGACTTGAAGAAAAACTGAAGGCACATAGGGAAGGAAAACTCCCGACAGAAAACCCCTGACGAAAACAAGGAGAAACTACATCAGTATTCTTCACCGGAGATGCGTCTCCTCCACCACAAATATGATAGCAACTCACAAAGTAAATAATGATTTCGGTTGTAAAAGTCTCACACATGTCCGGGCGGAGACTACCTAGTGAGAAACTATCAGAATGATGTAAGCAAATTAGAAAACCTACGGGAGGCGAAAAGATTAAAATTAGATTATATGGTAGTACGGATTAGTGAAATGAGATGGCCAGAAGAAAATGATTTTTGGACCAGAGAGTTTAGAATAATTAATATAGCAGCGAAAAGAGGGCAGGTAGGCGTAGGTATTATTATGAATAAGACTGAAGGGAACAGAGTGCGAAGTTATACCCAACACAGTGAGAGAATATTAATGGCGAGGATCTCAGCAAAACCAGTATCTTTAGTGATAGTCCACGTTTATATGCCAACAGGTAGTTATAATGAAGAAGAAAATAGAAAAGGTTTATGAAGAAATTGATAAAGTACTAAGCAAGGTAAAAGGAAAGAAATTTAATTATAATGGGAGACAGGAACGCCAAAATAGTAGGAAGAAAAGAACAAGGGGGCTGCGGAGAGCATGGTTTAGTAGAGGGGCGAGACACAGAATTTTATGGAGAATATAAATTAGTTCTTCTTCATTCGCCCTCTCCGCTTTGGAGGTTTGCGAGCCACACGGCAATTCTTATCTGGATACTGCCGACTGGAGCAGCAATGCTGACGTGCAATTGAACCACCGCCGAAGATCCTTGGTCCATGAGTTTTGTCTTCTCCTTACAGACTTTTTCCCAGCAATCTTTCCTTCGACGATGAGTTGTAGTATCTCATATTTTGGACCCCTCATTATATGACCAAGATATCTTAGCTTCCTTTCTTTGACGGTATTCAGTAGTTCAGGCCTTTTCTTCATTTTGTCAAGAACTGCTGCATTGGTGATCTTTTGAGTCCACGAAATCTTTAGCATTCGTCTGTACGTATACATCTCGAATGATTTAATGTGCTTTTCCGTTGTACAGTCCAATGTCCAGCTTTCGTAGCCATATGAAAGGACCTAGTACACATAACACCTCAGTAACCTAATCCCCAATTCAAGACTCAATTCTCTTCGAGTGAGAATGTTCTTCATTTTCATAAACGTTAGCCTAGCCTGTTCAATCTTCGACTTCATTTCTTTCTTTGAGGTACAACAGTCATCTAAGACGGTACCGAGATATTTAATGGAGTGGACTTATTCGATCTCTTCTCCGTTGATCATGATAGAACCTTGCGTTGGTGTTTTAGCAAAGATAATGACTTTGGTTTTGGAGTTATTAATTGCCAGATCATAAGCTTCGCTATACTGAACAAGTTTGTCCATCAATCGTTGTAGTTTCCCTGATTATTCGCAATAATTAGACTATCATCTGCGTATCGAACGTTGTTAATTGTGGTACCATTGATTATTCCACCACCATCCTCTTCTAGTGCCTCTTGAAATATCGCCTCGGCATACAGATTGAAGAGCAAGGGGGATAAGACACATCCCTGTCCGACTCCCTTTCTGATTTCTGTTTCTTCTGATGAGTTCTCCTCGATTCTCACCTCAGCTGTTTGGTTCCAGTATAATCGACTTATTATGCGTAGATCATTCCTGTCGATGCCAATTGATTTCAATATCTTCATTAGTCTATCGTGTTTCACACAATCAAATGCTTTCCGGTAATCAATAGAACATGCGAATATATTCACATTCATATCTCGGCATCGCTGATTCAAGGTGCGCATTGCAAAAAGGGCTTCGCGAGTGTCCATACCGTTTCTGAAGCCAAATTGTGTTTTGCCACTGCGTTCTTTACATCTCGTATAGATTGTTGTGTGAATAATTCTTAAAAGTACTTTCAACGCACGAGACATAAGGCTCATCATACGATAATCTTCACAACCGGTGGAATTTGATTTCTTCGGAATTGCCACAAAGGTGGATTCAAGCCATTCGTTTGGCAGTCTTCCGGTGCTATAGATTTCATTAAGCATCCTGGTTAGCTCTTCCAGACCTACGTCGCTGTCATCAGCGATTATTTTTAGAAGCTCAACATGTACGTCGTCAGGTCCTACTGCCTTTCCATTTCACTGCCTCTTTACCGCATATATAACTTCCTGTTCCATTATAGGTGGGCCTGTATCATTATATTCTCGATAGCCAACTGGTGGTTCTGGTGAGCGATCATCGTGAAAAAGCTGGGTAATATATCCTCTCCATCTCCGTAATTTCTCATCCAGGCCTACTATAGGTCTGCCATCATCGTCTTTGAGAAGGCCCGTGCCGTGTGTTTTGTGTACACCAGCTACTTCCTTCACACTTCTCTGTAGATTCAGCAGACCTTGTTTTTCCTGTAGTTCTTCGATTTTTCTACATTTCTCTTTCCAAAAGTTTTCCCTAGCTTCTCTGCAAAGTTTGCGTATGTTTTTATTTAATCTTCTGTATTCGACAGGATTTCCTTTAGCCAATCGTCTTCCTTCCAAGTTTAGAATTTCTTCTATCATCCACACTTGTTTCTTTGTGGTTTTAACTTTGCCTGTGATGTTATCTTGAACCTCTTTTATTACGTCCTTAAGCTTATCCCAGAACAGGGTGTCTACCTGGTTCAAATTTTCCAATTCCTTGACTTTTCCTTGACCTTTTCTCACTTTTTTCATAACCGTTTTACACACATACAAATATAATGTTAAATCTTATTCGTAGAACCTTACCAAGATAAGGGGGGGGGGAAGCTCACAATAAATGGAACCACTAAAAAATACTATGAAAAAGGATATTATGTAATTATCTAAAAATATTTACGTTACTTTAAATTTACTTGTAATTAAAAAAAAAAAATCGTGATAATTTTGAGGAAATTTAAATGAAAAATTTATGACTTTTCATGACCACTGTCCAAAATACTTGACTTTTCCTTTGCTTTCCTGACTTTCTTTGACCACTCTCCAATATACTTTTCCTTGACTTCCTTGACCGGTAGACAGCTTGCAGAAGCATCCCTGATTTTGCTCGCCCTATGTCTTTTATTTTATCACTCAAGATCTTCGCGACTTCAGCTCTGAAAGGCTTATGTTTTAGTTTGGCGATGTCGGTGTTTTTATCCGGGTATTTCTTATTTTTCTTGAAATTTCGGTTAGTGGAAACATTCTGTTTAAAAATCATGAGAAAAGAAAATACACTTGGAAAAGCCCAGGAGAAAAAAGAAGATATCGAATAGATTATATTATGTCGAGGAAATGATATAAAAATCAAATACTGGACGGCAAGTCACACCTAGGAGCAAACGTAGATAGTGATCACAAATTAGTAGTAATGAAATGTAGGTGTAACCGTAAAAAGATGAATAAGAAGAAAATAAAAATAAAATGGAATTTGGAGTTATCGAAAGAGGTAAAGCAAAGAGAAGAAAATCAAATAGAAATAATGAAAAAACTTTGTAAATCACAAGAAGGAAATGATATTGAAGGAGAGCGAGTAGCACTAAAAATAGCAACAAATCTGACGACAAGCAAAAAAATAAGGTAATCAAATAACAGAAAGGAGAAATACCATGGATGAAAAATGAGATACTGGAGTTAGTGGAAGAAAGAATAAAGTACAAATAAGCCAATGACAGAGAAAGTAAAAATGAATATAAGACTTCAGAAAATCAAATAAAGAGAGAATGTAAGAAGGCCAGAGAAAAATGGATCACTCTGAATTGTGAGGAAATTGGGGGCAAGTAAAAACAGGAAAACCTGATAAGGCATATAATAAAGTAAAATGATATTCTGGAGCAAGAAAAAAGAGAACAGCTTCACGAATGAAAAAGGAAAATTATTCGACTCTAACAAAGACAAAATAAAAAAACCGGGTGAGACATGTTGAAAAACTGTGTAAGACTGGAGCAGGTATAAGCGAAAGTATGAAAAGAGAAGATAGTGTGGAGAATGAAGAAAATGAGTTCCTATTTTGAGATCGGAATTTATAAATCTTTGAAAGAAATGAAAACAGGCAAAGCAGAAGAAGTTGATGAAATTGCTAGTGAGTTATTGATGAATGCAGAAGTACTTTTCAAAAATTTATACGAATTATGTTGCAGAATGTATGAAGAAGGAAAAATGCCAAAGATTTTCGAAAAAGCAAGTTGATTATGATTCTTAAAAAAGCAAAAACTAGTGATGGGCAAACTTGTTCTTTTGTGAAACCAGGTCTGTCTGCTCCGGGTTTTTAAAAAAACCTGGGTTTTCACTCTGCTCCCTAACTGCTCCGAACATACCCCAAATGTAAAAAATGCAGCACCTTACAATATTTTCATCAGTGTTCACTGTTCAGTGATTTGGGACAGGAGCTCAGTTGGTACAAATTGCGTGGCGTTGCGATTCATGAGAAATGAAGAACATACAATTCTTTTCACTCTATCGCTTCGTTAATTTGAAATTGCAGTTCTTTTTTTCAATCAAATTAATCTATTTTGAATGCGATATCCAAAATTCTGATTAGTGATGGGTCAATTTCAGCATCGAAACTGAGTACTGAAAACGATTCTTTCGATTCACTATTACGGGGAGCCGAGGGGGAATACATTCCAACGAATTTCGGAGTATTCGGAGCAGAGAGCAGCTTCGATCCGTAGAGAGCAGTTTCTCGAACCTGATCTTTTTGAAAACCTGGTTCATCGAACCAGACTGCTCCGGAGCAGACATTCCTAGCAGAAACAATCAAATGGGAAGATTACCGCACTTACAAGTTTACTATCACAAGCATCAAAGATGCTAGCTAGAATAACAAGATAATACAAAATAAAATGGAAGAAAGAGAGGGTGAAAATCAGTTTGGATTCAGAAAAGGTAGAGGAACTAGGGAAGCCATTTTACGTTTGAGGCTTTTATTAGCAAAAAGACTGAAAAAAAGGTTTGAATACATATGTAGCATCTGTAGATTCAGAAAAAGCTTTTGATGATGTTGAATGGTCAAAAATGTTTCAAATACTGAAGGAGATAGGCGTCAGTGTTGCCAGGTTTTTTTCGAAAAAGTCGCCATGTTAAAAGTTGAAAATCGCCACAAATCGCCACTGCCCAAGATTCATATATTACTAAGGTTACCTCGATGCGAACGCAACCCGCTACACATCACGCGGCATGGAAGTCTGTCACAAACGCGCTCATCACTCTTATCAGGCAACAGCACGCGCTTAACACGCAACAGCACCGCAACAGCACGCAATTGTGGCAGGCTGCAGGCTGGTCCAAGGAAAATGTAAACAATTTTTTTTACATTGAATTTACCATAAGAGAAAATATCGTTCTGCTATTTTGCAAATATTTCAGAAATGGAGGAGAAGATAAAAATTTGCAACATATTTCCATAATGTACTGAATGTGTACTTCACGACTACAAGCATCACATATTTCACGTAGGTCCCCTTGTTATAATACCTATATGTAAAATTTTCAAGCCCTTATTTTTCTTATGGAGATTCTCATTGAAAATTTTTGTTTACCTTTTTCTTGGACCAGACTAGCTACCGCTATCAATTTTCAGTCTAGTTTTATGAAAAAGTACTAAAAACTCCAGACCTTTTAGGTCTTTTTTCTTAGGCTTTTTCACAATCAGCAGTGCTGTAAGTTGACCTACTCAAAATTTTACGCAACCTCCCAGTCAATTTTGGGCACAGTTTCTTTTTTAATTAATTAAACTTATTTTTTGATTTTTTCAAGACTCAGAAAAATAGAGAAGTCACGCATTCTGCCTAAAAATCGCCACAATTTTTACACATCGCCCGACAGTATTTTTTAACGCCCGGCCAATTTCAAAATCGCCCATTTGGCGCAAAATCGCCCCACCTGGAAACACTGATAGGCGTTACGAATAAAGAAAGAAAAGTAATATGGAACTTATATAAGGATCACAAGACTCAAACATAAATAGAGACTGAAGTGGGAGAAATTCAAATTCAAAAAGGAGTGAGACATGGTTGCTGTTTGTTACAAGCACTGTTAGACCTCTTTATCGGAAAAGTAATTGAAGAAATGAATGAAAGGAAATCAGGTATGACAATACGATGGGAAACGGTTAGAATGATAAGGTTTACAAATAACATTATAATAGTGGAAAGAAGTGAAGAACTAATGAAAAGACTGAAAAAGTTGGATGAAAAATTGAAAATAAAATATAAAATGAAGATGAATAAAAATGTAGTCAGTAGATGGAAACAAAGTCCAACGAATATGGAAACAGGGGATGAATAAATAAAGGGGGTAAAGGAATTTAAATACTTCAGTAGTCTGAAGGTTGGTTTATACTGGCCGTATGCCCGTAACTTAAACCCTAAACTTAACGTCCAGTATAAACCAACAGAAGTTTGATTTGATTCAACTTCCAAGTTACGGACATACGTTACCGCCAGGTTAAGTCCAGTATAAACGGTCGCAGTATAAATAGTTGTTTCTACTTTTTTGTGTTCGAAGTTACGGGAATAAGTTTACAGCTACGCCCAGTATAGACCAACCTTGATATAGGGTTGTCAAAAAATCGATCCAAAATCGATTTAAATTGATAAGCTTGCCTCTTATCGATTTTCGATAAGGATACTCGAGTTATCGATTTCATCGATTTTCCTTCATGCATAACATAGAAAATTGAAAAAAAGAATCTGGGAAAATGGTCTTACGCTTCCTGTATTAAAGAGCCTACTTCACTGACTGTGTCAAGCATCCAATAGCCCTATTGTTTCCTTGCTTTTCAAAGAGGAAAGTGGAAAAACCAAAAAACAAGCAGCTAGGTGCTGAAAGAGGGTCGGCTCTCCACTGAAAAGCTAGAGACTAGTTAGCCTCTATCTATTATTGGCGGTCGTAGGAAAAGGTATCAGGAAAAAGACCTATCGGTAATCATGTTTAAGGTCTTTTGTTCCAGAATATAAGAGCTGATAGATGAAAGGTAATTGGGATGACACTACACACACACTGACAGCACACGGTAAGTTTCTAAAGGCTTCAGACTGCAAAGCTGCAGTCTCCGCAACTTTCACTCTTCGACCATGTGGTCGAAGATTTCATCCGATTTCTAATTTGAATTTCTGAAGAGCAATTGGACGCTATTCAGCAAGAAGGAACCAACTAGCAAAATCCGCTTTTCAAGAACACGTGATTTGACGTTCAAGAGCCATGTAGAAACTATATGACACAGCGTTTACTGATAAGCTTTTTTCAACGTGAGTACACATTTTTGAATCGGGCCCCAATTTTGAAAAATTCTACTTTTTACACTCTTTCCAACGATACTAATAACTCATTTCGTTTACAAATGTTAGTTGGTTCCCTCTTGCTAAACGGCGTCCAATTGATCAACAGATAAAACACCAATACTACTCCTAGCCGACTCTAAAAACATCAAATGATTAGCGAACAATTATCTACTTCTACGGGAATGAAAACAACATAATATTCACACTAGCAGATTCTCTGTTCGCTGGATAATAATAACGCATACAACATACATACGTCCTATGACTGATTCGTCTGAATAATGTTACACAAGACATCCGTACAAACATAATGCTCAGGCTCACTTCAACATACTGAATACTGATTTACTGATAACGTATTTTTGCTTCTCGCTACTAACTGCTCTCATCTCGGGTTCAGCGCTACATACGAACGTGGGAAGAACTAATATAGGAAATGAAATTTCGATTGCAATAGGCTTGGCTACTAGTAGCCGACCCTAGAAATCAAACGGCTGACCGACTGACCGCGTGAAGTTAGTTCCGTTATCAGTATGAGTCTCAGCATATCTTTACATAATTTTAACAAGTCTCGATGAAAACAAATAAATTCTTAATGAGTTCTGTCGGCTCCTAATAAGTCTTAGAACTGTCTTAATGATTCTTAATAGGTCTTCATGAGCCTTCACAGTCATTGAATCCTGACATAATAAGTTATTACGTTTCTTAACAAATCCTGACGATCTTAATAATTCTCAACGAATTCTTGTTGGACCGTAATAAGCTTTCAGAATCTTAACGTAGCCTCAACACAAACAAACTTTAGGAATCTCAACGAACATTTACGAGTCTTAACGGAGTCTTAGAAACCTCAAACAGAATCTCAACGAGTTTCAAGAAGTTATAGCACAATCTTCGAGTCCCAACTTCGTCTGAACTAGTTCCAACCGTCTTATTGAGGTTAAACATATTCTTACTCAGTCACAAGAGCACATCTGAATCAATCCGAAAGAAGGCCACCCTCCAAGAACCAACCGCCAAACCCTAAATCCACCACTATCGATAGTGCACCACTTGCTACATCTGATACAAAAGTAACCGCACTGCGTACTGGCAAATGGAACTTGGAATCAATTTTCTCGAACATCTTACTTGACACGGGAACGTAGGTCTTTCAGAGCCGTCACAACCAGTCTGCATATTATGTCGGACCAGATGATACTTTCTACTGAACTCTTTATGACAAACAGGACACGACACCGGTTTGAAATCTGTAACCAGAACATAAGACAAGATTAATCTCGGTCTCGTATTTTCACTCTCAATATTCTCGTTACTGGGAAATGCATACTCGGATTATGAACTCGTAAATGGTATTTCAAAGTTTTCTTATCGGGACAACGAACATCACATCGGCTGCAGTTGAATGTTTCTCCTTCATCGTGTACAAGTGTTCGATGACGAGTTAGTGCGGTAACTGTTGTGAAGAAAAAGGTACAATCGGCGCATTCGAACTCTCCGGCCTGTTAACGAGAACACAACACTGCATACACGCTCGTAATCAACGCACCGATACAAATTATCATTTAACAAACCGTGTGGGCAGTATCTGAAAATTCGCCGCAACAGTCGCATTTTCCTGGCTGGATAAACGAGGCTATGTCCGGATTCTTCAGCTTCAGCGCTGTTAACTCAACGTGATCATTCGAGTCATTTGAATGATTCGTATCATTCACGGCTAAACAGAGACGACAATAAGATCAATTACTGACCATTGGCACAATAAAACAAGAAGTTACACAAGTAGATACAGATACGGATCAGTATAACGAAACGAATGCCGAGTAACTATGCATACTAAGAAATTAAAGCAACAAATAAGCAAAATTCTGGAATTAAAAGACATCAAAATATCATACTTGTCGGTAAAATGTATTCATCCCCGCCGACAGACGAGAGTGTATCATCGAGTTCTCCTTGTTCCGTAGTTTCATCCGGTTCCATAAACTCTTCTTTGATCTTTTCGCAAGCCTTGCTGTGACGTTTCAGACCCTAAAATACATTATAAGTGAGACTCTCAGGCTCAACCCAGAAAATTTTCGACGTAATACCACGCGAGAACTAACCGCTAGAGTGTAGAAACTTCGATCGCATAGTTCGCATCCAAATTCCTTTACACTTTCAGAGCTCACGTTGGCGCGACTCGATTTTTTACGCGTGCGGGTTCCTTTCTTATCTGTAATAGAAAATGATGTAGGTGAAATAAACGATTGCGGATATAGACTGAATTCTCAGACCGAATATAGTATTACACTGACCACCGATATCCTCCAATTCGGCGTTGAAGTTGTAAACATCTTCGGTAGCCATTGTACTGAGGTAAAGTTGAAATCCTGAAATCGTTCCAGATTGCATTATAAATCTAATAATTCCTTAGGAAGCCATCCGCGCGAATCTAACCTATATTCTGATCCACGAGTTATTAGTACAGCAGCGAGAGCCTTCACAATGAGATAAGAGGCAATAAATAACGTGCGAATTGTTCATTATAACGAAAAAGCCTTCATTTCCTAATGTGTGAAACAGTAACATTTCTAATACCGTAGTATAGTATCAATAAACACGATAGAATTCCATGTTCGTACACTGAATTTCACATATGATATTATATGAAATCGAGTCAACTGAATACCAGAGGGTTTCTCCAAGTACAATCATTTAACCGTAAAAACAAACAATTTTGGAACTAATAACAACGAAAAATCGGAAATATATCTATAATATTTAAACTAAATAAATGATATACTGATTTTACCGTTAAATTTCAGAATTATTTGAACTGGTACCTTTCAGAAGAAACGCCTGTTAGTTTTAATATCGTCAACTTACGCGTCATATTAATAAGATGGCGGACTAAATACAAATAACAGGCGCACCGTTTCGAAATCACGTACCGGCGGCAGCCATTTTGAATATGTGATGGTAGAGAGCGCTGAGATCGAATTCAGTGATACCACTACATTTTCGTATTACATATTCGACAATCAAACAAGGACCATGATTCGTACATTTCACATTGTTTTTAGATCCTTTTTTAGAGTCAAAGTTTCTTCGGTGACTAGGTGAGTGGCAGGTGGCAGAAAAGTTTTTCGACTTCCTGTCATGCTGTCATGTGAAATTCCCGGCCACATACGCATGCGTGTTCCTTATTTCATGATTGTTGTGTTAGTGTGTAGATGACTTGTTCATACATAAACTACGCCTCAATGCCTCAATGTGTTGATGGTCGCGTAATGATTATTCATCATTGATAGCACGCAATATAATAATAATATGTAATCTATTAGAATATAAAATAAGTGATTTATCGTATTATAATTTTTTTTCTCAAGACGATGTGGTTGTGTATAATTGTATGAATATTCACCAAAATGCCTCCAAAACAAAGACAAATCGCCATTATGGGTTACCGATCAGTTGGTAAATATTTCAACCGGAGTTCGTTGGTTCTTTTACTACGTTATATTACTTCATGCCCGTGACCTATCGTAGAAGTCTGATAACTTAAAACGCCCTTGCAATACACATCAGAAAATCATTCGAAATACATAATCATTATATACGTGTTATTCACGAAGCCACTCTTACTCGTAACTCTATTTCCAGGGAAGTCGTCGCTGAGTATTCAGTTCGTGGATGGTCAATTCGTTGACTCCTATGATCCAACCATCGAGAACAGTGTGTATTTCCTTACAACTCTCGTACAACGTAATTCCCAGTTACGGAGAATAATTTGTTTACTTCGTGATTGCAGCATTCACGAAAACTTGCCGTGTCAACGGGCAAGAATACGATTTAAAGCTCGTCGATACCGCTGGTCAAGATGAGTATTCGATATTCCCTACGCAGTATACAATGGATATTCACGGTTACGTTTTAGTTTACTCGATAACGTCGTTGAAGTCATTCGAAGTAGTACAAATTATCTATGACAAACTGTTAGACGTGACTGGAAAAGTACAGTGAGTATCTTCATGTGCAGCGATTTCGAAGCGATCGTTATTTGTACTAATAAGATGTTCTCTTGCAGCGTTCCGCTTATTTTAGTTGGTAACAAAAAAGATCTCCATGTGGAAAGGACTATTAGTACTGAAGAAGGTAAACAGCTAGCGGACTCGTGGAAGGTTTCGTTTATGGAGGCTTCTGCGAAACAAAACGAAGTAAGATATTCGTTGATCAGACATTTAACGATTCTCGAGTTCGTTGGTGAAAGATTGTCTGTAGGTCATGTGATGATAAGGAATGAGACTGGGCTGGATTGATTTCTGGAAGATTATCTGTGTAAGTTATGTGATGGAGGTGAGTGGTTGATTGTACGAGTGACTGTTCAAGTTACAACTTACGAGACCGAGTATTCATAATATTGTTATTATGCAGTGGACAACGTTAAATGTAGGCCTAAGAGGTCGCATTCGAAAGTAATTCTGATAGTAAGTGGAAAAAGCAGGAAATCGTGATCAGACGAGTGAGGAACATTCCAATGTAAGTAAAGATCGTTTATTCTTGAACTGTGTTCTTTATTGGTCAAGTGCGGGGGTGTAACTAATGAAGAAGTGAATGACTTTGTTTATTAATGAGGCGTGACTGTTTAGGGGAAATGGTTGGAAAGTGTACTAAAGGCACATTGTAATTGTTCAGCTCTTGAATGATTGTAACGTAGTCTATTATGAGACACAGATAAAAGTGAATTTAGAAGAGAATCCCGATCCAAGAATTTGATTTGGATTCGGAATCATGTTCCCCTGGATTCTTGCATTACTTTCTTTGGAACTATCCATCCAAAGATTGTGAATCTGTATGAAGATTGAATCATTTTTTCTTACATTCACGTTCTTATTGGATAATGGAATGCGTAGTAAGAATCCGAGTCCATTGATTCCGGTTCTAGAATCGACTATTGAAAAAGAATCTGAATCCCTGCGTTCAAATTCTCTGATTCAGGATCATTTTGGTGCAAGATATCAATTTCCTGAATTTGAATTTTTTAGTCACAGATTCAGATTCTTGGATGTAGAATTTTTTTGGTGGTCGTGCATGTGTTAGAAGATACAGGGGAGATAGGTGTGTGTGTGTATGTATGTATGTATGAGAGAGAGAATATCTCAGATAAGTGCGTGTTTTGATGTTCTATCGAAAGTAGCTGTTTAACACTAACTTGTGCTTTGAATACTAATCCTGTGCATCTTCTGCGCAGGCGGTGACTGATATTTTCCAAACGATCCTCACGGAAATAGAAAGAGCGAACGGAAATATTCAAGAGAAATCAAATTGTACGATATCCTAATCCTCTTCATCGTTTCTTAAGTAGTAGTATTGTGTACAAAACGAATTTTGAGATTGAATTACTTACATTCGTCTTTACTCTTTTTTTTTTCTTTCTTTCTTTTGTCTATGAATTTTTCTTTATTTATCTGCGTGTCTGACTGAATGAATATACGCGCCGAATGGGTTGACATTCAACCAATGAGCCACAGCGGCTCGATGTTGCGAGATACTCATTTTCCAGTTCTCAGGGTAATTGCCTCTACTAAAACGAGTTCATGCGATGTTGAAATTTTGAATTTGCCGTACAATACCGAGACACCTGACTACTGACGCCTTTGGCGGGCATGTTATTCGTAATCGTAGTGAATTTACTGATTCGGGTTAACTTAGTTTTAACGTATTTTCGAGTTTATTGTTCATGTAGATATAAAGTAACGCAGTTGAACTGAACTTATAGAATGTTTCATTGTAGTCAATAACGCTAATTTTGTTGCCGTTCTTCGTAGCATTGATTTTTAAGTAGTTTTGTTTTCTCACCGAGCTCGTAGTAATTGTCTATTCTTCTAACTGGAGTCAATGAATGAGCATTTTGCTTCGAATGTGAATGTGTATTGTGAATTGAAGACCGAGTTACGAATATAAAGCAAATATGTTTAGTTCGTTATATTTGCATTTATTTATCGTGGTGTATGTACGTGTTTGTATATGTGTGTGTGCGTGTATGCGTATTCGAACGCAATAATTTTGTTAGATTTAAGTGTAACACGGTTCTGGTACTCGATAACGAATTCGTATCAAAGAATCTTCCACTTTATAATTTTGTTGGTTGAAGAGATACGTCGTCGATCGAGCGATTGTGAGGACGAGCACCGAGGTAGAATTGTGTCCGCTTTTCCGCGATGTCCTTTTCGGTTTATTAATCTGCTCGCAAGCTTCGGAGCTGTGGGCGGTCGTGTGATCAGAGGAATGTATTTCTTGGACAATCGTAAGTAAAGTATTACCACGTGTATAGGATGGCAATGCTTCCTGTTTTATTATTTGTATTTCTCGTATCTGTTGTTCCGTATCGACTCTTTCTTCTGAATTCAAGAGTAGGGAAAAACCTATTGAAAGAGGAGTTCACGTTACGCAGTGAAACATGTACATCGAAAACAAGCCGTATTTGGTTATGAGGACCGTTTGTTCCTCTACTCCCAATCAAGAACTTCCGCATTCTTGTATGAAAATGGTATTTCTATTTGTCCTGGTCACGTGATAGAACCAGGTATTATCTTGGCAAACTGCACTTGAAGAGAATTCGGATATATGCTTTCAAGCATGAAACTTCAAATCAGCATTAATTCCTTCCGGTCATCTGCGCTCTTCAAAACCCACTTTTTTGTCCATTGAGATGACGTGAATCGAATCTTTATACCGAATTTTCAAATTCGGTGTCATTTCCTTTCTTTTTTTTTCTTTCTTTCTTTTTCAAATAACTTTTCGAATATTCTCATCCATTACTGGAATAATTTGTCTGACATTATGCACACTAGACGTGTAGACAAATTTCACGTTGGGAAATATTCGAGAAGTTGATACGAAGTTACCGTCTTTCATTTTTACACGTGTAAAAAAAGATTTAATATCTGGTTAATAGGTGTTTTTATCGTTATTTATTTATTTTTTTGCTAATTGTACTTACAGATAGGTGTATTAAAAAAAAAAAAAATACACGGTGTGTACACTTGAATTATACGTATGAAAAACGTTGCACCTCGAGGAATAAGTTACGCGATATGCGATTGATAGAAATAGCGTGTACAGTAATAAATTTATTGTAAACATATCGCAAATTTTTGTACTATCGAAACAGTTTTTGAAAGATACTCGAAAGAATCACACCGCGGTAAAATTTTTCCTAATATGTTCGTATTTGTTATTGTTATTATAACTTTATTATTATCATTATGCCTTAGTTCTATTACGATTACTTAGTTATTATTATTTTTATAATCAACTTATTATTTATCGGTAATAAATGAGAACGAACATTCAATCAGGTTTATACTTATGTTTTTGTTTTTTTTTTTAATAATTATTGCGATTTACCAGGAAATAATTTGTGAATTATGCGAATCATGCATTGATTGTGTATTAGAATCATATTGTGTAATTTATTTGTAACATAAGTTAAATTGGTCTTCTTTTCCCCCTTTGTAATTCTGGAATGTTAATTTTTAAAAATAAATAACGGGTAAAGTAAAAGCGAGATGATTTTTTAGATTTTATCGAAAACTGCAGTCACATGCCTACTTCTGATGTCATTCCCAAGTGTACAGGGTGCGGCATAGAACCTATGGGAACCTATATAGTATTTCAAATCTCTGTTGTAGTGAACAAATGGAGGGAGCAAGATATCAGCTGGTGGAAGTCTAGTTTACTATCAAGTTTTGGTTAGACTGTATTTCTAACCCCTGTATTGTGACAAAAATGGAGCAAGGAAGCAAGATATTAACTGGTGGCAATCCAGATTATCAAGTTTTGAATATCCGATTGTATTTTAATTAAATCACTGTCTAGTGAAACAAATGGAGTAGGGCAGCGAGATATCAGTAGGTGGCAGTCTAGTTTATCAAGTTTTGGTTAGATCGTATTTCGAATCGCTGTTTAGTGAAACAAATGGAGGGGGGGGGGGGGAATACGGGTAATTCTCAGAAAAAGTCCACATTTGATGGTTTGGAGAGTTTTAAAAAAAAGGCAATTTTATTCGAGTTTTTGTACGGGGATTATCAGTACATGTATCCTACATGTTATTTTTCACCTTTGACCATTGGAGACGGTTGAAAGTCGAAAATAATAATAATAATAATTTTAAAAAACTAGTAAAGAAGATCTGGTTGGCCGAGTGGATAGCACGTTGATCTCGGAATCCGAATGTCCCGGGTTCGAACCCACGAAGCAACTCGCTAGATTTCGACTTAGGCCGGTTTTTCGGCCTGAAGAGAAGAGGGTTAAGACCGCCCTAACAGCCTCCCCGACGTCTCTGAAGTAATGCTCAAAAGGGCGGATTCCAGGGCTCGGGTTGAGAGCAAATTAGAAATAGGAATATTTTACAAAGTTGAAAGTTAAATTAGATAATGAAGTTCGTTTTTAATGCTGGATTTTCTGGATAAGCAGTTCTGCAGTTCGCGCTAAAAAATTTTCAAAATGAATAATACATAAGGTAGGTTGCCTAATATCGCCCACCACTATACTTCGCCCTGCAATGGCATGATCTGGCGGAATTTTATTTTTCATGTTTTTGGTATCGCAAAACAGTAGTCCATGTGTAAAGTTGGGGTCCGGAAGCCAAAAACCGAAGAGTGACAGCTGGGAGAAGAAATTGAGGACCTGAAAACTTTTCTAGTGTTGTCTTAAATGCAGACAGGATGTCGAATCGAATATTTTTCTCATTAGAAACGTTCAAAATGTAATCTCCAAAAAAAAGTTGAAGGATTTATAAAGAAATAAGCGCAATATGGTGTCGAAGGAAGGGAGTCCCGTTTTCCCTAATATCGCTCACTTGCGAATTTGAGATTTGCGGCGCTGACTGTGGTGCAGTCGCGAACAAGAAAAAATACATTTGTTCACAGTATCTACTTGAATGGATAAACTCGAAATTGCCTTCATTTTAATTATAAGTGACGTGAAAATTTCAATTTTTTCGATTTTTTAGCCAGGCGATATTAGGCTTATGGACTTTAACATGTAATTTTGGTGGGTGATATTAGGATCCCAAAAATAAATTTTACGATTTTGACTACTCTGCTTTAAAAATTCGTGTAAAATAAATGAACCCTCACCACTCCATTTTAGCGTGATACTTTTGTAGCGGAAGGATGTACGAACATTTTGAGCTATTTTCGAGGTCGATAGCTCAAATAGGTGAACTTTTATAGTCATTTTGAGAAAAAGTAGACGATATTAGGCAACCTTACCTTAAATAGCATGAATTTTGATTCTGGTGACAGTGATTCGATTTATTGATTAGTGGTGATTTTTAAAAAATGGATTTCGAAGATGACGAAGTAGCAAGTGAGAAAATAAATACAGATTATTCATAGTTTATCAAAAGTTTTGATCTTTATATTTATATCGATATCTTTTCATTTTGATATTGATAATATCGATATACTTTTTTCTTCGATATTCCCACCACTACAAAAACAGACAAATTTTTCCACGGCTTATAATAATTATCTTCAACGCGAATTATCAATTATCACAATCACTTCGAACACAGCTCACATAAATATACTGAAGTACTGTGTGTCAGCCTGACACTGATTTAAAAAAACACTCGCACGCCCTCTAGCGGATCAGATATATGGCCTCAAAATATTGACCATTGATTCGGACTCCCAAGCAGGGTTGGAAAGAAAACAGATTTTTTTTAAAAAACGTTTTTCTGTTTTTAAAACATGCTGTTATCAATGTTTTTTTGTTGTTTTAAAACGTGTTTTTTTGTTTTTCTCCCCTATTTCCGACTTTTTGTCTTACCTTTTCGTTCCGTTATTGGACCTTCAACTCTGACGTCACACAGTGAGTTACTGTTAGCAAGAATACCCATCGTTGGGCCAACAAATGTATTGATAATTATCACTAATATCAAATCATTCTGGAAATATTTTTGCGTGAAATTCTGAAATTTATTTGTACTTGACAAATTATTTTGGTCCCTGTAAGTTCTGGGTGAAAAAATCTCAAAGAAAATGAAGAAAAACAACAAAAAAAAACATAATATTATGGTTTAAAAAACACTTTTTAAGCAAAAAAAAGTTTTAAAACACATAGGCTATTTTAAAAACATGTTTAAAACGTGTTTCAAAACAATTTGTTTTAAAACATTCCAACCCTGCTCCCAAAATCAAGGGTGGACAGTTTAAGTTAGTTTTAAGTAATAAGTCGAAAGTTAAACGAATTTTTCATAAAAAAGTCCAACAGTCAAAAGCCAAACAAATTAATGCAGATCAGCAGTTAGTCAGTCAAAAGTCAATCAAAATTAGATGAGAAACTTGTGATTGATAAACTGGCTGAGGCGCGCTTCGCACACATATCATTCAAACCAAAAACGAAAGAGAGAACACACACTATTGGAATTTGGTCAAAAAAGCAAGAAAATAATAAATAGATGCCAAAATTAATGTGAAAGCGTGAAAGGAAACGACCCATATCATCTATCATTCTCATCCAGGGTTGCCACTATTTTTCAGGATTGGTTTTCCCTGACTTTTCCCGGTTTTCCAGGCCAACTTTTCCAATTTTCCCTGACTTTTTTACAGGATTCCGAGAAGTCCAGAGGGAGGAGAGTCACAGAAATTTTTTACAATACAGATTTTTAAAAAATCGCTATCGAGAAGAAGAAGGTACAGATGTATTTTATGTAATATTTTTCAATATTATAGACTATTTCATTTGCGAATAGATTATCATTATTCTTATGTTATGATAAAAAAAGTTTTACTCTGATAAAATACAAACTCGTGTGTTATTTTCAGAAAATTTCCCTGACTTAAATGAAAATTCCCTGACTTTTCCCTGACTGACCAAAGTCCCTGACTTTTCCCGGTTTTCCAGAAAGTGGCAACCCTGTCATCAGTATCGAACATTGTGTATTGAAATTTTTTTAAATTGGTTTTTAAGCAGTTGAAAAACAGTTAAGTTAATCAGCAGTAAAAGTCAGTCAATTAGTCAGTCAGTCAAACAAATTGCAACAGCAGGAAGTCAAAAATAGTAGCAGTTAATGAAAGGAAAAACTGTCCACCCTTGCCCAAAATTCAACAGCAAAGTAGCTGACATTTGGCGGATATTTTTGACAATCTTATCAACGTTAGGATTACAGAGATGATAGGCATTCATTAATCATTACAATGTAAAAACGTGATTTTCAAACGACTCTCAACTAATAGATTTTTGAGAAAAAACTGTCCTAAGTTTTACTTCAACGTCTATGAGCTACTGATTTTTGATTAAATTTTCCTTGAAAATGAATTTCGAACGCATTGGTGTGGAAATAAAAATGCGCGTTTCTCCATTTGAAAATATATAGCGTATCCTAACATTGATAAGCATAATTTCCTTGAGCACGGAAAGGGAGGAAGGCCCGACACTAGCGCGCCACCGGTCTGGGAAGTCCGAATTGGCACTTGACCTTATTTATTTTATCAAAATGCCATCTTTACAATGAAGAAGAGCTCAAATCAAAATTGGAACTCAGATTTGAAACTAGCATATGAAAAATAAGTCTAATCAGTAGTCACTCGTAATTATGACACACCGATCGAAACGTAGGAAAGCACTGTTTCAAAATTCGAATCGTTACTTCAAGGTCTCCTCGCAAATTACAATTTTTATTTAAGTGACTTTTTCCTTTTTTCAAAATGCTCAGATGTTCACCTGCTATCGAGTCGTAATACCGAAAATTTGAATTTAAAGTGTATTTGTCCAGTTATTTCGTGATTTATTTATTTATATATATGTGAGCAGGCAGGAAGAAAGGGACCGCAGCGCAAAAAGAAAAATATTTGTGTGATAACAACTGTTCTTAACTAATTTTTGGCCGTTCTTTCGCGTGGTGTTGTCGAAAAAATTCTAAAAAATTTTCCCAAACGGCTGTAAGTTTTCAAAGTTGGGTGTCTCCATAACGTGAAAACATTTTCAAATTTATTTATACGCTGTCCTGTAAAATTTACATTTTTGTGCTCAGGTTCCTTTCCTCCTGACAGGTCACATATGAGTCTTCCCCCAACAGCTGCCCGTGGGTCCCACTGACATGAAGGGACTGTAGGTACAATATAATTCTTAAAAACAAAAAAATACTTTTCAAATGAAGGGGGTGAGATAAAGTAGAAGGAAAATATGACAGAAAAAGAGGGAGAAGGAGACGGGCGCCAGAGCAAGGGCAGAGCGGGGGTGAGGGGCGCACAGGTCCGCAAGTGGCAGTTGAAAATTGTGAATTGCGAACTGAGGGTTGAAGGAAGCCGAGGGGCCGAAACAAACCACACTTGTGCAGTATAAGGGAAAGAAAAAGAACTGCTGAGGCTAGGACCTACATTCCCTCGAGTACTTTAATTACTGATGATGTGATGAAATATACTGCTTCCTACTCATGAAGAATATGTCGATCCCAGGGTTTTCTTGGGTAATATTATTATATAATGCTAGAGTATTGTCCATACTTTATACTGAGCCTATATGTGTTACAAATAGATCAGTATTTCTTGTACTGAATGTAGGGACCCTAAATTGAAAACGTGTCAAGTTGTTGGAATCCAAAATTTAGTTATTCAGAACATCCCTCTAGAAGATCAATTTTGCCAGACGTCTTCTATTTTCAGGGACGTACCGAAGAGTTTTTCTTGGGGGGGGGGGGTTAAAATTGTGAAAGTCCCAACTGACTCAACTCAGAATTCCCAAGTATCAATGTAAAAGAAGAAAAACCTTGTGACTTGTTGGGTTTTCCCAACTTCTTAACTCAATTGTCCCTCCCTGTCAATGGGACCTTCGGGCACCTGTTGGGGGGGGCTCAAATATAAAATAAAAAATAAATAAAATTTCCAAGTATCCAAGCAAAAAAAAAAAAAAAAAAGAGAAAAACCCTTTTCAACGTATTGGATTTTCCCAACTCGCCTGGCTGAAATAGTAAATTTTCCCAACTGCTGAGTGAAAAATTCCTATGGGGGTAGGTTTCCCCCTTCCCCCTATCGATACATCCCTGTCTAGTTTCTAGACTCATAATCTCAAAGCCAACCAAAAGTTCTTTGTGTACAATTTCGGAAGTGTAATATGTAAAGATTTTGCAATATAAGTATTTAAAATTTTTTTTTTGAATTTTCTCAAATTTATCTTATTTATCTTTACCTTGTTGAGTTTTGGGATCCCATACAACAGAGGAGAATTCCAATATTAATCTGACAGAACTAGAATTAAAAATTTTCATTGTTTCTAAATTTTTATAACGAGTTCCATTTCTCTTTATGAAGCCAACCATTCTTTCAGATTTTAAAGTTGTACAAATATGATCGCTATGCATATTGAATAATAATTTCGAATCAAAAATTATGCACAAGTCTTTTACAAAATTTGCACGTCCAAGTGTATCTTTTTTTATTTTATACTCGTGTAAAATGGGGGACATCTTTTTCTTGAGAAGGTAACTTTTTCACACTTGTCAGTATTAAATGGTAATAAATTACGTACTATTACTCCACACAACTAATGAGTCAAAATCTTGTTTCAGTTTAACACAATCATTTTAGGCTTTTATAATTTCATAAATTTTCATATCATCTGCATACAGCAATAATTTTGAATATTGGATTTTTTTACAGAAATATCATTGACAAAAATTAGGAATAGGTATGGACCCAAAACCGAACCCTAGGAAACACTTGACACACTCTTGTAACACGTAGAGGCCATTCCTCTATACTCGATAAACTGCATTCTGTTATTTAAGTAAGAGTGAAATAGAATGATCAGATCTTTTGAAAAGCCAAAGCTACACAGTTTTTGGAGTAAGATTTTGTGGTTGAAAGTCTCAAAAGCCCTTGAAAACTCCGTGTAAATGGTATTCATTTACCAGAGAGGGTTGTATTGACATCATATGTGAAGTTATTAGATTTGTCTGCACTGAATATCTCTTTCTAAAGCCATGTTGACAGGGAGATAAAGATATTTTTGGATTGACTGTACAGATATTTGTGCGAAATAGTTTTAAAATTTTGGCCGCGAGTGAAATTACAGAGATGGGACGATAATTTTTTATTTTATTTATTTTGCCTGACTTGTAAAGCGGAATAACTTTCGATATTTAACATATTGTTGGATAAATAGCTTTCTCACGAACAGTATTGCAGAGATAAGCAGCGCCGGATTAACCATATGGCAAAATAGGCAAATGCTCCGGGGCCCATGGCCAAACAGGGACCCAAGAAAAAATACATAAATATAATTTTAATTTAGGGAAATAGAAAAATAATAAAATTATTGCGATCCTCGATACACTCGAACAGTACGATATTAATATTGCAGATTGAGATTGTCGAGGACAGTCTTATGACAATGCGTCTAATATGTCAGGATGTTATGGCAGACTACAGGCATTGATTAAGTCAAGAAACTCGTTGGCAGACTTCGTACCATGCGCCGCACATTCGCTGAATTTGGTTGGCTCGGCAGCTGCCGAATCCTGTGCTACAGCTACTTCGTACTTTATGTTTGTAAATAAAGTGTACTCATTTTTAACAGCATCTACTCTTCGATATGATCTTCTTAAAAGTGAAATGCAGGACGTTGAAGCTGACAATCTTCAATTATTACCGAAATATATTCCAGATACACGTTGGTCAGCAAGGTGGAATGCTGTGCGAGCACTTAAAAACTTCATATGACATATTCCGGAAAGTAATTTTAAAAATTTCAACTAATAGCCGAGAGAAGGCGGATGTACGAGCCGAAGCTCGTGGTTTTTGTTGCTGATTTTCAATAAATTGGAGACTGGCATTTTAACTGTTTTCTGGTCAGATATTTTATCAATGTTTGATCGAATGAATAAGTTTATACAAGGGACTGAAGTTGACCTACATGATGTTGTCTACCACTATGATGGTGTCATCAACTATATCACCAGCCTACGACATCGGTTTGACTTTTACGAGCAGCAAGGTCAATTATTATCAGGCTTTGAAGCATATAAAGGTGCCCAGGAACGAACGATCAAACGAAGAGCAACAAGTAAGGACCGTGAAGGAGAAACAACTTTCAATGCCAGAGATAATTTCAGAGTCAACACTTTCCTCCCAATAATTGACAGAGTAATCAACGAACTCACAAAACGGCGAGCAGCTTATATACATCTTTGGTAGAAAAATTTGGGTGCCTAACTCATTTTCTTGACCAATCAGCTGATGAATTGCGCGAAGCAGCAAAAAAACTCTTGCAAATTTTTCCTGATGATTTGGACAGTGATTTTGTTGAAGAGATTGTATATTTCTAGGGTTTTGTAAAAGCTCTCAAACTAGAGAATACCTGTCCCAGGGAATATTTGAAATTAATCAGAAATCGTTCTTCTACATTTCCCAATATGGATATAATTTAAAGAATATATTTATGTCTTTTTGTTTCTAATGCATCTGGTGAACGTTAATTTTCTGTTCTAAAACGCATAAAAAATTATTTAAGAAATGCACTTGGAGACATGATTTATTGGATAATTTAGATATTGATAAATTGATAGACGAATTTACAGTAGCCAAAACACGAAAAGTAAAAATATTTAATGTTTATACTGTTATTCGTTTGCAAATGTTTGAAATATAAAAAAATTAAAATTTTGAAAAATGTGCATATTTTTTGATAAATTTTGGTAAAAAAAAAATATTTTTTGGGGATGGGGGGTGGGCCCCGGGGCCCATGAAGGTTTAATCCGGCGCTGGAGATAAGTTAAAGAAGGAATTAAAAACTGCGAGCAAGCTCGAAATATGTATGGTGGAATGGAATCAGGGCCACACGATGATTTAGGTTTAAGGTCATACAGGGCACGTTTTGTATCTTCGATAGTGATCACACCCAACGATATAAGGCCTTCGCCTCTAGTAACCCGCACTCTAAGTTTCGTTCTATTTTTATTGCTAAAAAAACACTGGAAAAATAGCTTGTAAATGATTCCGCAATGGTATCTGAACTTGTGTAAATTTGTTCACCAAAGGTATATATAAAACTTTGCGTCAGACCTGAATGGTATATTCGAACTCCTTTTCTAAGTTGCTCTCAACCCGAGCCCTGGAATCCGCCCTTTCGAGCATTACCTCAGAGACGTCGGGGAGGCTACTAGGGCTATCTTAGCCCGCTTCACATCTGGCCGAAAAACCGGCCTAGGTCGAACATCTGGCGAGTTGCTACGTGGGATCGAACCCGGGAACTCCGGATTCCGAGACCAACGCGCTATCCACTCGGCCAACCAAACCTCTTGTGCCAGACCTACTACATTGCCTAGTGGCAATCTCTCGCCAGAATTCTTCCAGTTTGTGGCACTGGTTAAGATTCAAAAAATGGCTCAAAATGTTGCGGTAATACTATACCTCATAATAGGAAACAAGTACATGGGATAGCCACTCAGTTTTCCAAAATAAGTCAAATAACAAACACCGTACCCACAGAATACGACGCGTAAAATCGACGAGGAGCTGTTACTTTTCAAAATTCTCGGGTCATATTCCAGTGCAGCGCTGGAGATCGTCTCGGAAGAAATATTCTCACGAATTTTTCAAGTATCCTTTTTCGATCATCGAGGGACCTATCCACAGACATGCTCGCGATAAATAACAGTTCTCGATGATCTTGTTCAACCATCGCAGGTTCGTGCAGTCATCGTTTTGTAAATTTACAACCTCTCGGCATACTTTCGCGTTCGTGATCCCCCAGTGCCCCGTTAATCTATTACTCGAAGAAGCACACGCTATCGGGCATCCATAATGGATCCGATCTTCCTATCCAACGAGCTAAATTGATGTAATGTCTTTTCTATACTCAGGCACGTACAAAGTATACCCACAGATCGCGTACGTATACCAGCCATAAAAGGGTGAAGTCGAAAAACACGACCCCCGGATCAGGTACATATAACTTCGATTAATAATTTCACTTGTCGAATGAGCTTCTCTGACACTCTCTCGAAACGTGGCACATAAGCCGAAATTGGCTCCCCGTACTTCCACCCGATCAGCATTATCATTGGCTGGAAACGGAACGCTTCTTATTTTTTTATTTTTTATTTTTTTTTTGCAAAATAACCCTCAATATTGGTCGCTCTACCCGCCTCCTCCCACGAGATTCATTTCACGAATGCCGAAGAGAAAAAGCGCTGAGAGAGATATAGAGAAAATCGAGAGAGCACTTTAATATTCCGTCGTATATTTTATCGTCTCGCGTTCTCTCAAATTGCTACTTTTACCTCGTAATTTAAAATATTCTGCGATCTTTCGCGCTGACCCTCTCGATACCGGTGAGGAGGAAAGAGAGATAGACAGAGAGAGGAACCGTGAACTGAGCACCTCTCGTATTCCTCGCACATATCCTCGCGCCGCTTAGCAATTCATTGCGGTCTTTTCGTTCCATCGCCGAGGGCGCAAGCGTCGGAAGAGCCAATTTTGAGTACATCTCGGTTACTTGTAGCTTCAGCATCTTCTCGTCCAACTCGGTCGGTGCTAACTGCGAACACCTGACTGGCAAAAAATGCGTCAATTAACTCGGCTCGCGGCAAAAATGGTGTAGTTTAGAGTCCTCTCGATCGCGAAGTGGTGAAAAATTGGCCTCAGAGACGTTTCGTGTATGGTCGGCGCACTTCCAGCAGCAGTTGACGCGAATGTCGGACTGGCTCTGTGGCTTCCAGTCTTCAACCGTAAGTCTTGCTTCCAGTCGTCGATTTTTGAAAACGTGTCATATTTTGGAATTCCTATATCGCTCCGGGAACCGAACGTAAACTTTTAACGTCTTTGATTCAGCGAGTGGGGCAGTGGGCTGAAAGGTTGCGGCGAGGCACAGTCTGGCGATCAAATTCTTGGGATGCAAGACGTAAGGGGCCTGATGGTCAATAAATTAAAATTTTTTTTTAGTGATGTGGATTGCAACAAAAAGGGCCCACAAGGCTACAATAGGTCGAAAGGCCTAGGATGCATTTGCATCTCTGCACCCCCAGTTAGGCCGTGCATGGTTGCGGCTTTGCTTCCCTAAATTTACAGTCGTGCGGTAAAAGACAGAAGCCGGTAAGTAGTTCCGCTAAAAATGTTCCGGGTTCGTGAAAGTCTTTTTGAAGGCTCCGTTTTCGGGAATTAGGTTATCGACACTCAATTTTACTTCGCAGGCGGCTTAGCTCCGGCCACTGGATATCTAGGATGCTTCGTTCCGGAAGGGGCTATAAACTTCGTAAAAACAAGGTGGGGGAAATAATCGTAGCTTGGGATATTGGGCGAAGAAAATACCTCGAGTTTTTAGAGAGGTCATCCCATTACTAAAATTGAATACTCGTGAGAGCAAAATGAAATCAAAAAATTGTATTAGAAAACAAAAGTTGGCTATTTGAATGGTTCCCTTTCCAGTTAAGAGATCGTTAGAGATATTTTTCTTCTGAATGTCATAATATTTAGTGTACACTTGGAAGCTCAGGAGGAGTTGAAGCACTGGACCGATTTTTATGATCTTTGATTTGTTGGATTTGTCTCCGCCCTGAATAAGAGAATAATCATGAAAACATCGAAGAAATTTCACGAAAAAAAAGTTTATTAAGAAAATCTATTTTCTCATACATTTTGTATATTATGGAGCGGTTTTTTTTTCAGTTTTAAGGAAATTTTATTTTCGCCTATCCATGGAAATCGGTTTTCGCTCAAGTATACCATGGCTGGAAGAAAAATAAATTTCCATGGAAATATATATAAAACAAACTCAGGTTATTTACACCATTTATAACTCAAGAATGGCTGGACCAATTTTCATGATCTTTGATTTGTTGGATTCAGGGGCGAAACTGTAGGGGGGTTGCCCCCCCCCGATAATCTAGCAGTCGGAAAATTTTGAAACTATTAATTTGAATTTTTAATTCTTTTTTATGAATGTTTGTTTATTTTTTTTTTCAATTAAAAAATATTTCGATTAAAAAATTGGCAAATTTTTAAATTTTTTAAAATTTTGTCGGCAAATTTTTAGTTTAAAAAAAAAATAATATTTGTCGGTAAATTTTTCTTCTCCACCTCCTCAAACTGAAAGTCAAATTTCGTTTCTGAAAATTTCGTTATCTACGAGGGAATTCTGGAAGACGGGAGAGGTCTAGGACACTTTCGTCAGTTGTACACTTCTCCATCAGTGGGGTGAGAAATGGAAAATTCTAAGCATCAGTCGCATGTATCTGAAAAGCAAAAACTTCATTTGTTCGCGGATTTACAACATTTTTGAATTTCTAATCGCTGGGAAAACCGGATCCTGAATTGGTGCGATTTGAAGAATGAAAACTCTTGGTCAGGGCTAACATTTTGTTGTTGGAATTAGGATACCTTTCCTAACAAACTCTTCTCGATGCATCTCTGTAAAGGAGCTTTTCAGTGGCTCGATCAAGTTCGGAAGAGAGTTTTGGAGAGAAAAGTATGTTAAACCAAGCCTTAATAAATCACAATGTCATAATCAGAGTTGGGTGCATTTCAAAATAACTTTGGGAGGGCTTCAGTATATGATGGCCTGAGTTTACAGAGCAAGTGAATGATACATCAAATCTTGATTAGTGATCTCTTTTCCTTCGCTCTCGCAACTCTTCGAGGCTCCAGAACGTTTCCATACCAATTATAGTCAATATGCTATTCCATTAAACAGACTAGCAGGCAAGTAGACTTTCATCATTTCTTTCATTTAGTTGATTTACAAACAGTTCTGGCGAGTCGCTACGTGGATTCGAACCCGGGACCTCCAGATTTTGAGACCAACGCGCTATCCACTCGGCCAACCAGGGTGGCTACTTTCCTGGAAAAATTAGAAATCAGGGAAAAGTCATGGAAAAGTCAGGGAATTTTCAAAAAATAAATTCCTAATAAAATTGCGCGGTTTAGAAATATCATCATGATTCTATTTTACGTACAAATAGTTATCTATGAAAAACTGAAAAAATATTTTTTTTCTTGATGGTTGGTACATATGTTCAGTTCTATATAAGATTTATATTAACTGCCTATTGGTAGAAATTTACGGCACTAGAAGGAAATTGAAAAAAAAAAAATTATGTGTCAACACTCATGAAACTTCCAACCAGTAGGCTTACTCGTTGAGAAAAAATTGAGAAGTGGATTTGGAAAAATCAGGGAAAAGTCAGGGAAATTCATAATTGAAGAAAAGTGGCCACCCTGTTAAAGAGTTCTACACAGGAACGAAACTATAGGGGTGTGGAGGGTTGAAACATCCTTCACTCCTAATAATTTGGCAGTCGGCAAATTTTGAAACTATTCATTTGAATTTTTCATTTTTATGAATGCCTGTTTGTATTATTATTATTTTTTTAAATTAGAAAATCAGTAAATTTGTAAATTTTAAAATTTTGTCGGCGAAAATTTTTAGTTTTCAAAAAATATTTGGCGGCAAATTTTTCTCCTTCATCTCCCCAAACTGAAAGTCAAATTTTTTTCTGAAAATGGAGTACCCTAGACTCCTGCCAGAGGCTAGTCAGTCAAAAGCCGAAGGTTTCAAGCTGAGTATTGAACGTTATCTGGAAGGATGAAACAAAGCTGAAATATGGAAGACACTTCGAAAATCTGAAAGTCGGTAGCAAACATTGAATTTTGAATTTCAATGACTATTCTGTTTGACCTAGAGCCTGAAATTTGAGAAAGTAGAACATTTTATCAAAATCTAAAAATTGAAAGTAAAAGACTTATTTTTCAATGTAACAAGCTGAATCCGATAGCAAATATTCTATTGTTTAATTTACGGGATTTGGTCCCGGTGAATAACGGAGGGAATATTTTTTTTCAATTCAATTCAATATCCTTTATTGGGAACCGTTGTTGTAACATAAACATGTTATTTATGGTTATAGGACTCACGCCTCTCCCGGCCCATAGAGAGCAAAGGATTCCTGTAGGCGCTCCCATTCTTGTCTATGGATGGCTATTCCTTGAAAATTTTGACTATTGAGGAATCACCCATTTTGTTTTTTGGTGTCCCCGATTTCTTTTGAGTTCGAAAGGTTGCCAAAAGGTCGTGGAATACGTCCATATTTCGTCTTTTAATCTTGAAATGTGTCTTGCCATTCCACCACTCCCCTTCCACCTGGTAAATAGGCAACCTACTCTGATGATGTGTACATATGTTTGCATACTCTTACTTTTGAAGGAGCTGGGTTATGGTCGAATTTTTAAAAGTTTCCTATCTTTAAATTATTATTATTATTATTATTATTATTTTTTTAATTTTTTTTTTTTTTCTTCCCATGACTGAAGATGGAAAAATGGTGCCAGTAGGAAGTAATAGTACAGGGCAGTTGTGATAACCACAGAAGAAAAAAAATGTTCGGAATAAGTTCAACAGGATGTTCATAAAATCAATTTTAATACCTACAAATTATATCAGAAAATTTTCACATTTTTTCAATTTACCGTGAAACTTGGCCTCTTACGCTACTGTTTTTTTATGTGTAACAGACTGTACATTAAATTTCCCATACAAAAGGTCATTAGCAAGTTTCTTGTATCTGGATTAGAACTGCTCAAAATGGAGGTCAAGACATCCCCGTTATGAATTATTACTTTTTAACACAGATGTACTAACCGTATGTGGCGCATACCAATGGGAAGGAGGTGGAAACTGACAGTTGTGGTAACCACACAGAAAAAAAATTAAAGATTATGGAAAGTGAATCGTGAGAAGAAAGAAAATTTAAAGATAGAAAACTTTTCAAAATTTGACCAGAACTCAGTCCCTTCAAAAGTAAGAGTATGCAAATATATCTACATGTCGTCGGGGTAGGTCATCTACTTACCAGGTGGAAGGGGGGTCATTGCAAAAGAGACACCCTGTATATCAAGAAATACAGGTATCAGTTGATGAAATTCTAGATATAATGTCTGAAAAAAAAGAACATTACGTCTAAGATAGTGCTGTACTTATTTGTATTAGATATCATAATAATGAACCTACAAAATTAATTTTTTAATGCAATTTATTGCCATTTTGTGTGGAGTATTGGAGTAATTACCTTCATTTTCCTAAAATTTCCAATTACTGACAACATTAATCGCCGGAACTAAAAATTCCACAAAAATGAAAATCCCTCCCAAAACTGAGATCTAGCTCCGTCACTGTGCAAGAGATATCTCACACAGTGACTTGGTATTTTGCAAATGACATGAGCCTGGGGTTTATCACCTTGAAGGAGAAATCCGATAGTAAGAGCTAGCAGTGGGTCCTCTATCGTTGACTTCAAATGCATGACAAATTTGATTGTTAGAAATGGCGTCAAAATTGACATTAAAATCGATTGAAAGTTAAAATGACGTTAATGTGAGAATGTGACGCCTATTGTCATCTTCAAATAGACGTCAATTTGACAGTAGTTTTCCCTGTCATATGTACTCTTCAATCACCGGCAAAATACGTTCATTTCGACGCCATTTTGACTGTGAATAAGCGTTTTAAATGTGTTCAAGTGGACGGCGTTTGAACGCATAAAATTGACGTTGATTTAAGGTCGAAAAAAGGCGAAAATTTACATCGAAATTACGTTCTCATCAGTAGTGAAGGAGAATGTAGCTAGTCTGTCCCTGTCATTTTTCTTCTTTTTTTTTCTGTCAGCAATATACAGACAGGGGCGAACCTATAGGGGGTATGGGGGGGGGGTTAAAACAGCCCCCTCAATATCCTGGCAGTCGACAAATTTTAAGGCTGTTCATTTGACCCCCCCCCCTCCAATAATTTGACAATCGGCAAATTTTGAAACTGTTTATTTGAATTTTCATTTTTTATGCATGTTTGTTTGTTTATTTATTTTCTTTTTCAATTAAAAAATATTTCGATTAAGAAATTGGCAAATTTTTCTTCTCCACCTTTCCAAATTGAAAGTCAAATTTCGTTTCTGAAAATGGAGTACCCTAGACCCCTGTCAGAGACTAGTCAGTCAAATGCAGAAGTTTCAAGCTGAGTATCGAAGTTATTTGAAAGGTTGAAACAAAGCTGAAATGTGGAGGATATTTCCAAAATCTCGAAGTCGGTAGCAAACGTTGAATTTCAAATTTCAATGACTATTCGGACTGCCAGCGCGAAAGAGTCGCCCTCTATAATTTTAGGCACGTGGAAAAAAAGGAACCATTCAGACCCTACATATTTTAGAAAAATTCATCAGAGTGAATTGAAAATGGTCTCAATAGAAGGAAAATTTTATGGGTGTGATTTAATCGTCAGATAAAAAAGAGAGTCAGCACAATAGGTAAAATGAATCGAACGATGGAAAAATAAGAATTTCGATGAAAATTATAATGCACTGAGAGATAGTGAAATGCACGATGCGAAAATAGTTACAGGAAATAAAAAAATACATCAACATTATGAAAATGGCAGTAGCGATGAACAGCGCGCGTGGAGAAATAATTACTGAGCAATATTAACAGAAATCATTGAACAATTAATGCTTTTCGTGCCCTTGTCGGTCGCCCTCTTTTTCTTTTCTGACCTAAAGGTACAGACTTCGCTTCTGCGGGGACGGTAAGAAGTTTCAGACGAATTTTCATGCCAATTAAAGTGAAGTATGAAACGTGAATTTCATATATTTATCATCCCGCCCACCCTTCCTATTATCGTGCAAAATACAACGTGAATCATGATCTTTCTTATCGTCATGGCTTGCTCATTTATCGCTATTACTCTATCGTGTGTACAATCGATTATAAAGTGCAATTAAAGTTTTCCCAAATTTTATGTACTATAAATTTTGTCCTAGTCATTTTTTCGATAAACGCTTTCGTTTTCATAATATTTTGAGATTTCTTCCTATGCCTGTAAATGAAATATTCCCTTCAATCAGGGTTACATTCTGTAATTCTCACTCCGTCACCCACTCACTCAGTCTAGTGATTCACTCAGTTAATCAATCACTTCCTAAGTGGTTCAGTGATTCACTCAGTCACTTACCTCCGTATTTAGTGATTCACTCACTGTCACTGACTCAGTTATTCATTCATTCTCTAATTCAATTCTTCATCCACTTCGTCACTCACTGACTCAGTGATTCACTCACTCACTTAGCCATTCGCTTACTTACCTAGTGATTCACTTAGTCACTCGTTCGTTATTCACACAGTTACTCAATCACTTACTCAGTGATTCATTCGGCCACTCGCTTATTTATTGGGTTATTCATTCAGTTACTCCGTCACACACTCAATGAGTTAGTGATTCACTCACTCCGTGACTCAGTGATTTACTCAGTTACTTGCTTACTTATTCAGTTATTCGCACAGTTACTAAATCACTTAATCCGTGACTGAGTGATTTACTCACTTACTTAGTAGTTATTCACTCGTTCTGTAATGTAGTTCAGTTTCTCACTCTGTCACTCACCCAATAAGTCAGTGATTCCCTCATTCACTCAGTCATTTGCTTACTTATTTAATGATTCATTTTCTCGCACGCTTATTTATTGAGTTATTCACTCAGTTACTCCGCCACTCACTCAATAAGTCAGTGATTCACTCACTCACTCAATCACTGACTCAGGGACTCAGTGATTCACCCAGTTACTTGCTTACTTATTTAGTTATTCACACGGCTACTCAATCACCTACTCAGTGACTCACTCAGTCACTCGCTTACTCATTTAGTGTTTCACTCAATTACTCGCTCACTTACTCAGTGACTCAGCGATTCACTCACTTACTAGTTATTCACTAATTTTTTAATGTAGTTATTCATTCACTTACTCACTACATCACTCACTCAATAAGTCAGTGATTCACTCACTTAGTCATTTGCTTAATTATTTAGTGATTCACTCAGTTACTCCATCACGTACTCAGTGATTCAACGATTCACTCACTTACTTATTCATTCACTCATTCTCTAATTTAGTTATAAATTCACCTCCTCACTCCAGCACTCACACAATTCATCAGTGATTCACTCAGTCACTCGCTTACTTATTTAGTGATTCACTCACTTATTTAGTTATTCATTCATTCTCTGTTGTGTGTTCCTCTCAAGTATTTCTAACATCCTTCCAGAATAAGATATGCTCATGTACGCAAATGTGAGTGCTTGGGGGATAAGGTTCCAATCTGTATTTGCAGCGACAAAACTATGGTGAGGAGGGGGGAACACCCCAATAACTAGGCAGTCAGAAAATTTTGAAACTGTTTATTTGAGTTTTTCATTTTCTAAGAACGTTTGTTTTTTTATTATCATTTTTCTTTTTTCAATTAAAAAATATTTTGATTAAAAATCTGCGGATTTTCAAATTTTTAGAAAATTTTGTCGGCAAATTTTTAGTTAAAAGAAAATATTTGTCAGCAAATTTTCCTTCTCCACCCCCCCCCCCCCAACTGAAAGTCATGTTTCGCCTCTGTATACAGACAAGTTTCATGCCCATCTTCATGTCTTAACAGTTGGGAAAGAGCGGTCCAAACTGTCTTAATGGCTTATCAGAGGAAGACTTTTTTCTAGGTGTGCCAGACAGTTTCAAAGGATGCAAAAGGGTTTTCCGGGGGGGGGGCATCAGATTTCAGTGCAATAATCTTCTTGTTTTTTGTTGTTGTTTTTTTGTACTTAAATTTCAAAGAAGAGCAAATGTCTTGCATCTTCCTCCTCCCCACTGCATCGTGAATATTAAACAATATCGCTTGGACAGTCTATTTATGTTGCAGCCTTCGGTGACATCAGGCGGCAGACGGGAGACAAAATGCTGATACTGGAATGCCCGGAGAACAATGCCAACGACTCTATGTGCTGCGTTCGCTGATGACACGTAAAAGGTGGAATTGGAATTTTTAAACGAATAGCAGACCGTGTATCTCCGCCAGAGATGATGACGACGAGAATACGAAAAATCGTTGCTATGGCACCGAAGCCTTTTTCCGGAGGTACGTTCACTTTGCTTCGCACAAATTGTAAGCGAAGACGTATCGTTTCTCGAAAAGAACGCTCATTTCACTCGCGGTTCGTCAACTTCTGTTCGTGGCATTTTTGGCTAGAAACAGACGACGGGTTCGTTTCGATTTCGAATCGACCCTCCTCTTCTCATTTACTTTGACCGCTGAAGGGAGGGACGAAGATACTGAATACTAACTTACGTACCGGCGGTAAAAACAGCAACCTCATGATCGAAAACAGGACCGATGGAAGAATTTTAACTGATAAGGGGGTGGATTTCAATATACACTTGAAAGGGGAAGGAAAAACAACACGTCCTTTTTTGTTTCGTCGACTGGATTCTGAACTTGAAAAATCATTTCGACTTGGAAATGATGGGGAGGAGGTCACCCTACTTCACGCCAGGTACTGTCAAATAAATTGCTTCCGTAGATAGTTTCGGTGAGCAGTGTGACATGCAGAGTGGGTATGAGACATAAAATTCAAAAATCACTAAACTCGATTTCGATATTAATTTGACCAAAATCTCACATCTGAGGCACCTTAGGGAGAAAGCTGTTCAAAATTGAAGAATTCTAGAAATACAATATGAGTACAATTTTTCAGGTTGTTGAGGTAGCCGAATCCATTTCGCTGCGATTAAGAGTGGCCTCCATTCCGAAATTGAGGCTCGACATATGAGGGGGCGGGGCACAAATTGCATAAAATATAACATGGACACTGAAACAATGATTCTGAACGTCACTAAACTCGATTCCAAAACTAACTTTTTCGTAATTTGAAATAACAGTCACATATATGGTGGCGAAGGGGGTTCTAGATAAAAACTATATCAAGTCCAATCAATATTGGTTAATGACCACTCTGTGGATGTGACTCCAGCTTAAAATTGTAGAAAAATTAGGGTTGAAACATGAAAACTCATGCCATATTGCACAAGTGGAATTTTTCAATTGTAAGCCTCTCTCTCCCAAAGTAAGTACCTCAATTTTAAGATTAGGCCCGAATTGAGGACAGAATCAAGCCAAGCGGCGTTCAAAGCCTATGTTTTAAGTTTTAGGCTGTTTACGGCCCCGATCCGACATGTAGAGCCCAAATTATAACAGGGTGTATACAAGGTCAGGAAGTCAGGATTTTCGAAACTAGATCCGAAAGTCAGGAAAACGTCAACAGCCTTTAAGGAATTTACTGAAAAGTCAGAAAAAAATTAATAAATTGCGATCCAATGTCTCAACTTTTTCCATTATTATGAATAAATGATTTTGCAATGTGATGTGAGAATTATGATGATTACCTCAATTACATTCATTATCAAGTCCTTAAATTGATACTCATGACTTTAAATCTGAAATATAAAAATAATCAGAAGACTTTTATGTACGGATTTTTCAAATATAAAAATGGAGGACAGGAAATAAGTGTCCATTTCGGAGTGTGAGTGAACTTGGTAATATTCCATTAGTAGGGTGTGCCAATTCACATTTTCTTCTTCTGTAATCCAGAACGCTTTCAACTGTTATGCCGTATTCCACTGATGATGGCATAACAGCCGAAAACGCTCTGGATTACAGAAGAAGAAAAAGTGAATTGGCACACCCTACAAATGGAATGTCAGGAAATAGGCAGGAAAAAATCGAAGAGTCTGTACACACCTTTTAATAAACTTTGGGTCCTATTAACATAAAAAATGGAGTCGATGACCTCCACAACTTGAAAAATTATACCTATACTGTACGTATTACATTTTCTGATTTTGCACACCCTCTTTCCTAAGTGCCACAGTTTTAAAATTTGGTCCAAATTAATATCAGAATCTAATTCATTGGCATTCAAAACCTAATATTTTTCGACTTATAATTAGAAATCAACAGAGAAGTATTACCTCTAGAGGGTGAAGTAAGTTCATCAATATACCCTCCTAATGACCGATAATACTGAAATTCAACTTCGCAACAGTTTTTGGCGAACTTCGCTCCTTTTTCATCAAATTTCCCCAGACTAAGAGAACAAAAAAGTAGAGTACGTGCCACCCTATTAAGTAATATACCCAGCTGACCAAGTATATTCTGCACAGACAATTTTTTTCATCTTTTTGAATTGCTGATTTCAAATATTGCATTAGATTTTCGATTGGGCTCTGATTTAGGCCAATATACCCAAATTTCGGACCCAAAATGGATCAAAATCAAGTTGGCATAAAGAATTGAAGACATTTTCGATTTTTTCTTTTGGAGGGGAAGGGAGAGGAAGGAATTGATTTATAATATCGCATCAGACTTTCGATCTGGCTCTGATTTGAACCACAATTTACACATTTCTCCTTTCGAAACCAAAAGATTGACTTACAATGAAAATTTGATGATTTTTTTGGATTGGTAATATCGACTATCGTATTAGATTTTCGATTAAACTCAACTTTAGGCTACTCCATCCAAATTTCGGACGCGAAATGGGTCAAAATCAATTTGGCTTCAAGAATTGAATAAATGACCGTTTTTTTGGTAGGGGGAGTGAGTGTTGATTTATAATATCGCATCAGACTTTCGATCTGGCACTGATTTGAACTACAAATTCAACATTTTTCCTATCAAAGCAAAAAAATTGACTTACAATGAAAATTTGCTCTTTAGGATTGCTGATTTTGAATATCGTATTAGATTTTCAATTGAGCTCAAATTTAGGCTACTCCATCCAAATTTCGGACTCAAAATGGCTCAAAATCAAGTTGGCTTAAAAAATTGAAGAAATTATCGATTTTTTGGGTAGGGTGAGGGATGTTGATTTATAATATGCATCGCATCAGAGACTTTCGATTTGTCATTGATTTGAACTACAAATTACACATTTTTCCTTTCGAAACAAAAAAATTGACTTACAATGGAAATTTGCTTTTTTTTTTATTGCTAATATCGAATATCGTATTCGATTTTCGATTAAACTCAACTTTGGACCACTCCATCCAAATTTCGGACCCGAAATGGGTTAACATCAAGTTGTCCTAAAGAATTGAAGAAATTATCGATTTAGTAGATCTGGCACTGATTTGAACTACAAATTCAACATTTTTCCTATCAAAGCAAGAAAATTGACTTCTTTGAGAATTTGATTTTTTTTTTTGGATTGCTGATTTTGAATACATATCGTATTAGATTTTTGATTGAGCTCAAATTTGGGCCACTCCATCCAACTTTCGGGTCCAAACTGGATCAAAATCATATGGGCTTAGAAAACTGAAGAAATTAATTATTAGTTTTTTTGTTGTTTTTTTTGGAAGAGAGGGCGGTTGCTGATTTTGAACATTGCATCAGAGACTACAAATTAATATTTTCATTATCAAAGCAAAACCCTGACTTACATTGACAATTTGTTTTTCTTTTTGAATTGCTGATTTCAAATATTGCATTAGGTTTTCGATTGGGCTCCGATTTGGGCCAATATATCCAAAAATTTCGGATCAGAATTGGTCAAAATCAAGTTTTGGTATAAAGAACTGAAGAGTTTATCAATTTTTTGGGAGGGGGAGGGAGGTGTTTATTTGAACTACAAATTCAACATTTTTCATTTCAAAGCAAACAAATTGACTTAATTGAATATCGCATTAGATTACCGACTGAACCCAAATTGGGGCCAGTCTATCCAAAGTTCAAACCCAAAATCACTGAAAATCAAGCGTGCTTAAAGAATTACATAAATTATCATTTTTGGGGAGGGGAAGGGAGGAGCTGATTTTAACAACGAATTAAACATTTTACCTTTCTAAGAAATTTGACTTACGATGAAAATTAGATATTTTTTTTTGTTCCTGATTTTGAATATCGTATTAGATTTTCGATTGAGCTCAACTTTGGGCTACTCCATCCAAATTTCGGATTCAAAATGACTCAGAATCAAGTTGGCTTAGAAAATTGAAGAAATTATCGAATTTTTGGGAGGGGGAGGGATGCTGATTTATATGTATCGCATCAGATTTTCGATCTGGCGCTGATTTGAACTACAAATTAAACATCTTTCCTTTCAAAGTAAGAAAATAGACTTATATTACAAACTTAATTTTTTTTTTGCTGATTTTGAATATTGTACAAAATTTTTGATTTAACTCCGATTCGGGTCAATACATTCAGCAAATTTCGGACCAAAATGAGATTACCCCAAGAAATATGAGCATTCCAGGCCACCTTCTGTCACCTAGACCATAAAAATATGAAAACCAAAGAGGTGGAAAGACGAAATAGACGCCTTCCTAAAACATAAACAGCAATTCCAACAAATAAACCAAAACAGAATAAAATGGGATAGGCTGAGGAACTCCTTTGCTTAACATGAGCCGGGGCTCACTCGGTCGCTAAGGTCGCAACGAGGTGATCACCCAATGAGGTTTATATTGATTGAGACGTTTTGCAACACTCGAACTATAGAAATTTCTCAAATATCCAACTCTTAGACCGGTTTTTTTTTCTCCATCATCTTCAATTACATTTTTTTTTCCAACCATTTCGTGATAGATGCACGATCCTCGTGTAAATCTCAGGTTAAACTTCGTGTAATTTGCGGCACTTAATATAATTCAAAATAGCTCGAAATCTGGAGGCAGACTTACCTCGCGGTAGGGAACAAATTCAGGGGGTAGCCCACCCAACTTTCCAAAATGTGGATTATAGACGGACACCCAATGCAAACCCATCGCCCTCGTCAGATTGATAAATGAAAAAAGCGATTCGACGATGAACGCATTTCCTTTTTCATGTATGGTGCGAGAACAATGCTGTCTCGACTCAACCGCGACTCAAGAACCACTTTAACCGCATCATCTACTTGTCACGTTTCGCGTCCACTTCGGCCGATGCGGCCGTGTTCGAAAGCCGAAGAGCAAAGTCGCGAACGCGGCAGATGTGTAATCTTCGAGGGTCGCGTCGCAAGGGTGGCGCATGCTCGATGGGGAGAGCGCGTCCCCAAGTCGTTCTCTCTGCGTCTGTTTCGGGCGGCCAAGGTTGCCAACCCCGAACGGAGGCGCTACTTCGCGACGCGCGAACCCGCCGAAACTGATAAAAGGCGCTCGCTTCTCGCCGCGGCCGCCGGCTGGCAACACTGCGCGGTCTTTTTCGAAAATAAGAACCCCTCGAAAGCGCTCGCGAATATCGATCGGCGAAATCAGAAAACAGTCGGTATCCGACGACCGTGCGGTAGAAAATGCGGCTTTTATTTTGACGCGCGATTTGAGTATTCGCAACTCAAATCATCGAGTTCGTGAATCCGTTTCGAAACCGGCGCAAATATTTATAATATTAATCGCTTCGATTCGGTGGTGTGGAGGCGACGCCTCCAGATGAACGACCACGATGTGGACGACGTCGCCTTCCTGACATCCGTTAATCATTACCGTAAGTAAACAAAACAAAAAAAAAAATGCGAAAGTAAACAATACCTGCTCGCGATCGCGATAATTATCTGGGGCAGGTGGACGAGGAGTCGCGAACCCCGCCGCACCTGTGACACGAACCCTGGAACAGGAAGGGGTCATTTCGAGTGTTCAGTTTTAATTGCACGGGGTACGGGAATGGGAACTATACACACGCGGACACCTTGGCTAATGTGGCCCACTTTTTGCAGGCACCAGCGGTAGTCAGAGTGGTATCCACAAACGCAGCCTGTACGAACACGGCGGAGTGGCGATCTGCTCGCAGCGGAAGGCGCTCATCATCGCATCGGTCTTCCTGGGCGTTCTCTTCTTGGCCTCGCTCATCATCGCCTACTTCGGTCCTCAGAATGGTAATTGTCACAAATTGCAACGTATATTGTACCGTAAATGTGGTCACTTTTGATTCTGGGAGAAACTGTGATGTATTCTGTACCGAAGTGGTCACTTTTGATTCCGGCCCTGCCAGGGAGACCACTCAGTTTCACTGGTCATCACCCCGAACTTCTGTGGGTACGCGAGGACAGAACACTCTCGATATGAAGGGTACAGCAGCCAGGTAAATCAACGAGAAAATTCCAGATTGTTGAGACTTTCAAACTCGAGATTCTTAGACTCGAAAAATTTCCAGATTATGTTTATACTTTAAAAACTCAGTCAAAGAGACTTCTTTTTAGGTATGTAAATAACTCTTCTACGGCGTATTTCGAGCTCATCAAGACGGTAAGTTTCATTCAAGTTTTCTTATTATGGTCTTAACGAGAGGTCCAAATGAGTTCACCTATGCTGTTTTGTGACGCAAATGATCCTTGCATTCGGGTACGGCTCCATTTGTTAAAGCTAATGCAGCGAGCGCAGTGATATTCAAGTTCAGTTTGCCCTCGATTACTTATTCTCAAAGAGAACAGGATGCTTGGTCCGCTCTGGATTTTACAAATCCTACGCTTTAGACTTCTCCAGTTTCACGACTGATAAGGCATTCACGACAAAATGGTAGTAGTATACCCAGTAGTAAAAGCATATAAGATGATGACGTCATAGTAACAGAAGCGTATTGGAGGGAGCGGTGCGGTTTTCGCTCAAGTATACCCAGTAGTAAAAGCATATAAGACAACGACGTCATATTAACAAAAGCGTATCGGGGGGGGGGGAGAAGAAACGTTATGGTTTTCGTTCAAGTATACCCAGTAGCAAGAGCATATAAGATGATGACGTCATAGTAACAGATGGGTATTGGAGAGAGTGTTATGGTTTTCGCTCAAGTATACCCAGTAATATGACTCTCTACCCCCATATTTATTCAACTGCGTGTTTGAAGAAGTTTTTCGCAGACTCCCGTGGGAAGGTAAAGGAATCAAAATTAATGGTCAATAGCTGAACAATCTCCGATTCGCTGACGATACAGCTCTGGTGAGTGCCAGTTTAGAGGAGTTGAAAATCATGGCAAAGGAACTCTGCGCGGAAAGCAGTAGGGTAGGCCTTACAATAAACTACTCCAAAACTAAAATAATGTCAAACGGCAAAGTGAAGGACTTTACATTAGCAGGGAATGACATTGAATTTGTGGAAGAGTGTAAATATCTAGGCCAAACCCTGGCTTTTGACGAGAGAACGAAGAAAGAACTTAGTATCAGGACAACTAACGCTTGGAAAATTTTTTGGTCAAATAAGAACATTCTAAAAAACTGCTTTCGCTTCGCGAAAGCAGTACCGACTTTTCGGCCTTCGGCCGAAAAGCACTCGGAACTCGCTTCGCTCGTTCCTCGCAGTAATACCGAAACGTACTCGGAACTCGCTTCGCTCGTTCCTCGCGAAATCGAGACACTGTCGACACGTTTTAAGTGGTAAACGTTTTAGACAACGCAAATGTCGACAAGGACTAGTGGTATTCGGCCGAAATGTTTAAGGCCATTCACGTTTTAAAAAACGCAACTCTCGACAGAGAATAGTATTATAAAAAATATAAAACTACCCGGCTATCAAAATTAGAGTTCGTATAAATTTGAAATCGATACATTCAAGGCGGAAACGTGTAAGACCGAAACATTTGTATAATACAACACAACTACGCGGCTATCAAAATTCGATTTCGTATAAATTAAATCCCAAACAACATCGAGTACATAAGTCGCCTCGCGCTTCTTATGCTGAACTTAAATTGAGGAAACTCGTGAACGACTCAACCGATTGTTATCAAACTTTCACCGATACAACTTCGAGTACTTCTCTATAATGTACCAAAATTTGGAATCAAATGATTCGATAGTTCCTGAGATTTTTGTGCCACAAATTTTGTCCTCAAGGAAAACTCACGAACGGCTCGACCGATTGCCTTCAAAAGCTTATTTTAACAACTTCGAGTACTTCTCCATAATATACCAAAATTTGGAATCAATTGATTCAATAGTTTCTGAGATTTTCTTCCCACAAAATTAGGGTGTACATATATAAACCTATATATATATATATATATATATATATATATATATATATATATATTAAGGAAACCTGAAATTCAGCCACTATTACAGTCGTGTTCTAAACACTCTGAAACGCAAAAAAAACATTGCCCCCGCCCCCAACTTCACAACTGTGACGAGTGTAATACCTCCCTTTTCTTCGAAAAGTCGGTAAAAGGGAGTGCACTTTGAGAACAAAAATAAATATTTTAAGTCAATGCGTAATACTGACACTAACGTATGGAGCACAGATACCTCGGCTATAACTAAGACTCGAGTTGAAGGACTAAGTACAACCCAAAACAGGATGCTAAGGAGTATACTAGGAGTAAAACTAAAGGATAAGGTGTGTGTGAGTGCAATAAGGAGAAAGACGAAGGCAAGGGATATCAGTTGGGTAATCAAAAAATAAAAACTGGGATATGCAGGGCATGTGGCGAGGGGGTGGATAAGTGGAACAAGATTGTAGAGGAATGGACGCCATTGGAATTTGAAAGGGAGAGCGGGCGCCCACCTACCCGCTGGAGAGATCAGCTAGTAAGAAATTTCGGACTTCTCTGGCACAGAACGGCCCTTGACAGGAACAGATGGAAAAGGACAGTGGAAGTCTATTCCTGAAATTGGGCGGACTCAGTGGCGTAGCGACCAACATGCGCCGCGGACTAGAGTCCAAAGTGTAAAATGAATAAAAAATAAATACCCAGTAATAAAAGCATATAAGATGAAGACGTCATAGTAACAAAAGTGTATCGGGGGAGCGTTACGGTTTCTGCTCAAGTATACCCAGTAGTAAAAGCATATAAGATGACGTCATAGTAACAGAAGCGTATTGGGGAGTATTATGGTTTTCGCTCAAGTATACCCAATAGCAAAGGAAAAGAAAAAAATGGAGGTGGTGCTCTCCTGATGAAAATACAAAAAATTAAATCGATTACTTTTAGGTTAATGACATGAGAATAGTTAAAGACATAAAAAGGTATGACTAACTAATCTTTCCTTCGGACCATTGTGCCCTACAAATAAAATTAAGCATGCCAAAAAGAGGTAGAGTTAAAAAAACCTTTAAGAAAAGTAATACAAGGAAGAAAAAGGAAATCCCAGTATTCAGAATTCAGGAATCCAAAAACATGCTGATCTCAGAACTTTGTAAGATTAATTTGAAGATAGAGAGGGAGGTACAAAAAGCATCTAAAAAATTAGAAAAAATCTTGAGCAAAGTATAAAATAATTTTGCGGTAGAGGAGTCAAACTTGAGCACAAAAAACAAAATTTCGGCAACAACTAAGAAACTTTGTGAAAAAGAAATTTTTTGGCAAGAGCTAAAAATAAGACTTGGATGGAAAAAATAGAGTTAGTGGAACTCAAGAAAACAGTGAAAAAGAAAGTTAAAGAGGACATATGGAAATTCGATACAGATAGGATGTACAGTCTTATCAAAGATTCAGGGGCTGTGAAAAAAGCTAAAAAAGAAATCTTCAAGGATCTTAATCTGGCTTTCAAAATCAAAAATCAGTTTGGAAAACTAGAATTCGATAGAAATGGGATCGTCCAGATGGCGACGGATTTCTACCAGAAGTTATGGGGAAGCGACTGAAAGCGAAATCTGTAAATTGGAGGAAAAAGAAAATGAGGAAGAAATTCCCCAAATATTGGAAGAGGAGGTTTTCTCGGTCCTGAGTAAACTAAAGGTGGGAAAATTCGCAGGTCCAGACGGAATAGAAAATAGGAAACTTAAAACATTGGCCATCGAGCTGGCGCCGGTATAGTTACAGTAATCTTCAACAAGATCCTAGAGAAAAAGGTAATCCCCATCCGGTGGAAATTATCCGAAATAATATTACTACATATTTAAGAAATAAGGGGACATAACAGATATTAACAACTATAGGCCCATAAGCTTGACTTCCAATGTCGGGAAAATTTGGGCAAAAATTATTGAAAATCGCATATACTCTATCTTGGACGTGAACCAAAAATCCGAACAGGCAGACCTTATAAAAGGTTATTCGACAATAGATCAAATCATCAACCAACTGATTGAAAACTCGAAAGAATTTAATCAAAATTTAAATATATTACTGGTAGACTTTCAAAAAGCTTTTGACTCGATCTCCTTACCTACACTGCCGAGGGCTCTACGGAGACAAGGTGTTCCTAATAAATGATTAGATGAAAGAAATGTACAAAAATGCCAAAGGAAGAGTGCGTTTAGACAAAACGGGGCAATACTTCGAAATTAACAGAGGGGTAAAACAAGGGGACCTTTATCACCAAATCTATTCAACAGTTTATTGGAAGAAGGTTTTTATAATTTGAATTGGGAAGGCAGGGGCCTAAAAATAGACGAAGTCTGGTTAAATAACTTACGGTTTGCGGACGATGTCGCCTTGATACAAGTAGCTCGTGATGGAGAGGATCTCCAAACGGTGGCCAAAGTACTGGAACAGAAGGGTTGAAAGTTGGTATGAAAATTATTACTAGCAAAACAGCGTTGATTACAAATCAAAGAATAGCACCAACTTATGTTTTTTATTTGTATTCCTGAAATTCATTATTCTCACTCTTCTTGGAATTTTTAGTGTATTCCTTATTATTCTGTGATCTGAAAGAAAGTCGAATTTGGATAATATATTCACATTTTTCAATATTGTGTTCTGTCATTGATTAAGAAGTGGTCTATCTCATTCTTTATATTCTTATCAGGAGCTTGTCATGTCCATATTTTCTTCTCCCTCTTACAAAAGAATGTATTTCCAGTTATTAAATTGTTTCTGTGAGCAAATTCTATGAGTTTCCTTCTTCTTTTACTTTTTTCTCCCAAGCCAAATTTCCCCACTGTTTCATTTGGAGTTCTCTCCAAAGGGACGCACCGAAGAAGGGGGGGGGGGAAGTCCCAACTGATTTACCTCAAAATTCCCAAGTATCAAAAGAAAGACCTTTCACCTTGTTGAATTTTTCCAACTCCTCAACTCAAAATTCCCAAGTATCAAGAAAAACCAAAGACTTTTCACTAGTTGGATTTTTCCAACCCTAATGAAATCTCCCAACGCCGCCTGACTGAAATGGTAAATTTTCCCAACTGCTGAGTAAAAAATTTCCTACGGGGGAAGCCCCCTCTTATTGGTACGTTCCTGTCTCTCTATGCCCAATTTTGCATTAAAATCCCGTGTAGCACTCCTTTTTTGAATTGCACTGTCTAACTATTCATAGAATTTCTGTATTTCTTTATCTTCAGACCCCCCAACTGGTGCATACACTTGTATAGTTATCATTTTTACGTGTTTTTTTTTTTGTTTTTTTTTTTGTAATTGTAATTTTAAACATCCTGTGCTTTCAGAAATTCCTTTTATTTATGTAATTTTGTTTTTCAAATACCCTTTGATATAAAACCCTATCTCACTATACCCTTTCGGTTCCCCATAGTAATAAAAATTATTCCCACTCTTTCTTTGTATTAATATTCCCCCTTTCTGAACAGATTTATGCTGTCATCAGATCATAAAGTGGCAAAAGCGAATGTTGGCCTCGCTCTCGACTCCAAGAATACCAATGATACAAAACAGGGGGATCAGGAGGAAGTATCATCATGTATATAAATGGGATAAGGCGAATGAGGCACTAAGGAAAGAGCTGGATGAGGCAAGGAAGCAAACTTTCCCCAGCTTACAAGAGGAATATGATTGGATTGAAAAATTCATAAATGAGGTAATCAGGCAAGTGAGGGAGAGAAAGGCCAGGCCCACAACAATTGATATAATTAATATGGAAACAAAAATTCTCATTCTTAAGAGAAAGGTAAAGTGCCAAATGTTGATCTACTTTTTTCAAATGGCCCCTGCTGCCCTCCATATCAGTACTGAACCCCGAAATCGCGAATAATAATAAATTTCAACCCTCTACTTTCACTTTTCTCAGTGTTGACCACGGCAATTTCAAAAAAGGTCCGAAAAACAACATTTGACACCCGATATGTCAAACGTTGACCCTTGACGGATTTCACTCTTGCACAAACCCTACAAAATTACGTAAGAAGCAAAATTTGTTCAATAGTTGAGTAATTATCTTCTTTCTCTCTCTCTCTCTCTCTCTCGCCCTCTCTCTCTGAAATGCGGAACTATCAATCTTCACTGCAAGAAACCCCCACCCCTAACGCCATTTTCAAAATTTACCATGCACTGTCCGGTAATGCTTAGATTTTTGAAGTACCGAGCCGCTGTACGGCGCCTAGTTTTGTTCACTTCGATTGTTTTCAGAGAAAAGAAACATAAGTTTTAGCTATGTTTATCGCAGACCACTGCAACATTGAACATAAGATAATGTCTTTTGCAATACAGACTGTCCGTGTATTGGAATGAAGCCGCTCTTTCTTACTGAAGAGAATGGAGTGAATGCTTCGAGGTCGATCATTCCGATAGCAACGAATGGAGAAATATTTCCATGGAACAATCTTCGTCTTCCTACATTCGTTCGACCAGAACGATATCACATTAACATTCACCCGAATCTCACCACTCTAGAAGTCAAAGGTATGCATCATATATTCTTTTTTAATTGAAATAACATCAGAAAAATTGATCGTTTTAAAATACATTTCTAGATCAATGTAAGTAAATAAAGAACCATGTTAAGAAGTCTCAATAACAACCCGTCAAAGTGCCGAATATGAAAATTCAAGAGAACGAGAAAATGAGAACTTTTCTCCATGTCAAAAAGGTGTGGTGGAACATATGGCGATGCATGCAGGCCAAAGTGGCCCCTGAGACACCGCACCCCCGGCCCCGGAAACTACCTTTTCGAGTGTCGCCTCAGTGCCCGGAGAATGTCAAATACAATTATTTCTCGTGATATGAGAGGGGGTTAAAATAAACTTTTATGGTCAGTAAGTAGACACGCAGTCCCGCCAGCCCGAATGTATCGCAAAGTCAATTTCAAACGAAATCAGAATTTACATCGGTCGTCTTGTGAGCGCATCTGCTTGTAGAAACTAGACCACTAACTGACCCGCGCCACATAATGAAAAGGTTAAAGGTTCAACTAATCGATACATAGCGTGCCTTTTAACTCATTTACTCATCATTTCTTCGAATAACTTAAAATATGAATATTTTCCCTTTCATTTTTTTTTATTAGGTCAAACGTCAATCGATTTTCGAGTCGAGAAACCAACGGAATACATCGTATTTCACAGTAAAAATCTAACCATCACTGAAAAGGTGAACTAACTCAACTCCAGACTCAAATTATCTTCCGAAATTGTGAGCTGAAAAATCTGAACTGATTCTTATGTAACAGGTCCTCATCAACCGCCAAAACAATGAAAAAATCGAGATCAATAAAATGCTGGAGTACTCGGCAGGCCAACAGATATTTTTGGAATTGGATGAAGAGTTACAAAGGGAGGAAAACTACACCCTGGTCCTTAAATACACGACTCGATTGGGCAGGGAACTGGAAGGATTTTATTTGAGTAGTTACGTGACTAGATCGGGTGAAAAAAAGTAAGTAGTTGCTCGGTGTAGTTCATGTTTTACCTTTCAAACACTCAAACACACGCTGTATGCACAACCATGGTACTGTAGACACTCTGATACTAATTCAAGGTAAATTCCAGGTACTTGGCGACCACTCATTTCGAACCCACTTATGCTAGGTCGGCGTTCCCGTGTTTTGACGAACCTCAGTTCAAAGCACGATTCAAGATGTCAATATTAAGAGATCGATTCCACATATCGCTGTTCAATATGCCGATAAAAAGCACCGATGATATAGGATTTTACATGGGAACTGGATTAGTGAGTTGAAGCAATTGTGTTGTCTTCGGATTCAGTAACAGTATCAGTGTCTCCTTCATTTTCCACTATGATAGCCAGTCAGTTTCTCGGAGAAGTGTAGTTGCATCTCATAGTCTGAAGGGGAACAATTATTTATAAAGTATTTAGGTAGGTACCTACTGACTTTACTAGTAGTAGGTGCCTTTGAAAAAGTGTTATCAGAAAGTTTAGCTGGATTGGAATGGTGAAATTTTCATAAAAATTTGCTGTTTTCTGCTTATACAAGGAGCGTTCAAAAAGTAAGGTAACAAAGGCTATTATGAAATAACTATAAATTGTACAAATTTTACAAAATTTGGAAAGATACAACCTTAAACTACTTCTCAATGTAGTTACCTTCCCAATTAAGGCATTTATCCTATCGGTTTACAACTTTATATATGCCTTCCCTCCAGAATTTATCGTCCAACAAATCAAACTGGGCGTTCAAAAAGTAAGGTGACAAGGCTTGCTGTGTTAAAACCAATAGATGGATTGTAAATCTGGCAACGTAGCACAATTCTACAATCTTTTTACGTTAGTACATCAACTTTCCCTCCATTTTAGTATCCGTGTAGACAGTTTCCTGAGCTGCAAACAAAATTATCGCATATGTATTCCGGGATGCTCGCGGAATTCTTTTGGTTTTAGTTCATTTTCTCTCATATGGTACAATGGTGAACTCAGATGGACACTGCGAATAGCTGAACCGCTGTGTACAAGAATTAAAGACCGCAGACCCGAATTGTTAACTCGAAATGTTCGTTTTTTGCAATCAACGCATGACCGCACACTTCTCACGTCACCAGTGGCGGATTTATTGGGGAGGGGGTCAGACACTCCCCTTCAGGCCGAAGAAGAAAAAAAACATTGTGAAAGCACATTACATAAGAATGTAGTGAACGTGTACACCTGCAGTTCTGTAGTCCAATGTGGACTTCAAAATATATCAAGAATCAACTGAGACATCCATCTCGGTTTTGGCGGAGGTGGAAAAAGTTTTATTTTCAAAACACCCCTCTTGGAAAATTTCTAGATCCACCACTGCATATCATTGAGTCATGGTCAGGTATGTTTTCTCGTGGAGGAAAGTAGGGGATATTTGAGCTTTTTTTGATGGAATTCGTTAAGAGGCGTTCTGTATAACATACTGGTAAGATTGGGCCGACAGTGAGAGGATTCTGTATTTTAGCATAGCAATCAAAATGATGAATGCCATGCTGAAGAACACATGAAAAAGTCCACGCCGAAAGACAATAGCGAACAAAAAGTGTTCTGCCGTCGATTAGTAGATTCCAAAACAAACAATTATATGGAGAGTTGATGAAGGCATACTAACCCATTAATTAGATGTAATTATTTTTCGATGATGAATGTCTATCGTTGCATAAAGATGACCATGCCGAAGGACAATTTTTTTAACTCTTAATTTTAGACAATAATATGCGAATACACGAATCTTGTCACAAAAAAACCGGGATTTGATATGCAGACCGTATTGCTCTGATAAGAATATACAATTTGACCATCAATTGCGACGAAAAAATATTGAAATGCCTGTTCTGTGATTGGTTGAAAAAGAGCCATGCCGATGGACTAAAATCGACGGACAATTTTCAAAGCTGGCCATACTGACTCTCACCAGTGAAGATGCGGTTTCAATCTTACCTTATGATTCCTTCATCCATTTAAAGTAGCACTATGCTCAGTTTGTTCTAATATACAGCTTCAAAATTTAGAGGAAAAAAAGACTAATGAAAATCGTTGAAGGACAGCCATGCTGACGGACATTTGATCATGTTTAGTCCAATTTTGACCCATTAACAGTGGATCAAATTTTCATCTGAAAGCTTGAAAAAGTAGAACTAGGTAAGTCATATCTATCAGCGAGAAAGAAAAAATAAAAAAAACAAAAGGCTGTATTATTAATAACTTGTGAGATAATTGAAAGGTAAAGAATCAAAACTCACACTTGCCATTTTACTTCGAGGGCGCAAATAGGCAAAATACTGCACACGGGAGCAGGAACATCTTTACTGCGCCTGTGAATGTGCGATATGTATAACATACGCCACGTTCACAGGTGCAGCAAAGATATTCCTGCACCCGTGTACAGTATTTTGCCTATTCGCGCCCTTGAAGTAAAATGGCAAATGTGAGTTTTGATTCCTTGCTCTTTAATTGCTAGGGACTGAAATATCAACATCTTCGAAGAATAACCCCACTACTGCTTTGCTGGAGTAGAGATAGGTTGTTTGTGTTTATTTCAATTGAACGATTTATATAATTGAATGAATGAATCAGATCATGATTTAGAAATGAATTGCATGATTTTCATGCGAATGTTGAATGAACTGGATGAATTCATAGACTGAATGAACAAATGAATTCTAGACCGCTGAATGAATGAGAGCGGATCAAATGCGACGTAGAGGATTAGGCAAAGAGAAACAGACAAGCATTGACAACCATTGCCACTACGAAAGAAACAAGAAGAGTAGCTCTTCCATAGAAAACCTTGTAGATAATTGAAATTTGAGGCTAAAAAAATGATTATGAGTAATTTTCAACATTTAAATCTTTTGAAATAAATACTTACCAATTTGAGTATTTTCATCTTTTTTTACAACCACTACAAAAAAAATTCTTACGTGGTGGTTCAGTTTTTGTAGCCACTACGAAAGAAATTCTTACGTAGTGGACACAAAATTTTGGGAAACCCCTGCTCCCTTTCCCCGTGGGAATGAATTGAGCGAAACGCTAGAAATCACATTGGGGCACATATACTGACGATCCCCCGCAAAAAAATAGAGGAAATCATCCTTCTGAAAATTTATATATGTAATAATGAAATATGCCTTTTTTCTGAAAATTACCCTTTTACCAACGTTCCCGTTCCCATCTCTCGTTCTCGTTCTCAACCTAGTCCTGTTCCCATTCCTGTTTCCTGTTCTCGTTCTCAGTCCCATCATATTCTTGTTCTCGTTCGTTCTTCCAACACTTTGGACAGCGAATTCTACAGGAAAGGGATTCATTAATTCGTAAACCAATTTGTAAATAAATACCTCAATCGGGAAGATAACTTCGTTGAGAAGTAGTTTAAGGTTGTATCTTTACAAATTTTGTAAAATAAAGTTTTTACAATTTATAGTTATTTCATAATAGCCTTTGTCACCTTAATTTTAGAACGCCCCTTGTATACGATGGTGAATACCGAAATTCTACCATAATATTGGATTTTGAATTCATTTTATTTGCGTATGCTTTATTCTCTGCTATAGCATTAATACGAAGACATACATTTAATTGAATCACAATAGAAAGTACGTGTATTTGAGTGAGATTAACAAGTATCAAAATCTGATGCATTTATTTAAGAAACCAAAACACACAATAGGTGTAGTTTAAAGGCTATTTAAAATGGAAAATCCAAGAACTGTTCAAAATTATTCCACGCTAAAAGCTGCGCATAGTAACTGGATAATCTAAATTTACTTAATTTCTCAGGTGAGAGACGATTTCTACGAGTCGGTGGAAATGAGCACGTACTTAGTCGCCTTCGTCGTCTGTGACTACAATCACACTCATACCAAAACGTCGAAAGGGATATCAGTTAGTGTGTACGCCCCAACAGATCTCCTGCCTCAAGCTAACTTCGCTCTCAACACAGCCACGACAATGATGGAGCATTACGAGGAGTTTTTCGGAGTACCTTATCCTTTACCGAAGCAAGGCAAGTCATCCTTACTGTCTCATGAAATCGAAACCTCTCCTTCGACTAACATCTGACTACACGTAAAAAAGAAATTTTTTGTTTCTTATAAACATTGGATGTTTCAATTCATCGCAGATTTGATCGCCATTCCTGACTTCGGTGCCGGTGCTATGGAAAATTGGGGTCTCATTACATACCGCGAAACTTCGATCCTTTACGACGCCGAAGAAACCTCAGCAGCTGCCCATCAATGGGTTGCAGTGGTCGTAGCTCATGAATTAGCCCACCAGGTAAACCCATCGTCGTGAACTTTATCATCTTTCATAACCGAACACTTTGCTAACTATACTTCTCTTGTAGTGGTTCGGTAACCTGGTGACCATGCGGTGGTGGAATGATCTCTGGCTGAACGAAGGTTTCGCCAGTTTCTTGGAGTACCTGGGGGTCGACCACGTGATGCCAGGCTGGAGCATGATGGACCAGTTTATTCTGGACAAAACGCAACAAGGACTACATCTGGATGCCCTATCCACGAGTCATCCTATATCAGTTACTGTGTATGATCCGGTTGAAATCGAAGCCATATTTGATTCGATTTCCTACAGCAAAGTAAACTGCAATACCATAAAAATCTACCTGCGCACTTGATGAGTTGTGGAAGCATGACAGAGAACCCTCACAAGCGGTTGTAATTACAGGGTGCGGCGATTTTGTACATGTTGGAGAAGTTCCTATCGCAGGATATCCTGAGACGAGGGCTCAACGATTACCTCAACATACATAAGTACGGGAACGCTGATACAAAGGACTTATGGACGGTTCTAAGTAAACATACCAATCAAACTTTGGAAGTTAAGGTCAGTATTAAATTTGCTGTGTATTTTGAAAATGAATAACATTACGTAGTGTTGGTAGCGTCCGTGGGTAACTTTTGAATTACATTCAGTCGATAGCAGTATGAAAGGACCTTTATCTCGAACTCATATCACGAACAATTTATTGCTTGTGAGTGTAAAGAGTGACAGCCGTTAATTGGATGTCATAGTTTCGTTTTCGCTGCTGACACAATTAATGACAGTGAAATATGATTTTCGAAAAAGTTCTCGCGTTTTTTTTTGTCTCGAATTCGTACGCTCACGTGTCAGTTTTCCTTCTTTGCCATCGGAGAATAACTTTTCAAAGCATTCATTTTCTTTGATCTCACTCTTAAATTTCAGTCCTTTCCTCTTCCAAAAAGTGGACGAATTTTACTGTTTTTTATTCCTTATATTTGTTCTTTCAACAGAAATTTCAGTGCTCACGATCACTTTCAAGCACGTGTGTTTTCATAGGTACTGTGAATGAATGTAGCAATGGAGAATGATTGAATGAATAACCATCAATGGATTGTTAAAGGAAAATATGTGAAATGTCAATTAGAAGCCTGAATGAATAACCATCAATGGATTGTTAAAGGAAAATATGTGAAATGTCAATTAGAAGCCGCCCCGGGTTTACCTGCAGGCAGTACAAGCAGCAGTTGGCGTGGCTGATTTTGAAGGGCGGTCGAATTTTGAGAATTAGCTTTTTCCCAAAGGTTGGATGTTGAATGGGAACAGATATGTACGAAAACATTTTTCCGGCTAGGCAGCTGGGGGGCCCGGGTGCTCGCAATCGGCCTTAATCTTAATCCGGGGCTGAGTAAAAGAACGAAAAAATACACGATACATTGGAAAGAATGCTCTACATTCGTACTTCAAAGAACTGAAATTGAAAAATAATGAAGCAAATTGCTCTCATTTTCATTTATTAGGCATCTCAGTTTACTTTTCAATAAATTTCATGAATAAGGACCTTTGATCCGCCCAGATTACACGAATCTAAAGTTATTTTTTACTGCCCATACTTAAATTTCTTCATCGAGATCAGACAGTCGCGTTTTTAAATGTTCAGTTTCTTAGGGGAGGGGGATTAATAATGAAATGAAAATGAATGCTGAACCTTTGACTGCAGGGTACATAGATAAACTGATAATGGTCTTATTTGTTTGAAGCCAGGCTGGAAGTCGAGAACCAAAGGCGAAGTGGTCCATCTGGCAACCGGGCAAAGTTCGGACCTGGCCCAAATATAGCTTGATGATCCTAGAATTGAGGCCTTCCAAAACGCGCTCAGTCCAAATAATCAAAAATCGAGTTTTTAGCGCAATCTGGAGGAGGAAGTCAAAAGGCACCTTTCAGAGTTGGTTTCCCCATTTTATCACAACTTAGAGCCAGCTAAACCTTTCTTTCGTTCTTTCTTACAATTGTCTGACTTACTTGTTTTTTTCAAATTTTATGAATATAAGACTCTTACGACTGTAAGTCATACTTGCTTTTTCCTGTGGGGGAGATACAAGGATGTCTGAAGGGTGGAGGAAGGGGGGCATTGTTCACGTCGTCTCTAAGCTGTATTTTTCGATTTACGACAGTTCCTAGATCAAGATGTACGAATGTTGACCTTTCATATGTATGGCATGGTCTGCCAAAACGAGCTAAATCCACGACTTCCCCCACTTTGCACTCCTGTAGCTCAAAGACTGTTCGCCCGCCAACCTTCATACTTGGGTGGTATTAGCATTGACCCCTCCTCTTCCCATCCATGCAATTGAATCAGTGTTACCACACATCGTTAGCGAGTCAGAATGTGTTTTTTTTTCGATTTCCCAACATTTCATTTTTTGGACTAAGCGCGTTTTGGAAGTCAGGTCCTCAATTGATGTACCATCTTCAAGCCACTTCAGTGCTTGTTTACGACTCTTCAAGAATTCTTCAAGATTCTTGCTATGTTGTAGATTTTTTTTTTAAATTCTTTAAGACATGTTTAAGACTCTTTACAGGTCTTACGGACTCGGTCAACACTATCCTAATCCTCGAAAATTATTAAAAACTTCTCAGATTCTTTGATATTTTCTATACTTTTAGAAACACTGAGATACTTTCTTATAACAGTTGTTTTAGCCGTTTTGCGATTCATCTGTATGAGTGTAAAACTCTATAATACTCGTTCAAGCTCCTTAAATCTCGTTTAAAACTTTTCAAGACTTCTGAACATGTTTTTTACTTCGAGATTCTTTTCAAGACTATTCCTGGCTTGACTGAGGTTTTTGAAACTATTCTCGACATTATTCGGACTAATTGAGATTTTTTCATACTTATTCAAAATCCTTTGAAAATCATCTAGACGGGTTTAAGATTCTTCGAGATTACGCACGCCTGGCCGGGGGTGCGGAGATGCAAATGCATCCAGGCCTTTCGACCTATGGTGGCCTTGAGATTGTTTAGTTTTGTTTCAGCCTTTTTCGAGATTCATCTGGATGAGTGTAGAACTCTTTGACACTCGTTCAAGCTTCTTAAATCTCGTTTAAAACTTTTCAAGACTTCGGAACATGTTTTTCCTTCGAGATTCTTTTCAAGACTATTCCTGGCTTGACTGAGATTTTTGAAACTATTCTCGACATTATTCGGACTAATTGAGATTTTTCATACTTATTCAAGATCCTTTGAGAATCATCTAGACGGGTTTACGATTCTTCGAGATTACGCACGGCCTGTCCGGGGGGGGGGGTGCGGAAATGCAAATACGTCGCGAGCCTTTCGACCGGTGGCCTTGTAGGTCCTTTTTGTCACAATCTACATTGCCGAAAAAATTCTTAATTTGTTGACCAGGTCCCTTAAGTTTTGCATTCCAAGAATTTATACGCGAGGCCGTGCCTGTGAGAGATTCATTAAGATTTTTTAAATCTTGCTTTAGATTTCTCAAGACTTCCTTAGGACGCTTAAAAACGCGACTGAAACTTATTTTGAGACCATTCTATGCTTCACTGAGACTTTTTAAACTCTTCAGATTTAGTTGAATGATTTTACGGCGGATTCAAGGTTTTTTGACTTTTCAAGGTTTCCCCAAACTTGTTTATTTTAGGGCCTAGTCGAGTCTTAAGAAGTCTTAAATAGGTCCATACAAGTCTGGGAAAATTCTGAAAGAGTGTGAAAAAGTTTCTGTACAGCATTAAATAATGATTTAAACAAGTCCGAAAAGCTGTAGAAATAATCTGGGACTAGTCTGGATGAGTCTTGAAAAATGAATCACGCTGATAGAATTTTTCAAATGTATGAGGATACATTCCTTCTCCCTAAACCGAGGAAAAAGTTGAAAATACCCATTTTTCAGTTTTCCTAAGCGACTCTAAAGGAGTTTGTAGGAGTATGGAAGAGTCTGAAAAGATCTGTGTAGAGAGTAGAGTAATAAATCCGAAAACGTTTTAGAAATAGCCTTGAACAATTCTGAAAGGGTCTTGAAAAGTAAAACAGTCTGAAAGAATTTCAAAGAAGTATGGGGGATATATTCCCTCCATCCTCCTTCTCTTCCGGAAAAAAGTTAAAATACCCATTTAACTGTTTATCTTAATGAGTCTTAAAGGGTCTCATAAAAATCTGAAAGAGTATAAAAAAGTCTCGGTAGAGTCTAAAATAATAATCTTGTACAAGAATGAAAAAGTTTTGAAGATGACCTTGAAGAATTCTAGAAGCGTCTTGTAGAAGAAAATACGTCTGAAAGAATTTTTTAAAAACTATGAGGCTTCTCTCCGAACCAGGGAAAAAATTACAGAATACCTATTTTATTGTTTATCTTAACGAGTCTTGAAGGGTTTTTAATAAAGGTCTGTAAAAATCTCAAAAAAGGCTTTCTAGAGTGAGGAATAATAATCTTAAATCAGAAAACAAGTCTTCTGGAAGACTCTCGCCGAGGAAAATACGTGTCAAAGAATAAATTTTTTAAAGATACATATGTATATGGGGATAAATCCCCTCCTTCTCTCGAACTTGGAAAAATTAAAAATCACTAATTTTTACGTTCAAATCGCTGGAAAAATCCTCGCAACTATATGTAGTTTTACCCGCAAGCTTTTTTTTTTAAACTCTCAAAATTATTAAGCTATCCTAGTAGAGGAAAAATGAGGAGGTCCATTTAAAATGTACTGGGAGGCGTCACCCATTTTCGATTGAAAACTTGCCCCAAAAACAGGGCTGGCATCAGTAAACAATTAAGTGTATGTTTTAGTGCTGAGTCAGCAAAAATTGAGTGAATAGTATAGTTGGCTGTGGCAATTGTGTTTGTTGTAATAGTTAGTGAGGAGAAAAGTGAATGTCTGTCCTGTGCCCTTGATCGCGTAACACAATCCAGAGCCCCCCTTATAGAATCGATCCAGAACCCCCTCATTCACAGTCAAACTGAACGTATTTTTGTATAATTTAGTTTGAATATGAAATATAACAATCAAAAAGGTACTGATGAGCCGAGAACCATATAACGCTGATACCAGTGGGAAACATGACAATGGACTCATCCTATGTACTCATTACATCAGAGTACGACCTTTGCCGGTTGAAAAATCTGTAAAAATGCTCGAAAACTGGACGTTTTATCATTCGAGGTATTAGGAGAATAGGGATTACTCATGTCTGGTTGTCTGAGGAGGGGTTTGGTTAGCCGAGTGGATAGCGCGCTAGTCTCGGAATCCGGAGGTCCCGAGTTCGAGCCCACGTAGCAACTCGCTATATAGGCCAGTTTTTCGGTAAGATGAGAAGAGGGCTAAGACAGCCCTAACAGCCTCCCCGACGTCTCTGAAGTAATGCTCGATGGGGTGGGTTCCAGGGCTCGGATTGAGAGTAAAATTAGAAAAGACAACTCATAGATCTCTTCGTGCTATCGAAGTTTACATAGAGTTATCAGAAGATTAGGAAATAATCAAATTTGGAATTTCCAAACAGGATAGAACTTGAAGCGCTCTTATCAGAAAGAATTTTCCCACACCGCGTCAACTGACCCGGTAGTTACACAGAGAGCATTGCGATTACCATTTCCAGGAACTAATTTCATCATCCTAATTAATTTTCTTTGGGCTTTACCACCCTAGATTAAATATGGTGGTTTGGAATGTGTCGATTCGCGATGTATGTTTCTCTGTACAGTACTGGATCAACTCGATAAGGGGGCTCTGGAATGTGGTACCCTCAGGGGTAGGAGACAGACATTCACTTTTTCCCTCTCGTCACCATCTATTATAAAGGTTCCTGTAATCAGCTATACTATACACTCATTTTTGCTGACGAAATACTAAAATATACAATCCATTTTTTGCTGACATCAGCCCTATTTTTGGGACAAAGTTTTCCTCCGAAGACGAAGAATTGGGCCATGTCTCCCTATACATTCTAAATGAACGGCATCAATGTATTCCTCATTTCCACTTATCTCCCTCGTCCCTTTCAGAATCTTTCTGTTACCGCTCTACTGCCCAAAGTCACTTAGTTTTTGAGCTTTTGAAGTCACGGTATTAGCAGTGTTGAACTGGTTATTATTCCACGTAATGGACAGGTAATATACAGCGGCGTAACTAGGATTTTTTAACGGGGGGGGGCAGAAAGGGCCACGAATTTTTGAAGGGGTTCCCAGTTTTAAAAACTTTCGCTTTATTTTATCTAATACTATAAATTTTACAAAATTTTCAAATTCAGCGGGGGGCCACAGGGGGGCAAGATTTTTTAGGGGGGCCTGGCCCCCTGGCCCCTTCTTGGTTACGCGCCTGGTAATATATATCCCACGAATTTGAGCTCGACTTGATAAAGTTAACAAATTCCCCATTTTATGAGAACATACTTTGACTTTCGATTTACAGTCATCCACAAAGGACACGAAAATGAAATTATAAGACAATTTATTCTTCCGCATCGAAACTCTCCCACGGAAAACGCAAAAATTGTTTTCTCGAAAATATCCAGATGCTATGCTGAGTCAATAAAATCTCGCTGATTGTTATTACTTTTCAAAATAAAATGAAAATTGCAGAAAATGTTTTAAGATAATGATGAATATTATTTTGTAAAGGGTTTTTGTGGGGTAGAGTGATGGAGAAGGGGAGGTAGAGACTAGAAAGAGGGTAAAGAAAAGACAGTCATGATGAAGAATATTATTTTTTAACTTTCTCCCACGGAGAGAGAGTGGGAGGAGGTAATGACCTACGATTGTTACAGTGGTGGCCCGTAAAACTAATTATACCGAAGGCCTGTCTGGTACCACTCCGTCCCCATCAGGAATGAAGAAGAAATCTTGCCTTAATCGCAGAGTATGCTGAAAACTAACATGGGTTCTTGTGGCTCAGAATACTTTGGTATTAATTTACTGTTCGAGCTACAACCAAAACCACAGTTTTGGCTTTCGAGTAGTAGTCTATCATAATCAAGGGTCTGAACAACTGAATACCGAAGCAGTACACTGAATATTGTTGATAACCAGGGCTGCTTAGCTAAACTAAAGCTTTTAGCCAATAGTCGATCGATTTGGCCTAAAATTAGCTAGCCATTAGCTAGTTGATGAGACCACGTTAGCTGTTAGCCGAAGCCACTCATTTGGAAACGTTAGCGTTTAGCTAAGTTTTCAGCCCTTCCGATTAGCTAAGCAGCCCTGTTGAAAACACGTTGTCGACAATCCTGAAGTAAACGGATAGCAAACCCTGTCAATACTTCCAGTTCTCGACCATGTTTCGGATAGTGATGTTCTTAGAGCGGTGGGGTGGCGTAACCGGGGGTCTAGATCCGCCTTACGACGTCAAATAGTATCACCTCTCCCCCTTTGGACAAGACCAGACCTCCGTCGAACACTAGGCGGCTCTCCACTGGAGTGGTATGAATAGGATATTTTTCCATTACCGTCGAACTTAGAATATACAATATGAATAGGTAAATGTACAATTAAGTTCATCTCACGTAATCGCACACCAATTAATCATGCCCTGTAATCACTTTCCAGTCAATTATGGACACGTGGACTCGCCAAATGGGTTTTCCTTTAGTCTCAATTAGACGAGAAAACGCAACGACCGGAACATTCGTCGCCACGCAAACACGATTCCTGCTCACTGAAAAAGTACCCAACATTACCACTGCCAGACAGCCGAATTCTCCATTCAAATACAAATGGTATATTCCACTGAGCTTCTACACCGACCGTTCTACTTTCAGAAACGTCGACACTTTGTGGATGAATATGACCAACAGTAAGTAGAAAGAACATACAGACAACCTAAGGAAACATGCCCGTAGGCACCAATAGGAGCTTGGGGGCTTAGCCCTGCCAATTCTCTGAAAGCCCTCCCAAAAAATTGAAAAATTATACCAGCAAAATAATTTTTAGCATTGCCCCCCCCCCTCGTGAGCCCCTCCCCACTTCAAGTCCTCTACCTTCCTTTATGAACATGTCAAATAGCTAAAAGAACTGGCCAGTTCATTATTGTTTTAACCTTGTACACTATAATTAATTTGAATACCTGCATCCACTAGCTCCTCTCATCCTCTGGTAAATCACTCACTTCACTGATTTTACTTCACAGTAACATTTGACGCTGATCCAAGAGTCGTGTGGATAAAGGCCAACGTAAATCAGTCAGGCTATTTTCGTGTCAATTATTCCCAGGAGTTATGGGAAGCAATTATAACGCAACTGCAAAAAGATCACACGGTGTTTAGTCCAGCAGACCGGGCGAGTTTGATTGATGATGCGTTCACATTAAGCAGGTGATGACCAGAAACTGCTTTTTCAAATGAAGAGCTTTTTACCAAAGTGGCCCAAGTCAATTTTTGTCGAGTTTGTATATGCCACGCAATTACCACAAGAAAAACAGTCAAAGATAGTACCAATCGAGTGTGAACAAAAGTATCATCCTATCATCTTTCGAAATATTGTGAGAGGCCGTCAAAGTTGGTGACCAACCTGACTTAGGCCACTGGTCATAAAATACTGCATTAAGACAACCAAAATATAGGAAGTTTTACTAGCATGAGCATTTGAGGAGTTATCTGTCAAAAGGGCCTCTAACGAATAGGATTCCTATGTCAGGGGCCCTTTTGACAGATAACTCCTCATTTGCAATTCGGATTCCGCAGGCCTTGTGGCGCGCTGCTGTCGTCTTACTGATAAGAAAATGAAAGAGTGATATCAAGGAAGCCTAAGTATGAAAATAAAAGTAAAAGAATCAGAAGTAAAGTGTAATGAAAAGTGAAACACCAAACTAAAACGAATAAGAAACCAAACTACAATATTGACAAAGAATATTCACGGATTTGTATCGTTCTATCATCACTGTTTTCTTGATTATAAAAACGTCCACTAGATGCCGCCCATTTTGTTGCGGAATCCGAATTGCACTAGAAGAGACCTATTATGAAACTTTTATCACGATACTACAAATCGTTACAGTGGTAACTTGATACAATTGTAATGATTTGTGGAATAATCGTGATAAAAGTTTCATAATAGGTCTCCTGGCCACAGACGCGTAACCAAGGAGGGGCCAGGGGGGCCAGGCCCCCCTAAAAAATCTTGCCCCCCCTGTGGCCCCCCGCTGAATTTGAAAATTTTGTAAAATTTATAATATTAGATAAAATAAAGCGAAAGTTTTTAAAACTGGGCCCCCTTCAAAAATTCGTGGTCCTTTCTGCCCCCCCCCCGTTAAAAAATCCTAGTTACGCCGCTGCCTGGCCACTTTGGAAACAAACTTCAACTTAAAACGCATAGAACATCAAACCTAACATAGAGCGTTCAGACCACGACTGGATTATACTTCATCCTATTCTCTACCAGATCGCGTTGCTATTTCAGAACCGCAAAAAAGCAGCCACTTTGGGAAAAAGCTCTTCATAATAGTTAGCTGGCCGTATTGCTGGATACTTCTGATCTAATGGTGAATTTTACCTGTTTTTAGGGCTGGCGTAGTTAACGTAACACTGCCGCTAAGATTATGCATGTACCTTCGTAATGAGCGATTCTATGTGCCATGGGCTACGGCTCTAAATCACTTGCAAAACTGGAGTAAATTCCTGTCCGAAGCGTCTCCTTATCGAATGTTCCAGCAGTACATGAAATACCTGCTAGAACCGGTATCAAAAGAGATCGGATGGGAAGACACGGGTCCACATTTAAAAAAGTAAGAGGCGGCTCCAGGTACGATTTTCATCTCAGCACAAAAAAAGTCTTGATCATTACTTTTCGTTCACAGATTACTGAGGTCTGATGTCTTAGCAAGTGCTGTGTTGTGCGAAGTGGAGCCAATAACCACGGAAGCAAAAACCAAATTTAAAAAATGGATGCAGGAGGGCGTTCGAATATCGCCGAATTTGAGAGAGGTTGTGTACACAGCAGGTAGGTCAAACTGAATTGCAGAAGATGGAATACAGAATTAACGAGCGAGTTCTTTAGATTTTTAGCGTGTTTTTTGTTACAGGTATCAAATATGGCGGCGTAAAAGAATGGCAATATTGTTGGGCACGGTATAATTCAACTCGAGTTCCTAGTGAAAGAAAATTATTACTTAAGGTTTTAGGAGCTGCTTCGGATCCTTGGATATTACAAAGGTAGGATATATCTTAATGTAGGCAGTTTGTGGTGATATTCCTTAGTATCTTGAAATCATGACAAGTAGGTTGCGTCTCTCCATTTTTCTCCCTCCTGTATTAATATTTTCACTTTTGATAATGATTTACACTATGTATCCTTCATTATCTGCGCTTCATATCCCATTCTTCAACTTTTCCTTTCCAGTTCTTTCTCTCAACCATTCCTTCCAGCAGTAATGACAATATCCCTGGAGGTCTTGTATTATGACCTATCATTTTAACTCCTGTTTTTACAATTATATTCCAAATTTCTCGTTTCCCTCCTATTCGCCTCACTACTTCCTCATTCCTGATCTTTTCTGTCCATTTGCAGGGTGTTTACTCAATACAAATGAGTGAAATTCATAATTCTTCATGACCTTTGGATGGCTTTTTTCATGCGATTTTTCGAGTAAGCCCGCTCCCTGCTCGCCGATGATTTCATCAACTCCTGCTGCTTTACCTACTTTCATTTCTTTCAGAGCTCATCAAATTCTGATCCCAAAGTAGGATCTCCTCTTTCTTCTTCCTCCACACTATCTTCTCCTTCCATACATTCACTTACCTATACCTGCTCCATTCTTATACAGTTTCGTAACATATCTCACCCATCTTTTTACTCTGTCTTTGTTAGAATCTAACAATTTTTCTTTTCCATCAGAGTTAGTTCTCTTTCTTCTTGCTCCAGAATATCATTTTACTTTGTTATATGTCTGATCGGTTTTCCTATGTACTTTTGCTCCCCAATTTCCTAGAACTTCTGATTACGAGTAATCCATTTTTCTTTTGCATTCTTATCTTCTCTCTTTATTTGATATGTCAATATGCCTTATATTTTTCCTTACCTTCTCTATCATTGGCTTGTTTATACTTTTCCTTCCTTCCCTTAACTCTAATACTGCCCTTTTCATCCATGGTTACCCCATTTTTATTATTTGAGAACCTATTTTCTTCCTTGCTGCTAAATTTAATATTTAATATATATATTTTTAGCGTATCCACTTCCCTTCAATATCATTTCCTTGCTTTGATTAGGAAGTTCATACTTGTAAATATTAAGCCTGCGGAAAGTATAGCTATCTCAGTATGAAGCGCACCAATCATCTTTCTCGACTCTGTAGACAACAGCCAGAGACTCTTTGAACAAGTTCTATCGGACTTCATTATAGTGTATAATTTATCTGCAAATTACAGATACCTTTTATCGACCTTAAATCGAGACATGATCAAACCGCAAGATGTAAAAACGGTGCTCGGAGTAGTAGCCGCGAATCCAGATGGTCAGTTACAAGCCTGGCGACACCTGAAAGCTCATTGGAGCACGCTGCAATCTCTATTTGGAAACGGGACCTTTACCATGGGAGGCTTAATCACTGCCGTTACCTCGCATTTCGCGTCGGAGTACGATTACAAAGAAGTAAGAATACAAAGTCTGCCATCTCCTCCATTTATGAGAAAAGACACGCCTTAACATGACGAAAATGTTGTTTCAGGTTGCTGATTTCTTTCGTCCGATGGACGTTGGCTCGGGCACTCGAGCTCTCCAACAGAGTTTGGAAATGATTCAGCTTAACGTGTACTGGGTGAAGAAAAACGAAGAGGGCATTTTTCAATGGCTCAAAAGTAACGAGCATTTCAAGTACTAAAACTCCAGTCGGTTGATTGTAGCGTAATTCAAAAGTGAGCAAAAAGAACCACGCGGATCGGCACGGGCAAGAGGTGATTCGCTCAAGCATATCAGTTTACGTAAACGAAGACGATGTTACAGAGGATGGTGCCTGAAGTTTCTTTCCTCGCTGATTTGTACAAATTACAAAATAGGTATAAATGTCAAAAGACGTCGATGTTTTTCGAATTTTTAATATATGTGTTTTATGGACTGAACAAAATGATTGTGACGTAAATTATAACAAATGAACTTTTTTTATTTTGTTACGAGAAAAACGGTGTAGTACTTTTTTTTTTTTAAAGAAGTAGTTTTATTAAATCGTGCTTTTCAATAAAATACGAAGAAAAATGGCGAGGTGGAGTTTTTCATGTTCGAAACTTTCAACGGCTCCGAGAGAAGAGCCACCTCATTGAGTAGAGGCTCTAATACGTAGAGTATAAAGTATAATATTATGGACAGTGAATACCCCTAACATCCTACAGCGAACACAACGACTACATTATCAATCTAGGTGGAAAAGTGCGTCCTGTAACCCTCCGTCGGTTCGCATGAACAAGACATTACCATTGCAGAGTGTGTTCGCATCAGATCGGAAAGAATGGTACTGTGCGTGTACATGTCATGGACAGCTTACTCAACGTCGTGAAACACGTGGCTAGTAAGCGAACTGCGACTGCATACTCTTCAGCGCAGAGAAGGAAAACTCTAACGCGACAAAACCGTGGGGAAAGGATGGCAAACTACTCCGACTAACCTGCCCAGGAGAGCTGCATGTCAAAACCACGCCTCCCAACGTCCGGTATCGGATATGGCGCATGAAGAAGTGTGAGGCATATAGTCTAGTTCTATGGATCAGAAACATTCTTTTCAACTTTGTAAGTTCCTCCACTACCGCAATTTTTGTGAAACTGGGAATCGGGGTACTAACATGGACCTAGGTATAAACAACCTTAAAAGATTCAAAAAATTCACCAAAAAAAGTTTTATTTGAGGGGAAAATACAAAATTATAGCTACGAATAGTTTTCACAAACGTTGAAGTCTCACTTTCAGCTCCCAAACATTTGATATGAGTTCATTGTTGACACCTTCTAGCACATTTAATTAAATTGTCTCCTTATCAGTGCTGCCAGATTTAATTTTCAAACATCCATACTTGAAAATTTTTCCTCTGGTAAATACGGATTTGTCTGGATTTTTATTTCAAAATTTTACTCGGATTGTTTTGTATTGATGGGAGATGTATTAAAATTTACTCTCATCAGTATAGTTAGTTGTGAAAAACTAAAAATATGTATATGGAAATACACCTGTAGCAAGCCCAAAGATTGTAAAAGGAAAATCACGTGAATCAATCTAACAAACAGATACTGGAACCGGGCAGTGTTGGAAGAAAGAACAAGAACAAAAACGGCATGTTCTCGGTTCTCAGGAGAACGAAAACGGGAAACGGGAACAGGACCAGGTTAGGAACAAGAACGAGAACGGGAACATTGGTAATTATAGGGTAAGGAGAACGAAGAGCATGAATGAAAACCATGCAGTTAGAGAAGAACAAACAAGAACGGGAACAAGATGATTTTTGCGTTCTTCCAACACCTTTGCAGCTGGCGCAAAAGTAAAATTCTGAAAGCCTAAAACCATTAATTATATATTTTTTTAATGAAAACTTGTGGGCTTTGCGGCCCTTCTCCACCATGCTCCTCCTCACACACCGTGACGCCCTTCCTCACTGCGGCCATCCTCGCGTCCTCCATCTCCAGGAGCTTCCACTTCTACCGAGGGTACCTCTAGTGAAACGTGAGATTAAGATATAGGAGAGGCCACCAGGAATTTATTCCCACAGAGGGGAAGGCAGAGGTGGTTTTTACTGTTTAGTGTACAGAAAGCCCTCCTTCACCATAAACCCCCTCCCAAGGGTAGGCTACCCCAGGAGAAATGAGCAATTAAGGGGCAGGGTAGGCAACCCTCAGTGGTTTTTTTCTCCCAGAGGTGGTGGCGGCGGATTTTACTAAGCTCCCTCCTCCACCATGAACCCCCTCCCAAGGGTAAGATACCCCTGAAGAAATGAGCAATTGAGGGGCCGGGTAGGCAACCCGCAGTGGGTTTTTCTCTCCCGGAGGTGAAGATGACGGATTTTACTTTTTTTTGTATACAGAGAGATAGAGAGAAATCAACCTGTAATACTCGGATGCTGGAAGAACAAACGAAAACGAAAAGAAAAATGGCATGTTCACGTTCTAGTTCTCAACAAGAATGAGAATGAGAACATGATGGGATTGAAAACGAGAACGGGAATGGGAACAATATGGAAATGGTAACAAGAATGAGAACATGAATGGGAACAAATACGAGAATGGGAATGAAAAAGAGAACGGGAACGTTGGTAATTTTAAGATAAGGAGAACAAAGAACATGAATGAGAACCATGTGGTGTGAGAAGAACAAACGGGAACTGGAACAATGATTTTTGCGTTCTTTCCCAAACTGAACCCGGGGGGGTGGGGTTTGTACGCAATTTGCAAACTCCGCTAGAACGCTGTAACGCTGGAAGAAAAGTGCTGCGTTCGTTTTTTGTGGGTTTTTTTTTTTTTTTTAATCTTTTTTTTTTTAATTTATTTAAAATAAATTTGCCTTTTACACTCCCTTACCCCCATAAAAACAAATCTTATTTTCGAAAAGATTATTTTCAATTTCAAAAGATTTCAAGTTTCCCTGGGCCTGACGGGAAAAAGGACCTCAGCGCAAAAATGTAAATTTTACAGGAGAGGGATGAACAAAATTTATAACGTTTTCCTTCGAGACTTCAACTTTTGGGGAAATTTTTTTTTTCAGGAAAAGGGTTTTTAAAAAAAAAAAATTTTTTTTTTTAGGGGGAAAAAAATTTTTAAAAACCGAAACGGGGAAAGGGGGGTTAAAAAACTTAGTCCAAAAAAAAAAAAAAAAAAACCGAAAAGTTTTTTTTTTTTTTTTTTTTTTTTTTTTTTTTTTTTTTTTTTTTTTTTTTTTTTTTTTTTTTTTTTTTTTTTTTTTTTTTTTTTTTTTTTTTTTTTTTTTTTTTTTTTTTTTTTTTTTTTTTTTTTTTTTTTTTTTTTTTTTTTTTTTTTTTTTTTTTTTTTTTTTTTTTTTTTTTTTTTTTTTTTTTTTTTTTTTTTTTAAAAAAAAAAAAAAAAAAAAAAAAAAAAAAAAAAAAAAAAAAAAAAAAAAAAAAAAAAAAAAAAAAAAAAAAAAAAAAAAAAAAAAAAAAAAAAAAAAAAAAAAAAAAAAAAAAAAAAAAAAAAAAAAAAAAAAAAAAAAAAAAACTTTAACGGGTAATGACAACAAAAATTTCAAAATTTCCGCAAAACCTTAAAACCTAAGAAAAGTTTTTGTGACCCTTTCCCCCATTTTTTTCACAAAAGGAAAGGGGGTTTTCAACTTCTTTTTTTTATGTTAAAATAAATTTTCCCTTTTTCTTATCAATTACCCCAAAAAAAGGAAACTTTTTTGGGAAGTTTTTTTAAAAAAACCCCAAAAAAAGAAAGGGGGTTCATTTGGCCCCTACCGGAAACGGGACCCCCCCAAAAATTTTTGAAAATTTTTACGGGAAAAAGAAAAAATTAAATTTTTTTCTTCGAATTCAATTTTTAAAGTAGAATTTTTAAACCAAAACTTAAAAATTTTTTTCCAAAAAATTTTTCCCTAGTTTTTTTTTGGGCCATAAGCTTTTTTCGTAAACAACAGCAAATAAAGTGGGGTGGTTTTATTCCTTTTTGTTCCAAAAGGGAAAGGGCCCAAAAACTTCTTTTTTTAAATTCTTAGTTTTAATAAAATAAAATAAATTTGAAAAAAAAATCTGTAAAAAGTAACAAATATTAAAAAAAAATTTTTTAAGCAAAAAATTTTAAAAATTCCAGTTATCTCTATTTTTCCCCAACATTTCCAATAAGCCTTAGTTTTTTAAAAAATTTTTTTAACTCGGTAATTGGGGGTTTTTTAAAAATTTTACCCGCGGGCAAAAAAAAGGGAAAAATAAATTTTTCATTTCCGGGTTTTTTATTAACTATGGCTTTTTTTTCCAAACATTTTCTTTTTTTGAGATTTATTGGGAAATCCCCTTTATTCACAAAAAAAACGGTTTTTCCTTCTTTTTGGGAAAATTGGGTTAGTAAAATAAAAAACCCCACGGCCGGATTTTTTATTTTTTTCTAAATACCTTTTTCCAAAATTTTGGGAACAAAAACCGCCTAACCCAATAACTTATTTTGTTTTTTCTAACACTTTTTGGGGGGAAAAATTTATAAACCCCTTAAAAGGCCAAAATTAAATTCAAGGAAACCCAAAGGAAAGGGGGAAAAATAGGGTTTTAATAAATTTATTTTTTTACCAAATAAAAACCGTTTTAAAACAGGGGGGGGGGTTTCCACCTGAAGGGTTACTCCCGACAAATAAATTTTTACAAAACTATTTCGATTTTTAAATTGGTAAAAAACAAACCCCAAAACCCCATTATAATAAGGTTTTGACCCAAATTTTTTCCCCAAAAGAAAACGTTCTTAATTTTCACGGGTTTTTTCCAAAAATTTAAAAAGGCCCCGGGTTTAAGGGCCCAAAAAATATCCAAATAAAAAAAGGAATTCCTATAGAGGCTTCCAACGGGTATCCAATTAAGAGAAAAAAAAAAAACTTTTTTCCCCCATATTTTAAATCCAGTAGAATTTTATGGCACAAAACAAATATTTTAGGCCTAAGAAAATTTTATGCGGACCAAGGGAAATTTAAAAGACCAAGGCCCAAGAAATCCAAAAAGGCAACCCTTTTAAAATTAAAAAAACCCCGGGGGAAAGTCCAAAAATTTTGACAAAAATTAAAAATCTTTAAACCCCCTTAAAATACCTAAAAATAAAAACCCATTTTTTTTTAAATTATTTTTAAAATTAAAAAAATTAAAATTAAATTTAAAAATTTTTTTTATTATTTCCCCTTTTCCCTTTCCAAAACGTATATTTTTAAATTTAAAAATGGGTTTAGAATTCCCTTTACAAAAAAAGAAAAATGAAAAGGGGTTTTTATTTGGGCAAAAAGGGGTAATGGGTTTGGGTTGGTCCAAATTTTTTAAAAGTTTTTCCCCTTTTTTCCCCCAAAAAACAAAAGTATCCAATTTTGGGAATTTTACCCCAATATTTTCTTTTCCCCGGCTTCCAAAAGAAAGGAAAAGGCCCCCTTACCGGGAAAATTTTTAAAAAAGGGTTTTCCCTTCAGGACACGCCCTTGGGGAAAAAAAAAAAATAAGGAAAATGGGGAAAAGGCCCAAAATGAGCAAAAAACCAATATTAGTTATTAAAAGGGATTTTTTGGGAAAAAAACCAACGGATTTATTCAATTTTTTTAAAAAAATGGGTTTCAGAAAAGGTAAAGTCCCAAATCGTTAAAAAATTTTTACCCACTACCCCCCCGTTTTCCCCCTTGGGAAAACAAAAACACAAAACATTAAAAGGGGTTCCCCAAATTGGGGGAATAAAAATTTGTTAAAACAGAATTCTTTAAAAGGGAAAATTTCCCAGGGATTAAGAAAAAAAATACCTTTGGGTTTCCCAAAAATTTAAAATTGGGAAGGTATAACAAATTATTTTTGCCCCTTTTTTTTAGGGTTCCCCACAATTTTTTTGGCAAATTAAAACAATTGTAAAGGAAACCGGAAATGTTACCAAAAAGGAAAGGGGTAAAACCCCCAAGGGATATTATTCCAGCGAAATTAAAAAATTCCCCGGATTTAATTCTTTTCGAAAAACTAATTTAATTTAAAGACTTTTTTTTTATTTTTTTTTTTACCCTTTTTTTCCAAACAATAATTTTAAAACCAAAAACCCTTTGTTTTTGGTTTAGAACCTTCAAAACCTTAATGTTTTCCACCCCAAAAAAAAAAAAAAAAGGCCCGTTGGGGGAAAAAGTGGAAAAGGGGGGTTTTTTCCTAATAATTTTAAAACCCCTTTTATTTTTTTGCCCCTCAAAAAAAAAATTTTTAAAAAGGGGAAGTTTTTTAAATTTTTTGTGGGAAGAAAATTCCCGGTTCCGAAATTGAGAAAAAATTTTAAATTTTGTAAATTCAATTATAAAATTTAAAAAAAAAAAAAAAAGGGTTTTGACCTTTTTTTTTGAGCAAGTTTAATATTTTTTAAAAAATTTCCTGGAAAAATTTTTTAAGTGGGTTCAGAATCCAAAAGGTAGTTTTTTTGGGAAAAAAACGGGGGCATTTTAAAATCCCCTAAAAAAAGGAAAAAATCATTATTTATTTTGGAAAAAAAAATTTTTTAGGGCCAGGAATTAAATTTAACAAAGTGAAACCTGGATTAAAAATATTACCTTTATTTCTAAAAATTTTTTTGAATAACATAATTTTTGGGTTGTTTTTCCCAAAAGGGATCAGCCAAAAGGGGTTATTTTTGCTTTTTAAGAAATTTTCGAAGGACTTTGGTTTTACCAAAATTATAAAAGGACAGATTTTAAGGGGCCGCAAAAACCTGGTTTAAAAGCTTCCTTTTCCGAACCTAAGAATCCCCCGGTTTCTAAAAATTTTAAACTTAAAAAAATTGAAAGTAAAGGAAATAAATTTTGTTTTCCCCTTTTTGGTTCCCTGTTTGGTTACAGGCCTTTAAGTTCATTTGTAATTTATTTTTTTTTTAAATTTTTTACGTTTCTAAATTAAAAAAAAGTTTGTTATTATAAAGTTTCTGTTAAAAAGGGAATAAAAATTTTTTAAAATTTTTAAATTTGTTTTTTAAATTTGAAAAAAAAAAAAAAAAATTTTTTCCCTTTTTGGCTTTTTTTTTGCTGGAAAAAAAAATTTAAATTTTTCCCCTTTTTAAAAAAGGTTTTTGGAAAAAAAAGGGTTTTTTAAAAAGCCCAAAAAAGGGTTTAAAACTTTTTTTGGGAAACCAAAAAAATTTTTTTTTTTTTGGGGGGGTGAATCTTTTTGGGGGGGGGAAAAATGAACGGAAATTTTTTTTTTAGGTTGCCAAAACCCCCTTTTTTTTTTCCCCGGGTTTGGGGCCTCATTAAAAAAGGTTTTTTTGGCTTTTCACAATCCCAAAATTCCCTAAATTTTGGGGGCCCTTTGGGGTTTAAAAAAAATTTTTGTTTTTGAAAAAGGGGAAACCTGTTTTTGGGTTTTTTGGGTTTTTAGGGGGTTTTTCCCCCGGTTGTGAGTTTTTCCAATAAAGGTTTAATGTATTAAAAAATTTGCCCCATTCTTTTTGGGAAATTTTTGTTGTTTTAAAAATTTTTTTTTTTGTTTTTTTGTTTTCCTTTTTTCCCAAAAAAAAAACCCCCAAATTTTTCCCCTTTTTGGGCCCAAAAAAAAACCCCGTTTTTTCCCCTTTCATTACATTTTTTCCTACAACGCCAAAATGTAAACCAAAAAATTCCCTTTAAAAAAAAAAATTTTTAAAATTAAAATTTTAAATTTTTTTCCCCAAAACCCCCAAAATTTTTTTTGTTGCCCAAAAGGGGTTTTGGTTTTAAAAACCGTGGGGGAAACCCCAAACCCTTTTTTTTGGGGGGGTTTTTAAAAAATTTTGATTTGGGAAAATTTTGGGTTTTTTCTTTTGGTTTAGGGGGGGCCCGGGGGTTTTTAAAGTGAAAATTTGTCATTTTCCCTTTTTTTTAAATTTTTTTTTTAAAATTTTCGGTTTTTTAATTCCCACAAACTGCAAAACAACTTTTTTTTTCCTTACACCAAAAAAAAGAAAAAAACCCTTTTTTAATCCCCCCGGGACCCCCAAAATGAAATACGGTCGATTTTTGAGTTTTTAAAAATCATTAACCCAACAACAAAACGTTTGGGGGGGTAGATTTTTTTGGGTAAAAAGTGTGGGGAAAACAACCCCTTTAAGGGGAGAAACACCAAAAAAAGAAAAGGGCCAAATTTTTTAAGGGGCCGGGGGGGGGGAAAAATCCCCAATTAAAAATTTTTTAAAATTTTTTAACCCCGGAAATTTTTTTCCAAAAGGGGGAACATTTTTATTGTACAAAAATTTAAATTTTTTTCCAAAAAACCCCCCCTTTTTTCCCCAAAGGGGGGTAGGGGACTTTTCCGAAGGGGGAAAAACCCGGAATAAGTGGAACTTTTTCCCGGGGGGCAGAGTTTTTCCAAATTTTCCCTTATACCCAAAAAAACCCAAAACCCCCCCTTTAAATTTTCCCCCGGGGGTTTTTGGGGTTTCCCAAAAATTTTTTTTTCAGGAAGGGGAAGTTTTTTTCCCGTTGCATCTATTCAGTCGTCAGCGTATGCGGGACCCAAGCAGAACAAACCTTCCGCATATGCAATTCATCCCGCAGAATTCGATGCACAGTATCCTTCGACACGCCTAGCTGGGCAGCTAAATCACGAACAGACACGTGTCGCTCCTCACGAATAATTGCCGCGACCGTATTCACGAGCTGCTCTTCGATGACGGTCGATTTTTGGCCGGGATGTGGAAGCAATTTTGCGGAGTCGCGACCTTTGGCAAACAGCTTGTGCCAACGAAATACTGTGGCTCTACTCAGCCTTTCTTCATCAGAATACACTTGCTTGAGTTTCTCGAATATTTGTGCAGCCGTTTTACCGCGGCGCCAGTAGAATTTGATGACATATCGCTGTTCTTCCTGTACACTCATTTCGACAAAACAACGCGCAACAGACACAACGTAAATATCCGTAGGGGTCGACGAAACTATATTGGCTGTCGCCAAGTAACTGAGACTAAATTTCGTACGGCCCACCAACGCTACCAGTCGGCGTTTCAACGAAGGGGAATAATTTGATTCATTAGGTATCGATTGAGACCACGCCGAGCTTGTTTGATTGAAAACTCGCTGTTCCAGACCAATTTGAAAGAAACCATATGCGTTGACCCCTCCAGGTTTTCTAAAGATTTTTTTAAAGAAGTAAAAAAAGCATACGATTACAACATTTTTTATTAATCATCATGTTCATTAGGTACACGAATATCTTTTTCAAAACAAGCGCCATTCATGGCTATACAGGCGTCCATTCGTTCTTGCCATTTATCGAACGTTTTTGTGTATTCCGCCGTCTGTAACGAGGGGGAAAACATCTGAGCCGCGGCGATGACTTCTTGATTCGTGTTGAATTGACGACCGCGTAAGGCTGCCTTCAGTTGAGGAAATAACCAAAAGTCGCAGGGGGCGAGGTCAGGTCTATACGGGGGTGGGCGTGAATTGTAATTTTTTTAGAAGTCATAACCGCAGCGCATATGTTTTTCTCCTCGTTACCGGCGGTGGAATACGCGAAAACGTTCGATAAATAGTAAGAACAAATGGACGCCTGTATAGCCACAAATGGCGCTTATTCTGAAAAAGATATTCGTGTACTTAATGAAGATGATGATTAATGAAAAATTTTGTAATCGGATGTTTTTTTTCCTTCTTTAAAAAACCTGGAGGGGTCAACGCACATGGTTTCTTTCAAATTGGTCTGGAACAGCGAATTTTCAATTAAATTAGCTCAGCGTGGTCTCAATCAATAGCTAATGAACCAAATTATTCCCCTACTGCGTTGAAACACCAATAGGTAGTGTTGGTGAGTCGTACAAATTTTAGTCTCAGTTACTTGGCGAGAACAGCCTTCAAAAACAGTGTAGCCATTCCAGCAATCTCGTCACCAGATCTAGTGAATTGAAGTACAATATTGCGACATAAATCATTAAAAAAATCGCCAAGCGACATTCTAGCAATTTATCAAGAAAGTTGCAAATTGGCGACTATATCAGAGAATTAGCACTAAATGTCGAATTATGAATGTTATTGTAATTTCCAGATAATGAATTAATGACCAGTGTTATCAATGATTCGTTGATTGCAGAAAGGAAACAGACCATAATTTCAGTTGAGTTAAAGTCTTGTTTTCTACAGTTCAAAGATAACAATGTTGATAAGGTCGTTCTTATGTATGGAGAAAAGGATGTAAAACGTATTTGTTTTAGGTTCTTTTTTCAAAACACTTAGTTGGTTCATTCGACTAGGCTCTTTGTCAGCGTTCCCAGTTCCTAGTGATTCCTTAAGAAACAAAAAGTAGACTGAAGCTGAATACGGTGCACGGCTTCTCCAGCTGATCACATATATGTTATCCCAAAAGTTTCAAAATGCGAAAAACATGGTGTGATTTAATTCTGATACAAAGTTATTTTAAATTCTTTCCTATACTTGTTTTGTATTTCGAAGTATCAGGTACGAACACCATCATTTATACTTTCTATTTCCTATTACTGTTAAGCCACGTAAATACAAGCGAGTAAAACGCAGCAAATTCCTCGCTGCAGAAGGTGCCAACACTGACTTTGTTTTATTGCATTTCTTTTTATTTTAAGTGAAGGTGCAAAACTAGTACCTTGAAATTTGTGAATTTGTGACAGAAAAATTATACTATTGCTCGCTTTGTTTTTTCACTGATGGTTTTAAATCTCAGTTTTAGTTGGGGTAAAGACTGAACTGAAGTCATGAAACTAGTTATTGAAAATTGCAGGTTACTTTTATTACTTGATCGTCACTTGTTTTCTCATTAATTTTTTTGTATTTCTTGTTATTTTAACCTTTAGTGTTGATATTTTAGCGCAGAAAAAATACATCTCTGGTTTTCCTTCTGCTGTGTTAAACTGATGGCCGTCATAAGCTATTTTTTTGGAAATTCACATTCTTAGCGATTTTCTGGCTATTTGAAACGCCATTTTGGCATGTTGATGAAACGGCAACACTGGTTCCTTCAGACGAGGATACGGGAATCGCGATACAAGTAGTGTGTGTGGTGTTGTAAACTCTAGTATCCAAGTTATTTAATTTAAAGGTGCTTTTCATTATTCTGAATCGAGGAAACTGCCTAGTGGCTCTAGCAACTGCTGAAAGTAAGTTTATAGTCCTAATTTATTGCGATTTGATACGCCATTTTGGCGACTATTCATGCTGATGAAACGGCAACACTGGTAGTTTTACACAATCCGAGATAGCTTCTCAACAAAATGGGGTAGCGACGCGCGGTTTATAGTATTGAATAGACAGTTGTACACTCTACATGACCATCTGCTTTTTCAAGGTTGTCCGCAGTGTTACCTATTTAAAAAAAAAAAATCAGGCTCACCTTCTTAGAGACAGCCTATGTATAAACGACTTCTTCAGGGTGTATATAACTGTAATATTGAAATTCTATGGCCAATCCAACCATCTATGATGCGGTTTCTGTACAGGTTTTATGAATAAAAAAGAAAATAGTGGCAATATAAAGGGATATTTGTGATGCGTGGCATGTAAAAAGAGTCTTTTTAATTCATTTATTGATTTATTCATTATATATAGATATATATATTAGAACATGTGATTTATTGACTCGAGGACTACTTTTACCAACTTTGTTTTTATGTAGTTCTCGGGTCATCACAGAGTGATTAACATATATGTTTACATAATATAGATTTTTAAAATCATTTTTTTCATCTTCATTTTCATTATTCTATCTATGTAATTAATTATATTTATTGTTTCTGTTTTATTTGTAAACTATTGGTCATGACTATTTTTGGTCCGAACTCTGTTTCCTAATTTCTTTGAACGCTGAACAGCTTAAAAATGTGTGGTCAGGAGAATCACTAATTTTGTTACAATTTTGACATTTATAATTTTCTTTAATCTTGAATCTTTTTAAAGTATTCACCAAAATATCCGTGACCTCTTCAAATTATGTGAGGTTAAGGTTCGGTTTCAGTTTTTTATTTTTATTTCTGTATTCTTAGAAATTGATTTGAATGTTTTCAGAGCTATTTGGTTGCTCTGGATTATCTTTATTCTAATTTGGCTTTGTGCTCCATTATTTCCCTAACATAGCTTATTGTGTTAATAGTTCTATTTCTATCCTTAAACCAGTCATTATTGTTATATATTATCTATGATTCCATATTTTATTCTTATTTTTTGAATGTGGAGCAGTTTAGAAATGTATGGTCAGGAGTGTCTATTTTCTTCTTACTGTTTAGGCATCTGTCGTTTTCAGGAAGTTATTTTAAACTTTCTTAAATATTCTCAAAAGTTGCCATGACTGGTGAGAAATTGAGTGAGGTAAAATTAGGTTTTAGCTCTTCATTCTGAATTCTTTCTTCTATACTGGGCATGATCATGAAAGTTCTTCTGCCTCTGTGTTCACTGTTGTAGCGATTTTGTCACATATAAAATTATTATTATCTTGAGTTTCCTTTATTTTTTCATTAATTTCTTTTTTATTCTGCTTTGAGCTTTTAATGTTTTTTATTTCATTGCATTTTTCAATTTCTAGATCAATGGGCAGAATTCCAGCTATAACATTTGTAGCAGTGTATGACACTGTTCTATAGGCAGAGATTACATTCAGAAGTATTTTTCTTTGCTCTTTTTTAATTTTGTTCTCAGTTTTTTTGTTTATTTTAGGATAATAAATTGTGCTTCCGTATTCTATTATTGACCTGAAGAGAGAAGAGTATAAAATTTTCCTTTCTGTCTATCTTATAGTCCAAAAGTATTGCTGGTATAGTGCTGTAATTTTAATGTAATATTTCTTGATTTTTTCTAGTATATAATTTATATAACTACTGAAATTTAAATTTTCATCTATAATCATGCCTAGGTATTTAATTTCCTTTGAACATATTAGCTTTTTCTGTCATTTAGTTGTAGTATGTTGGCAATTTCTTGCTTGAGTTCTTCTTTTCCATGTTTTTTTGTTATTAGTAGAATGCTTGTTTTTTGTGGATTTAAATTTAGTCCTAGTTTTTTTTTAATTGTTATTTATTTGTTTAATTTCTATGTTTATCTTACCCACATCTTATATGTCCTTTATCCCCGCTATCAGTAATAAATCATCAGCATAGCTAATTGAGATTCTCCTTTGCTTTAAATTTATGATGTACCGCTGTCAATGCTATGTTGAAGATTGTAGGCGACAGGGCGCTTCCTTGTGGTACCCCTGCATTCAGTTTTTGTTTGTAAATTAGGTCATCGTCATTATAAAACCTGACTTCGCGGTTTTCTAAGAAACTTTTAACCATTTTTGGTAAGTTAGTCTGTACTTGGTCTTCCCTAAAGCATTCTGATATTGCCAACCAGTTTATTATGGCAAATGCACCACTGATATCAAAGCTGATGAGGAGAATTATTTTGTAATCATAGTTTCTCTTGTACCCTTCTATTACATTCATGCATTTATTAATTGCTTTCTCAGTCGATTTTTTTCTTATATATCCAAACTGATGATTGTGTAGCGTTTTATTGATTGTTATATGGTTTTCAATTTTTGCCCTGATGGTTTTTTCGAGAACTTTTCCTAAATTAGGTAATACACCAATAGGGTGGTAAAACTGAGGAAGGGATGGGTCTTTTCCCGGTTTATTTAACAATTTTATTTTACCAATTTTTCAATAACTTGGGAAATTACAGAATTCTAGATAGTAGTTGTAAATTGTTATTAAGAGGTCAGGATGGTTTCTGTTTATGATTTTAATAATTTTATTTGACATATTATCATAATCATTTGCTTTTTTTATTGTTTAAAGTTCTAATTATGTGATTTAGTTCGTAATTTTCTCTTGATATTTTTGTGCTGTGGTTGGATAGTCTCTCAAGGAATCGTGTATTTTTGGGAATAATTTGGCGCTTGTGAGTCCATACTTTTCTTTTTCATTTTTTATAAGCTCATTTTGTTGTCTTTTTCAGAGGAGGGAAATTGAATTAGGATCCTTTCTCAATTATTATTTTGTATGGTTTACTCCACATACTTGAATCCGTTACTAGCTTTCTCCAAGACTCAGTTCTATTTCTGTCTATTTCTTTTCTATAGTTTTTCCTTATCAGGTTTATTATTGTTGTTAGCCATATTACTTTTAATGTTTCGTTTTTTATTTTGTACTTCTGCTTAGTTCTTGACAGTCTTTTTATTATTCTTTTATATTTCTCTAGTTGGTCAATCCACCATGGATTTTGAAAATTGATTTTTCTAATTTTGGTACTTTCAATTCTGATTTTTTCTATTTGTTCTAGAATATGTACATTCTTATCTATTTCTGTCAAATTTTGTGTTTTTTAAATTTTATTTTGTATTGCAGTGAAGTCTTTTTCTATTAATTTATTTTCAAAATTTCGTATTCAATGACTTTGATTTCCTCAGCGTTTTTGCAAGTCTTTCCTTCTGAGTCGTCCTTTATTGTGAATTTCATTGTTTTATGCTGAGATAGAAGCTGTTTTCATTCTTAAGTTTTTAATTTTTAACTGCATTTTAGTATCGCTTATAACAAGATCTATATTACGCTCTGAAATTTTGAATTTGCGAGTTCTGTACATCTGATTGATAAAAGGCTCACAGAACCCCTTTTAATCCAGGGGTACTGTCTTATGATAGCCCCTAGATCTGGCTGTGTAGGAGCACCCTTAATTCTGCAGACCTTGCTAATAAATGGTACCATACTCGTAACAAAATCTTAAATCACAAAAATGGCTCTTCATGTGTGTACTGTATCATACTTGAAATTTCTGTGGATTGATGTTTCAAAATTTTCAATAGAACTGTAATGAGGATTTTTATCGAGCGTGCAATCTTCTTAGAATATGAGGCTGTTCTATTAGCTGATGGTCTGTTCACATTAAAGTAGCATTTACGTGCTCAATGGCTCGTTTATTCGTCGACTGTCAGCTGAGATATGACGTAAATAAGGATTAGAGCACATGTCAGTATAGACTTACTTCTGCATTGATATCAAATCCGAGCATATGTCAGTAATAAGACTTACTTTTGCATTCATATCGTAATGTTGAAGAAAGTTGAACACCCTGAATGTCATTTATCGATGAATGTCAAGAACAACGCATTTCAACGTCTCCCAACAGGAGAGTACAGTAACTTCCAAAGTATCAAAGAACGATGATAATTTCATAAGTGAAATTAACTAGAATAAATTACGACATTCTTTCACACAGTCGACAAATATAAAATTGGTTGTCGCGCACACACACTTCCTAGTTTTTACTAAATCTGGTAGTTAGAACTTCGTAGTATTCGTTTTCTTGTCAGCAATTCTCAAAGTCATTTGCATTGTATCGTTTCTCAGTTTCGATTACTTAACTTAGTGTAACTCAGAAAAATGCACTCGAACTTGGTGGTCATGTCTTTGGTGATCTGGTTGGTAGCTTATTTCAGTTTTGCAATATCGATGCCGACTGGTGGAAAGTCAGGAGGAATGTCATCTGGCGGACCGTCAGGAGGAACGCCGGGTGGAATGCCTGGTGGAACACCCGGAGGAAAGCCGGTTGGAATGCCTGGAGGAAAGCCGATGGGAATGCCCGGAGGGAAACCAGGTGGAAAGCCAGGAGGAAAACCTGGTGGATCACCAGGTGGACCGTTTGGAGGACTACTCGGCTTCATTATTTACTGCTTCACACCGAAATTTGGATAGACATCACCGAATATGAACAGCCAAGAAATGAAATTCAGGTATGTGATACGTGAAAACTCTCAGTTCTAAAGTATCATTTCAAACCTGTACGATGTACCTATCCAACTACCTACTTATTAATTCTTATACGTGTTATGATACGACAACTTGGGACCGATTATAGAAAAGCAGTTCTTATGTTTTATTGAAAATTGAGATTCGAATACATCTAATATCTACCTACTTCTAGTTCAAAGACTTGATATTCAACTAAAAATATAACCTCACTGCAAAAAAATTAACTTGACCACTTCTAGCCCTCGACCCTCTATTTGGTACAGATAAAAACACTTTTTTTAAACCGTGAGAACAGTTAATAAATGGTTATTATGTACAGGTACAAAAGTTTAAAAAACTGGAAATTCCAAATCCCAAAACCCCTTTGAAGGCTCAGTTCACAAAAAAAAACACAAAAACTTGTTCAAAAATTTGGCAATTTCATTCACGAAGAACTCCATTTGTCCCGTTTTTCTAATCGCTCAACCAGGGATCATAAAAGGGAATATGGAAATATACCCCCATTCCCCCAAAAAAAGAAGCAAGTGGAAAAAGTAACATTTTAATCAACTAACATTTTAGGACCTTTTTGTTTTGATTTCTGCTTGTCGAGTCAAAAAAATTTACGCAAAATGACCAACTTTTCACTTTCCAAAAACTTTTCCTCTTCTTTTTTTCTCTTTCTTTTTGTTACCTGAAATTTGGGAGAAATCTTATAGATCCACCATTATTTTACTTACAAGATTTTTACCTTTTGCTCTTGTGTTTCACTAAAAAGACAAAGAAAATGAATAATGAAACTTTTCATCTTTTATTTTTATTTATCCTTTTTGTACTTTCTGATTATGTATCATTTAGAGAAACTCCTTTTTAGGTGATAAATATTGAACAGGATACGGTATGAGTAGAAGGGTCATATTCTTTCTAGCGCAGTTGACTTTTTCTGTAGCGCAACCTACTTTTTAAACATTTTCCAATAATATCAAAAAATTTAAAAAAATCAATTTTTTCACTCTTTTTTTGAAATTCTCAGAACTCAAAATTCCTAGCGCAGTCACAGATTTCTCAATTTTTCACATACTTTTCATCACTTAAAAAAAAAAATCAACCAAGTTTCCATTGTAACCATTCATCTTATTGTGTTCTGTATATAAGACGAATAAATTTATTTTTGCCTGCCTCTTCCACGGCATTTTCACGAATAAAAAACGCACGGGGATGAAAATTTCGATTAAAAACAATATGTGAACGGATTTTTTCAAAAAAGAATACGAGTAATACTATTTCAAAAAACCGCAACCACCTCATTCAGTACCTTCTCATCGGTAACATATTCCACCTCATCTCCTTCATAACTCACAACTTTCTCTCACACCTCATTTAAGTTCACTATACCCATTACGTTTTAAATAATTTTAAATAATATACATTAAGATGTACCGAGGCCATGGCATATAGGCGTTAAGTGTCTCGCTAAAAAAAACAAAAAAAAAAAAACAAACAGGTAGGTAGTAGGTACATATTACAGATTTCAGCGATTTCCATGTATTACGTTTTGCTAAATTTTCTGTTCTACGAGATATCTATGAGAAAAATCTCCTCATTAGAACAGCTCCAAAACCGAATTACAAATAAACCGTTTACCCAAGTAACTTAGAAAGACAAAAAGTTACATTATAGCGTTAAATGTTTGGCACGAGTCAACTATTGTGTTGTGCGGGTGTGTGGAAAAAAATTGTAATAATTTAAAGAAACGAATTTGTGATCGCGCATGGCAAAAGGTGTTCTGACAGGGAAAACTTGTTTTTATAGGAGAGCTAATTGAGAATGTTAGTGGAGCCCAAATATTATTTAAAAAAAATTTTTGACACTCTGGAATAACGTGAACTTAGTTTCGATAGTGAGTACCATGCGCGTTTCGTAGTTTGGAAAAATTGATATTAGGCTGTACGGCCTGTGGTCGATTTTGTTCAAACCGCAGAGGCTGCAACGATGATCTTAGTCAGCGGAAACCAGCGTTTGTAAATCCTCACAGAAGAAACAAGAACTTTTAACTCGCCAATGTCACTATATAGTTACTTTCTTGAATTATTATTTCAAAATTGCATTCTGAGGAGATAATGAATGGTGAAACCAATGAAAAATTCCCTGAAGTTGTCCCAAAGGAATTTGGTATCAGCAGCAGACATGCCAGAATATTATGTCGGCTGGGTCGTCTATTGGTATCAGTATAAAAGAATTGGTCATCTTAATGTCGTTTATCCAAATTGTATTCGCAACGCTCGCAATAAGAAACACTTTTTCATAATCATCCAGATACAGCCAAGGAGTGAACAATTCATCCCTCTAATCTTTTCGTCTAATCTGAATTAAAATATTCAAATTTTATCATAATATTATTTCTTATCATATTTTTTCCTGGAAAAATGTAAAGCCATCCTTTTAATGTGAGCTTTGGTGCGTCCCAACTCGCACATGAAAAACGCAGATGGGAAAGTATTTCTTAAAGAAGAGCTGGGTGATTCTCCGAAAAATAGACAATTCAACGTGGACAAAAACCAAAAAAATGAGGTTCACTTTTCAATTTTTTTTTCGTTGAAATCGATACTAGGTGTATTGAGAAATCATATTCCGGTACCGGCCGGGCTTAAATTTGATTTTGGAGGGTTATAAAAAAAAATTGTTGTCCACGTTGAAAGACAAATTTTTCAAGTTTACATAGTGTGATAAGATGAGGCTGTACGATCACACAGCGGCATCGTGGGTTACAATCTCACGGATCACGGTTTTATGAAGTACCAAAAATTCATCTAGGAAAGTAGTCTCTGCACGAAGAAGATTTAAAGGCTGTTTCTACAGACTGTTTCTAAGTGTCGAAAGATTCACGTCCTTCAGCGTGGATACAAGAAATACGTGAGTAGCCACGTTGAATAATATTCTATGTCCACGTTCAAGGACAAAATCGCCTTTTCCCTTTTCCCATTGGGTAAATATGAGGAAAATATTTGATACATGTTGCTGAATGTAATGTGGCCAACATTAGTTATATTATTACGTTTTTACAAATTCGGAGTTATAAATTCAATATGGCTGTTGATGTCCACGATGAAGGACACTTTTTTTTTAGAAACCAGGATCTCAGCAATAAATGAGTATTTTAGCATACAAATTATCATTATTTCACAGAAGTTCCTACACAGCCTTCTAGAGGAAGTTATGAGGAAGTTATATGAGCATTTGAGAGAAGTTTATGCTTATAGTGGAACCCTACAGAGAGGTTTGAAAATTATCCACGTTGAAGGACATATCTCTTCCTGGACACAACTTTGAGGTATTCTAAAGGTTACTTAACTTGGTTAGAAAAAGATTGTAAGACCTATACCGTGTTGCCTCAACTTACCTCTTCAACAATGGGAAACAGTAGTTCCTGAAAATGATGTATTAAACCCTTCCAGCAAGCAAAAAAAAAAACGGAACTGGGCCAGGTTGACACCCACGCTGATGGACATTTCAGGTGCATTTTCGATTTTCTAATGATGTTCTACTGAACTAGGGAGAGCTTTTACCACTGTCTCCATCAGAAGAGTTCATTTCCTCAATTTTGATATATTGCGCATAGCATTCTGATAATAAGTGGCAGAGTTACAGCCTATTTACATGAATTGTCCATTTTTCGGAGAATTACCCGGCTATATTTGTTATCTGGAAGTGTAGTTCCTTATCAAGGCTAATGTTATTAACGTTTCATACAACGGTTCTTTGGAATAACTGTACGTCTGAATTGTATAAATACCTGTATGTATATGTAATCATTGTATGGACTGTGTACTGTATGAAGAAGTGCGCTTCCTTGTCAGAGTTATCAGTCAGCTGTATATATGTATTACTGTATGCTACTGTACGCAAAATCGCATCATCATCTAGTGGAAGCGTAGTTCCTTGTCAAGGTTAAAGTTAACATTTCATACAACAGTAGTAACTGTATGCCTGAATCAATAGTAGCTGTACGGCTGAATCAAAAGTATGTATGAATTTTATATGAACTGATACTATAGAAGATGTTTGTAAGGTTATCATCACTGTATCTGGATGATATTATGTGAGCAATTCTCAGTAAGCATATTCTTCAAACAGCTATAATTATCAACATATAACGTAGCTGAATCAATATGTTGGTATATTAAAACTGTATACTATACAAAAGTGCGTTCTTTGTAAGGTTATCAAAGCTGGTTCTTTTAATGTATTCAGTACGTAAATTCTCATCATATGTGGAAGTAATTCCTCACAAGGTAAATTTAACCTTCTACAAGTAAAACTGTAAGCCTAAATATAGCGTGACCTAATAATGTACTTTTTAAGTATGATAATATTAAGAACTGTTTCTTACAAAGAAGTGCTTTTTGTCAAGGTTTCAAAATTGCTGTTTTTTATGAATCTTGCTATGTATGAAAATGCTCATCAATTGGGGGAAGGAATTTTTCCACAAAAGGTTAAATTATAAAAAAATTTATACAAATGGGCTAAATATCTTAATTGATGAACTTTAAAAAATTTGTCAATTTTTTTTGATTTCCGGAAATTTTTTTTAATATTTCAAAGGGGAAAACATTTTTTTTGGGGATACTTTTAAACTTTTTCAGAAAATCCAATGTGTATTCTTAACAAGTATTTAAAATTTTTGTTGTATTCCTTAATTTTTGAATTAAAAATTTTATTTTTCCGTTTAAAACCATTATGAAAACTTTTTCGGGTAAATTTTAAAAAAAAGGTTTTGGGGTTTTTGGGCTGCAAACAATAAAAATATTAAAAATTAGCTGCTTTTTTTAAAAATTTTTTGGGGGTAAACTTCTTTACTAACTCGACCAAAAAGTTTGAAAAAGTCAATGAAGAAAATTTTAAAAACCAAAATGTCGAAAACCTCGAAGATAAATTTAAAAAATTGGGAAAAATTTTTAAAAAAAATAAGCAAAAAAATTGGAATTTTTTTTCGATTCGACCAAAAATTTAAAATGTCCTCTAAAAATAATTAGAAAAAGGGGAATAATTAATTGGGAAAATTCAAAAATGAAAAAAGGTATTTTTTTTCCTAAGTCTCATTTTTTGACCTTTCTGGGGTTAAAAATTTTTAATTTTTTTAAAAATTTTTTATATAAAAATTTTTGGGGGGGAAGCTCCTTTAAAAAAAAAAATTTTAAACCCCCAAAAAAATGAGCCTGTGAACACCGCTGAAGTTGCCGCCCATGAATCAGAGGGATGCACAAGAAGGTACTTCTCCCTGACAACTCGAGTATCCTCGCCGATTGCAGAAAAGTAAGAAGTTACTCACTCCTGTAGCTGAAATTTGACCTACTAGAACTGTGACTCTCCTTCCCTGATACAAGAGGCTGGCTGTGGGGCTTAGTGCAATAAGTGGTGAAGCTCACTCTCCTGCAGTGACAAACTATGAAGAAAATGGACTTGACCTATTGTTGCACTGAGGCCTCCAGATAAAACTTTGAAGCAAATCGCACTTAATTCTTAGCATAGCAATACCCATACACATGCTGTGCCTGACTGCATTCATGTTAGGCGGCTTCCAGTTATTATGGTGGCGGAGGGGAAGGGGGTTAGTACCAGTATTTGCACGCCGAGCCTCCTGTTTATTTCTTATGGGAATTCCTCAGTATAACGTCACAACACAAGAAAAAGTCCCAGTTTCTCTGCAAAGTCTATGCAATCCGTGAGATTCGACCAAAATTCCATTTCTGGAAATGTAGCTTACTTGCTACATATGTCGTATACTTACCACATGATAGTGATAATATAGATAAATGGGTGCGCTAAAAAGAAAATATTTGTCTATGCCTCCGGCTCCGAGGGTACCACAATCCAGAGTGTCCCTTCCTATCCGCCTTACCGAGTCAATGCAGATTCCTGCGTTCACGATTGAACCGAATGTACTTTCATGTATAACTGAATTACATCAGAATCATTGGTCCTCGAATTTCTAGACAAGTTAGAACTTGTCGCAATCGTATCTTCTTGTTTCTTAGTAACAACTCTCGTTATTTTGTCTACAACAAGACAAAAGCGATTACTTGGTTGGAAACAAAAGAAGATGAGATTGCGACATGTTCTAACCTGTTTGGAAATTCAAGGACCAACAATTCTGACGTAGTTCATATTCCAATTATTAAACACAAGAAGTTAATTCGGTTCAACCGCGAACGCAGGAATCTGAATTGACTTGGTAAGGGGGATAGGGAGGGATACTCTGGATTGTGGTACTCTCGAAGCAGGGGGCATGGACAAACATTCTCTTTTTCGCGTACCCATTTATCACAGTTCTTGTAACTTTAGAAGATTGGCTCATTCAGCAAGGCGCAAAGACGTCTATGACGTCACTGAAGTGCCAATCACATAGGTCGCTTATGGGAATATAGCTTTTTTCGATCTTTATTCATAATTGATGCCCTCAACGTATTTTTCTGTTATTTTTATGACATACAACATTCAACTGGCTACCATTTACAAAAAACAAAAAAAAAACGAGCCCTCTACTGCAAAAATTCAATTTTCCCATTACTTTCTTATGAAGTGAATTCCGACGCGGGTGAGACGGGAAGAATTGCTGCGGATTGCCTACCCGAATGCTAACATGTCCATTTCGGAATGTGAGCGAACTTGATAATATTCCATTTGTAGGGTGTGCCAATTCACTTTTTCTTCTTCTGTAGTTCAGAGCGCTTTCGGCTGTTGTGCCATCATCAGTGGGTCACCATACTATGGACATCGGGACACTGCGGCATAAAAGGGAACATGATCGCTGGCAAGCTAGCGAAAGAGGGCGTAAAAAAGGAACTGGCAACACCCAAGCCGTGTCTTCCTGTAGCATAAAGGCTTGGACAAGTGAGCAGACAGAAATGCACTGGCGGTTGGCCAGTGGCATGAACGTCAGCAAAATACTGATAGGGGAGACCCCCAGTAAGTATGCCAAGTTCCTTTAGGGCTTGACAGGAAACATGCAAGGTTTATGGTCGGACTACTAACCGGTCATGGGGCCACAAAACACATGTGGTATAAAATAGGAGTGGTAAGAAGCGGCTCCTGTATGTACTGTGGAGAAGAGGAAGAAACCTCGATCCATATCATATGTCAACGCCCAGCAATAGCCGGGACCAGACGCGAAGCATTGGGGCTGGAATATCCAGCACCCAGTGAAGTCAAAGGGTTAGAGCTAAGTAAAATTCTCCCTTTGGCAATGAAACTGAGGCTACTGAGCTGATCCTTAACAGCAACTTGAGGAATAGTGCAATGGACTGCAAAGTCTGAGCGCTCGCAGCATACAGCGCCACTTCACACATAAATGTAAAGGGACATAACAATGACAAATTGACAGAATCACCATCACTTGATACATATACGACATAGCAGGTAAGCTATACTTCCAGAGACGAAATTTTGATCGAATATAGTTCACGGATTGCTTACTGAAAGTTTGCAGGAAAACCGAAACTTTTTCCTTGTGTTGAGATGCCACACGGAGGCATTCTCATAAGAAATACACACGGGGTTCCGCACGCAAATCCCCATTTTTACTCTACTAATAGCGAGAATGATTTTTCAATAACGAATTATGTACCCCCTATACATGTTCAGCTTCTGCCACCTATTGATGCCCTAAAATCGTTTTTTTAAGTCACGGTTGCTGACACATTACTTACCCTCTTTAACGGTGCCGTCGGGTGGACTATCGTTTTCAAAGCATGGATACACCGGCACTTCCATTGAATATTGCAAACGGCACAACCAACAGAACAGAATAGTAAGAATCATTTTTCTGGGATTGCAGAAAGTGTATGAATTGCTAGTCATGACCAGACTTTATCCCGGATTTTACAAAACACTTTTATCACAGCTAAATTGAAAATGTAAAACTAATATGTCAACCAGCACTATTATGGTTATGGTGGGTAAATGTTTACTGCAGCATTTAGCTCTAACAACTCTTACCGATAAATTACGTGTTGTTTTAATGGACATAATATACGTCAGACCCAGACACCTGCCAAATACTGATGTACTTTAGTATAGGTAACCAAAACTGTTCACTTTGAAATCGGTATTATGTCGATGAATTTTCCGATATTTGAGCGAGTAAGAGAAAAACCCTTTTCAAAAATTCTCGAATAGGCGCTTTTTGCTATAATTAAAATGGAGCTCGTTGTGGTTTTCTACAGCAATGCTCGAATTTCAATCCCACGTAGTGTGGGAATAGATCACAATTTCAAAGGTTTATTTGAAAAGAACTGAAGCCTGATAACAGTGTGACCTGAGAAATATATGAAAGTGATTAGCGATTTTCTACCAAGGCTACTCAACAACCAGTAACTATAGGTCGGGAACACTACTAGCATAATACATACATAGGCACCTATGTACAATAAGGGAACACCTAAGTTAGTAAGTTACACATGACCATGTGGTCAATTCTTATCAACCGACAGGAAAACCTCAAGCCCGCGAACAGAATGACTTGATAAAAATATTTCATTTTGACATCTGACGTAAGAGTAATAACGAACTCGTCGAAGTAGCTAATCGAACGAGTGCCTCATACTTTTTTTGAGTTCGTAAATAACGTTTCATTCGATATAAACTCCGAACTTGATCGTAAAACCGACGCGATTTTTCATTCAATCGTAGAATGATCTACGACATCGACGTTTATTTACTCTACCTCGCAGTTGTCCTCGGCTCGGCTTACTGCTGGCTCGTAATGAAATGGAATTATTGGAGTAAGAGAAGTGTTTCACACATAAAACCGAGTTTACGTAATGTTTTCAACCCGGAATCCGAGTTTCAATTTTACAAAAATCTCTACCTTAAAACAGCTCCTCATAAATACGCTGGATTTTATTTTAAACTATCCACCCCAACCCTTCTGATTCGTGATCCAGGACTCATAAAAGAGGTTCTCAGCGAACAGTTCGAGAATTTCCCCGACAAACAGCCGGTATTCTACTCAGCAACCGACCCATTAACTCACTCCATTTTCAACCAAAACGGACACCCATGGAAACAGACCAGAGATCATTTGACTCCAGCGTTTACTTCTGTAAAGCTAAGACCCATGGTTCAGTTGATGGCTGACTCTGCCACCGCGTTGAAGACCTCACTTGCTCGAAGGATGGAAGAAAGTAACAGCGACGTTTTAAATGTCAACATTATGGCTACTGAATATCAAACGGATGTTCTTGCTTCTTGTATGTTCGGAATCAATGGGAAGACGATTGGAAATCCAAAATCGACGGTTTTGCAAATGATTCAATGTATATTCGGTAGTAATTACTTCAGGCTCAAATTCAATAATCTACTGAACTGGCTACCGCCGAATTGGAGACATTACGTAAGCACCCACATACTGGACGAAACGGCCGTCAGTTTCTTCAGACAACAGATGGAGGAAGTTATAAAGTTAAGAAAAGAAAATTGTATACAAGGAACTGACGTTCTGCAATATTTTATGAATTTGATGGAGTTGACCAAAGAAAGCAATGGTAAGTAATTTGAGAGTGAAGAAACACTCATCCTTTATCTTGCTTCCTGAACAGGGCTACAGATTAGCCTAACGAATAGTTGATATAGTTCCTTATCATTAACACCAGAACCTCTAACACCCCACAAAAGGAGAACAGGAGAACTGATCGTTTTCACTAAACAAAAAAAGAATTAATGTGAATTCTCATAGGCAGATGCGAGTGAATGACCTCTCGGGAACTGAACTAAAGAGGAATCTACCTATCATTAATTTCAACTGAACAGAATGACAAAACTTATTCACAGGTACACAATATGCTGAATGAGAACTCTTCATTTCCCTCTTAACAGAACTCTAGAGCGATACGCCAGTTTTTCCTAGCCTTATACCAAAGACAAATTTTCGAAAAATTTTACCTAACTGAATGAGGACCGAAACCCCTCAAGACGGGAAGCAGGCGCCGCGGGGCCAGAAGCCTGCAAAAACTTATCGTCCATCAAGTTCAAGGAAATTCCAGGGCAAAAAAGTAAAAAAGGGTTACAGGAAGGGAGGAAGGGCAAGGCCCCCTACAAATTTTACACTACAATTGTCAAGGACTAGTAGGCGAACCCATGTTATACGAACTTGAAAAAGCACTGAAGAGAATAAAGTCGGATGTGATTGGATTATCAGAAACAAGAAGGGAAGGGGAATGATAGAAAAGGAGAATGGAAATCTTTTATACTATTTTGGACAAATTAGGGGCCACAGAGGGGTGGGCTTTTATGTGAACAAATAATGAGGTGTAAAAATAGTCCATGATGAAAGGGGTTTCAGAGAGGATTGTAGTATTGAAACTAGATATGGGGAATGGGAAACTGCTATCGATAATTCAGGTGTACGCACCAATGTAGCTCCGGTGGAGAAGGCAGAGGATTTTTTCAAGTTAGTAGAAGAAACAATAATACGTGAGAGGGGATATCACACAATAGCGATGGGAGATTGGAATGCAAGGGTAGGGGAAGACTCTCCTCAATCACAATGGGGGAATTTAGAATCGGAGAAACTAACGGAAATGGAGAACGGTTAATTGAAGTGGCGTTAGGGCAAAATTTAAAAATTGTGAATACCTTTTGGAACAAACCTTTAAAGAAAAAATAGTCTTGGCAATCTCCTGACAATAAAATAAGGTGCGAATTGGACCATTTTCTCATACATGAGAATGGTGAAGAAATTCGAAATTATAAACAGATTTGAGTTCTCATCAGACCATAGGTTGATAAAAGCAAACGTGGAACTCGCCTCTGACCCCACGAATAGCAGGGAAAAGGAAGCGAAGAGGAAATGGATTATACCAGTGAGTACAGATGGAAGGAGGCGAGCAAAATGCTCGAGAAGTTGGAGCTGGCTAAAGGTATCTCCTTTCCTGGACTGCAAGAGGAATACGATTGGATGGAGGACGCCATCAAGGGGGTGGTAAAGTTGGTTGGGGAAAGGGAGCCTAGGCACCAATAACGAGGTTAACGCGGAAACAAAGGGCCTTATCGATAAAAGAACTGAATTAAGGTGCAAAGACAACCTCATTCAGAGGGATCAAATAGAATTGTGTGAAATTAAGAAATTAATTAAAATAAGAATTAGAAGGGATATAGGAGAGTATGACCAGGAAACGATTGCAGAAATATTGGAGGAACGATGAACGGGAAAAATTTGCTCCCAGCTATCAAAGCGAAAAATTCAAAAATTAAGCGGTATGGTAAGGATGAGATAATTAAAGAGGCCGGTGAATTTTTCAAGGAACTTTATTCAACTGAAAACAACAGGAAAGCAAAAGAAGTTGGAGGTAACCTTGAGGAGAACAACTTAGGGATAAGAGGGGGAAACCCAAGAGAGTGAAGTGGACGAAGAAAGGAGAGGAGAGGGAAATATACCATGTTTTCTAAGAGAAGAAGTTTGGAAAGTCCTGGTAACAGCAAAAAAGGGTAAAAGAATAAGATATACTGAGAATCCTAGCAAATGCTCTTGCGCCATTTATGGCAGAACTCTTCAACAAATTGGTCAAAACAGGCTTTACACCGAAACAATGGCATCAAACTGAAATAATATTGTTTATAAAAAAGAAGATAGAAGTGAGCTAAATAATTATAGACCAATAAGCCGCACTTCGAATATCAATAAAATTTTCGGTAAAGTAGTGAAAAATAGAATATTCGGAATTTTGGACTGGAATCAACCAAGAGAGCATGCCGGGTTTAGGAAGGGGTTTCAACGATTGACCAGATTTTCACCGTGAATCAGATTTTGGAAAAAACAAGAGAATATAAGGTATTATTGGGGCTCATGTTTATTGATTATAACAAGGCATTCGATTCGGTTTATCATTGGGCGGTGTGGGATGCGTTGTCTAAGCAGGGGGTGAACAACGATATTATAAGAGTACTCAGAAGATGGTACGGGAAAACAAAAGCGTACGTAAGATTGGACAGGGTTGGGGAAGTTTTTAATATCGAGAAAGGGGTAAAACAGGGGGACCCACTCTCCCCAACCCTGTTCAATGCAGTCCTGGAGGAAGTCTTCAAAAAATTGAAATGGGAAGGGAAAGAGGTGAAAATAAATGGTCAATGATTGAATAACCTACGCTTCGCCGACGATATAATATGAATGAGTAACAATCTGGAAGAGCCAAAAAATTTGGCAGAGGAGCTCAGTATCGAAAGCGAGAGAGTGGGGCTGACAATGAACATCTCGAAGATTAAAGTAATTGCTAACCTAGGATGTGAAGGGTTTCAGGTAAGAGGAGAAGATATAGAAATTGTCAAGGAATATAATTATTTGGGCCAAATGATCGCTTTTGAAGATAGGGGAAAAGTGGAGCTAGGGGTGAGGACTACTGAAGGGTGAAAAAACTTTTGGTCTCACAGGACACTTCTCAAAGGTAACCAACCACTAAAAACGAAAGTCAAAATATTAAAGCACTGTGTGATACCCACTCTCACTTACGGAGCCCAATCCTGGTCATTGACTAAAGGGCAATACGAAAAATTGAGGATGACGTACTTTAGAATGTTGCGTAGCGTAATGAAGGTCAGAATCAAAGACAGGATTAAGCTATTAGAAGAAATATAGTAAATGCCACAGGCGACAAGGATATAGGCTGAAGGGTAAAAAAATTGAAACTGAGCTTTGCAGGACATATGGTGAGGGGAGAAGAAAAATGGGGCAGATTAGTATAAGAATAGTCGCATAGGGAATGGAAAAGGAAAAGGGGTAGGCCGCCCACAAGACGGAGAGACGAAATTGTAAAATCTTTTAGAATTCTATGGGGAAGAACAGGAAGGGATAGGGGGTGGTGGAAAAGGAGATAAGAGCGTATGCCCGTCTATGAGCACGTTCGGTGGCGTGTACACTCCTCGCACATCCGAACAAAAGCTGTAGAATAAAATAAAATAAAGAATGAGGACCGATTCCTTTTAATTAATTCAGTGCATCCAGCTCTACAGAAAATGTTAAAACTTCAATTTCTGTAATCCAGAGATAACTTTATTGTTAAAATTATCTTAGCTTCAATCATCGCTGCCATGGGCAGACTGACCATGTAAGTCGCTGAAACGTGGTTTAGTTGAGTCCATGTAACCGACAGTTCTGGGAATGCAAGAAAAGAAAAGGGACAGATATAAAGGAAAAAGAGAACTGTACACTGGTAAAGCGACGATTTTCCGTTCATTTTTATGGTTATTAATCCACTCTGCACACTGCACATCATACATGGAATGTTTCAGAAATAAGGTAACACATTTTTTTTCTCCGAAATGGACAACACTGGCGCGCTGAAATTTTGACGGAATGTCCACGAGATGTCTCCAGACATATATGTTTTTTTATCTGGTAGGGTTTTGTTGAATGGTCGCGTGCTATGAAATTTTGAATATGGAATCTAAAGTTACTGGTTTTTGTGCAATTGTGAAATGTGCCGTCACTCCCATTCTGTTTTGTTTATGGGAATCTGACAGCTCACATGGAACTCAACACGAGCTAACCTGTCTTAGGTGTACAAGTAAATCCTAGTAAAACTGGGTTCGTTTAAAAAGGGTATCGCTATCTCGTGTTGAAAATTGGAAATTGTGAAACTACAATATTCAACCAAGAGAGCGCGCATGCACGCAATCGGTTGGTCATACAGATCTGTTCTCATCATTAAGGATGAGAAGTCAGCCGGAAGCCGAAGTCGGAAGCCGGTAGTCAGCTGGTTTTGAGCAAAATTTTAAAAAGCCGGAAGCTGAGAAGGCGAAATAGTTGGAAATTGGTAGCCGTTAGAGAAGCCAATTGCTTTTGGGTTTCTTAATCAGTTTCTTGTGATTTATGACTTCTGCTTTTTGTCGTTTCGGATAATTATTTATGATCTTTTTCCAATGAGCTATCACACAAGTACCGTGAACCGTCTACTAGTATATACATTATTTTGACGTCTAAAATGGTACCTTATACAGTCCAAATTTAAACACATCTTTAAAACGCTCTCCTATAAGATTACAATTTTAACGAACCCTGTCAAGAAACGTAAGAGAAAGAGAGAGGTAACTGGTTGTTGATACTTGGTAGCAGGGATGCGGAGAAGCCAGCAGCTGGAAGTCAGAAGCCGGAAGTTTTTGCAATTTTAGGACAATTTTAAGAAGCTAGAAGTTGGAAGCTGAATGAGTTAAAAACTGGAAGCTAGAAGTTTTTCACCTTCCAATCGACTTCTTACAATATTCTTCTTAAACATATTTTTACTCAAAGTCAAAAGCCCAAAAAAGAAAACTAATGTACCTCTTCTACTTCATCTCACTACACTTCATTTTCCCTCATTTTCTAAAAAAAGAACCTTCTCTAATTATAAGAACCTTGGGTGAAAATAAGTAGAAGAAGCTAGAAGCTAGAAGCCTGAAGCCGGAAAAAAGATTGGAAGTTAGAAGCTCATATACTGAGGCTGGACTCTAAGAGTGAGAAGCTAGATGGGATTTGGAGACTAGAAGTCGGAAGCGGAAGCTTTATCGTTCGGCTTCCATATCCCTGCTTGGTAACCACTAACCAGTAGCCGGGAACCCGAAACCGGAAAAATGGTCGCCGGAAGTATTTTAATTTTGGAAGAAAGTCGGAAGTTTTAAATACATTTGGGGTAGTCGGAATCCGGAAGAGAAGCTTTTTCAATCAGCCTCTCATCCCTACTCATCATGTATGAGCTCGTGTGACCTTGTTTAAAACAGTGTATCTGCATAATACCCATGAGATTTGGACATACATCTACAGCTGAATACATTCTCTAAAGAAAAAACATTATGACATCACGCACTTCACAATCGAATGGACTAGTGCACCTAGGTTCCATATTCAAAATTACACAGAGCATGCGAACAGGCGTCAATCAACTGAGCTCCAACAGGGATTGGGAGTGCATTATTTTTGAATACGATCCGATCCGATTAAATCTTCAAAATGTAATAAATCTTGATAGGATCCGATTCGTTCTTTGGAAGACGTGTAATACAATTAATTTGCTCTCTCAATTCATTTTGTCGTCTTATAATTCATTCAATCGCTCTCACTCTCTAAGGCAGTGCATATGCATTCGATCCGATCCCATTCACTCTTTCAGGAAACCAATTCAATCGCTCATTCGCTCCCTTCGGCTCTTCCACATTATTTAGAAATTCAGATTAAATCGTCAATTTTTTGAAGCAGATGCATTATCAACTTATAATAAATTAATAAAGACTACTCAACTTGGGTGTTCCAAGTTTTTTGACGTTTCAAGGGCTGATTTTCCATCCTCATAGGGACTCTGTTGATTATGAAATTAAAAGATTTTATCTGAATTAAGAATTCGCTCTTTGTTTTCAGAGATTTCATTAATTCATCATTGATTCACTGCTGCTGAACAATGTTTCACCAAACTCCTCATTCGCTCTTTCCAATGTTCATTAACTTGATTCATTCGCTCCTTGATTCCTTCTCGGTAAACAAATTCCCTTTCATTCGCTCTCCATTCGCTCTTTAGTGCACGAAAAAAGGACCATCAACTCCTCCCATGCGATCCGATCTGATCCGCTCCCAATCCCTGGCTCAAAAAAGCTATCGATAACGCGCCAAAATATTACAGGGTACAAAAATACATATAACAAATTGATTGCGCGCGTACCTCTACTTCATGACTGTATTAGTTGCGCGTATTAAAAAAAAAATCTAGGGCAGCAAAGCACCTCTGGAAAAGCAGGTTTTCCACTTAACAGTTACCTCCAAAACTATAACAGCTATTATAAATTAAGTAATGCGTAAAGGAATACATTTATCAATTTATTGGTATTCAGTATTAAGTTTAAAATAATATCATGTTTTTTCCTTTAATTATTGACAGTCAAACAAATTAATGATTACTTCTTAATAGCATTATAATGAAACTGAGCGTTTTTAAAACAAAAAAAAAAAAGTAATACAATCTAAACTTCCATTTTAACCACTCAACGAGACATTACCGGATAAAAAATATATGCCCGGAAACATCTCCTGGATATTCCCTCAAAATTTCCGCGCCCCAATGTTACCCGTTGCGAAGAAAAAAATGTGTTACCTTACTTTTGAAACATCCCTAATCTTAGCGTCAATCATCGCTGCCAGGAGCGGATTGACCGTGTAGATCGCTGAAAAGTGGCCTAGTTATATCTGAATCCATGTAATGGATAGTTTGAGAAATGCTAGAAAAGGAAGTGGGAAAATGAAAAGGAAAAGAGAACTGTAAGTAAGTAAAGTGACCATTTTCCGTTAATTTTTATGGTTACCACCCCACTCTGTACAGTGCACAGTATATTAGAGATGGCCTATCGACTTTCCAGTAGGTATTGGATAAGAGAAAGTACATATGCGACGTGGAATTATGAAATGTGCCTCTTGTACAAAAACAGGTTTTTGAGATACACGAGTGTAATGATGGGATGGTGGTAGTGGTGCACACACATCTGTGGTGGTGCGTTTTACACGTTGCTATGACAACCGTGTTTCAAATCCTTGTTCTCTGTCATTCCTGTAGGCCCGTTTCACATAACGCCGTATAAATAGATGTTTTCAAACTTTGATGTAAGTTTTAAAAGCAATTTGTGGAAAAACTAATGAGGATAGTGGGCTGCGATTTGTTTAATTCGAAAGAGCGTGATTTTTTTCTATAAGAATCGTCAATAAAGTAGAAAATAATTTTTTGACACCAGAGGCACATTACATGATTCCAGGTCACATGTACCTATGTTCTAGTTGAAGAACGGCTTAGAACAGAATGCCCAGATTTATAGTCAATTATCATGTTATCGAACAGTTATTATAATTTGTTAAGATTACCAGCTGCTCAGCCGATAATTGAGTGTTGTCATAGATAGAATGTAAGCACAGAAAAATATCAGTTTTACTCAACATAAGCTTCTGAATCAACTATTGAGCCAGTGAACAGATAGTTGAGTCAGCTGATTAGCCGATATACCAGCCTTAGATTCAACTTAGTGTTGAAGCAAATTGAGAATGTTTATAATTTATTGTAGGCGATGTTCTAGATTGGACATTCGAGTCATCCTTAGCTCACAGTATAATATTCACCTGCAACGGACTCTTCGAACTCGCGACAGACATTTCTTTGGCATTGTACGAAATTGCAAGAAACGAAGAAGTACAAATGAAGCTGAGAAACGAAATCGAGTATCATCTGAGCGAATCAAGCGGTCAACTTACTTATGAACTTCTATGCGAGATGACGTACTTGCACCAAGTAATATTAGGTACCTACGATTTAGCTACAAGGCACCGCTGAAATTACTTGTCCCAAAAATCACACGCCAAATACTTTTCAGAAACGTTCAGAAAGTATCCAAGAACGTACGCCATATCCAGAATTTGCAAAAAAACATGTCTGCTCTCAGAGTTAGTCGTGGAAGAAGGAACTAGAGTGACTATTTCAGTGAGTGGAATACATCACGATCCCGAATACTATCCAGAGCCAGAAAAATTCAATCCGGAACGTTTCAATGAAAACAGAAAGAAATCACGGCATCTGTGTACATATCTTCCATTTGGTCTCGGACCCAGGAAATGTCTAGGTTAGTACTTCGAATTCGTTTTACTCTTTTCAAGGGTTTTAGTTTTCAGATTGTCAGTATTTTTGTTGCACTGAGAAAAGACTGTCAAAAATTACTAGAAATTCTAGAACGTCTCTGGAGTCAGTAGTTACCGTTTTATTTAAAGTCAACAGGAAAATATTAGTAATTTTTACTAAATTTTGGTAAAAATGTTTCTAATTCTATCGCAGTTTAATACAAGTAATGAATTAAAATAATTTTTAGCAGAACTAAGCAACACGCAGATACTTAGGTACGTGTACCAATCTATTCAGAAGGGCGTGAATTGTTGAACGTCAACGATTTACTTGAGTGTCTACTAATACTTATTTCTCAGTGTTTGAAAAGATTAGATAATTCAGCATGTAGTACAGTAAGTAGGTAACTGAAATCTTATAAGGAGTGTCTTCGTTTCTATTGATGGTTATTTCAAGTACAACCTCTGTTAATAAAAGAAGTGTTCAAGCGCTACGAAAATCAAATGAAAGAGTATGCTAAGCTACTATCCTCCTCTATGTAGACTACCCTGGCGTGGTGAGGGGGTTTAAAAAAGAACTAAAGGCACATAAGAGAAGGAAAACTCCAACAGATAAACCGTGATGAAAGCAAGGAGAAACTACACCAGTATTCGTTCCTATCAGAATTGAGAACAGGGATGTGGAATGTAAGGACACTATGAATGAGGTAAGCGAATTGGAAAACTTAAAGACAGAGACGAAAACATCAAAATTTGATATAACAGGTATTAGTGAAAGAATATGGCTCAAAGAAAATGATTTCTGGACGGGAGAGTCTAGAATAATTAATACAGCTGCGAAAAAAGAGGGCAAGCAGGTGTAGGTATTATTAAGAATAAGACTTTATAGAATAGAGTGCAAAGTTACACCCAACATAGTGAGAGAATATCATTGGTGAGAACTTCAGCAAAACCATAGTATCATTAATGATAGTCTAAGTTTATATGCCTACAGGAAGTTATAGTGACGAAGAAGTAGAAAGAATGTATGAAGAAATTGGTGAAGTACTAAGCAAGATAGAAGGAAAAGAAAATATAATCATAATGGGAGATTAGAATGCCAGAGGAGGAGGAAAAGAAGAAGGGATATGAGGACAGCGTGGTTAGGTGAGAGACAAGGAAGAGAGTCGAGGCTCACAGACTTTTACAAAGAATATAACAATCTCTTTAAAAATCATGAGAGAACAAAATACACTTGGAAATGTCGAGGAGATGAAAGAAGATATCAAATACGTTATTATACAGGGTGTCTCTTGCATGGCCCCCTTCCACCTCATGAGTAGGCAATCTATCCCAGCACTATGTAGATATGTTTGCATACTCTTACTTTGAAGGGGCTGAGTTACTGTCAAATTCTGAGATTTCTATCTTTGATTTTATTTATTTTTCTTTTCACGACTGGAGATAGACGGAAAAATTGTACCAACTGGCAATAGTGAAGGGCAGTTGTGGTAACCACAGAAAAAAAGTGGTCGGAAACGGTTCAACAGGGTGTTCATAAAATCAATTTTAGTACAAATTATATCAGAAAATTTCCGCATATTTTCAATTTCCTGTGAAACTTGCACTCTTAAGCTACTGTTTTTTTATTTGCAATAGATTATACATTAAATTTCCCATAAAAAAGGTCATTAGCAATTTTCTTGTATCTGGACTAGAACTGCTCAAAATGAAGTTCAAGCTATCCTAGTTGAGAATTATTACTTTTTAACACAGATGCACAGACCTTACGGAGATAATAATTATCTTCTTCAGCTACCTTACCAATTCACAGAGTTATATCGTTTATGGGGCTTATTCACCTCCCTCCTTTCATCTATTTACTCCATATTTAAAATTGAGGCCCATGCAACAAGGGAGAGGGTTCTAGTATTTTGTGAAGTTCAAGATGGGTATCCAATAATTACATATAAAATTGAAGAAAACTCCAAGTCGACAAGCAAAATCAAAAAAATAATTAATAAATAAATAAAAGAAGTAAAAGAAAGAAAGAAAAAATTCTCCCTTATCTCAAAAGTGGAGGTAATGAGCACAAAATCTTGGAAAATTATGGAAATCTCCAAAAATTTCATTTCTGAAATGTTTGAAGGTGCTTTTCTATCAACCTGCTATTTTTCAATTTTTTTCAATTCTTCCTTTCTGTGGTAGGATGTACAAATGGAACTCTCATATCACGTGACCTGAGAATATTTTAAATGTCAAACTGCAGCGCAACCTGGTGTTTCGATGTAGCAGTCGGCACCCTCATTACACAATCAATCTGTTCTGATTGGAAAGTCAATGTCCGTAATTATGTAACCTCTCTTTCGAAAAAGTGCATTCAATGTATATTGAAATTACTCTAATTTTCTTCCGCAGCTGAACAATTTTCAGTTCTCTGTATCAAAGCTGCGATTACAAGTCTACTCTCCCAATTCGCGGTATCAGTGAGACCTGAGGATGTACTGTCCTTTGAGCACAACTCGGACGACATAGATCCCAACGGAAACAACATCAGGTTACAGTTTACGAAGAAACACTGAAGGCAAACATCATTCCGACAACAAGAGCTAACAGTACCTATTGGAGTTTGTAAAAAGCTTATATCATGTACTATCAACTGAATAAGATCATGATTAACGATTCATTAAAGAAGAAGAGCAAAAAGAAGTAATTCAGGGAAAAGAAACTTAAGTTGGTTTTTTTTTGTTTTTTTTTTATATTGATGATAACCATATGCGCATACAGCCAACTTGGAGACGGGAGGGGGATCATAGAGGGCCGGTTGATCAGTATCAATATTAAGCTACAAATTCTTTCACTAGAATAATGTCCAGGGTGTCTACCGGATCAGAAGAATTACAATTCGTGACTTTCCCGAGACGTCCCAAAATTTTTTTCTAAAACCGATATGGATTTCATTTTGCAGGCAGAGTTTATCATACCGAATTCAATAATTTAAAAAAAAAGTAGCATACATAATAGATCTTTGAAGAATCAGTACCCAATAATACAATATGCAAACAACAAACATTCTAATTTCTGTTTCTTTATATGAGGAGCGATTTTCCAAATCGGCCTCTGTCCGTTTTTTTGAAAAATCGATTTATAGCGCCATCTGGTGAGGAATCTGATAATACATATTCTGGCCCGAACAAAATCACGATATCGCGAATCTAACGCATGTAAGAAGCCAAAATAGACTCGTAAAGGGAAGAAAAAAGTTTTTCCAAAACGGCCTCTGTCCACATATTTTTATCACACTTGAGAATTTTATGAATTAGAATCTACTGAAAGACACAGTATGTCTAATTTTATGCCAAACCAAAACTAATAATTCAAAAATGTTGTTCCAAAACGGCCTCTATCCAGAAGATCCCCCACTTCGCGATTGTCATGCGCGTCTCCTGTACAAGGAACAATTAATATTTCAACGAGATAAATTCCTGTTAGTGTTCTACTAGGCAACCCGACTACCAACCGTGACATGTAGGTGTAATATAGAGATGCACCAAGTTTTTTCTTCTCCGTGAAAAAAATATAAAACTGGACAGAGAGGCCGTTTTGAAAAATCGCTCCTCATATGTATTTATGAATTTTTTCTCATTTGGTTCTACTCACCACTCGAAATAATTCAGAAAGGAACACCTAAAGGAAAGTAATAATGAGAGAGTGACAATCGACTGATCTATAATTTTAATTTCAATTTCATAATCCGATGCTTGTGTTTTGATCAGAACTAGTGTAAATTTACAGATATTTTACGCGTAGAATAACGTAAAAAACTCGGGTAGAATAATTGAGTTATTTTACATTATTATACGTTTGGTGTAGAATAATGAAATACTAAGTTTTTCAGCCAAGAACAGCTGTTTAGAACTTTAAAAAAAAAAATGGGAAATAATTAAGTATACTTTCACTTTCGTTGTTTTATTTTCATTCTAAAAGTATTCGTATTTCTGCAGCTTATATACAAAAGACACTTTGAGACGCCCCATTTTAATTTAATATTATATATCAAGTAATTCACTCTTAAACTGAACGCTGTTAAGCAAAACAGAACCAAGCGACAAAATCTTTTTTGAAGACACGTGATTCGAAGTTCAAGAGCCATATAGAAACTATATGTATGACATATTGTTTACTGATAAGCTCTTTTCAACGTGCAAACACATTTTTGTATCGGTGGCCCAATTTTGAAAAATTTTACTTATAATGCTCTTCCAAACATACTAATGACTCATTTTGTCAATAAATGTCGCTTGGTTCTGTTTTGCTTAACACCGTCCAAATATCGTACGTAATTCGGAAATCGTAATCAATTTCAAACTTCACAAATTTTCATGTTTAAATTCACCACATGGCTTTATAAGTGCAGCATTACAGACTGATAATGATAAGGTTATCAATCGGTCATACAACCGGTTTGATGCAGCTCTCCATTTCTCCATATCTTGGGCAAATTCTTTCATTTCGTAATAACACTTACATTTGACATCCTTGATTATCTGTTAAACATACTGGAATCTTTGCCGACGTATCCAATTATTTCCCTCCACTCTTCCTTCTAGCAGCAGTGATATTCCTGGGTGCCTCAAATTATGCCATGTTACTTTATCTCTCCTTCTCTTCAGACAATTCCTAATATCCATTTTACCTCCTACTCTGTTAAGTATTTCCTCATTTCTTACCTTATCCATCCGCCTATAGCACCACATCTCAAAAGCTTCGATCCTTCTCTTCTCTGGTTTTCCTTGGTCCAAGTTTCACATCCATATAAGGCTACACTCCAAACATAAGTTTTCAAGAACAATTTCTTGAATTGCAGATTTATTTTTGATTAGAAAATATTACTTTTTCGATAGAATGCTAATTTGGCTTGTGCTATCCCACTACTAATATCTCTTTTACTCCTTCCATCTTTTGTTATTTTACCCCCTCAATAGCAAAATTCGCTTACTTCCTCAATCCTTTCAGCTAATAAGACAATATCATCTGCAAACCTGAGTATCCTTACTCGCTCTCCACGTATATAGTGACGCCTACTTCAAATTTTTCTTCTATTTCTTCTATGGCCCACTCTATCTATACATTAAATAATACTGGAGATTAAAAACACCCCTGCCTTACACCTTTTTCTATATTAGCCTCCCCTTTCTCTTTTTCTATTCTTAATGTGGCTTCTGTCCTTTATATAAGTTTAAAATATTTATTCCTATGTTTTTTAGAATACCAAACAGTTTATCCCATTTAACATTGTCAAAAGCTTTTTTAATGTCAACAAATGGGCATGTCTGTATCCTGCCCCTTTCTGAGTCTTCTATCTACAATTAATCTCAAAGATAACACTGTTTGCCTAGTACCTCTACTTTTTCTAAATCCAAACTGATCATCCCCTAATTCTGCATATTCTCCTGTAAATAAGCCTAGTTAATATTTTTGACGCATGCGAAAGAAGACTAATTGCTCGATAATTTTCACACCTATCTGCTCCTGCTTTTTTGGTATAGTTACAATAGCACTCTTTTTAACGTCCTCAGGCATTTCTCCTTCATCATAAATATAACATTAATGAATACAATTTATGAAGTACATAGAGGGCGCATACGAAAAGGGACCAGTTGACCAATTTTTCGATGTTTACTTTTTTGGCTAAATTTTTGTAAAAACCCCTTAGAAATGGAATAAAACCAACCCCAGACCTCTATCTTGAAAATTCAGCGAGATATTGCAGTTCTAAATGAGGCAAGTCAAAATTTATCATTTCAAAAAGTACAAAAAGGAAATAGCATGTTCTTATGTAAAATTAAATTGTTCGAAAACAATTTTCCATGAATACTGGACATATTTTCTTCTAGCTCTTATAAATGCGAGAGCAGGCAAATACATTTGCAGGTTGTCAGGATGAGATGCATACATACTTGCTGAAGGGGGATCTCGCATTTCTCGCTGGGAACCTCCAATCTTAAATGTAGGCAACTTATCCTCCTGCATGAATGCCTGTCTACGGTTACTGTTTAAGGGACTCGGATCTGAAGATTTTTGATAAAATTCTTCGGAGATCATCGAACACTTTTTGTGACGATTTTTCAAAAAACTCTGCAAAACAATCCGAGTTCTCGAATATTTCCTATGAAATTCTTCAAAATTTACCAGAAAATTTTCTCAAAGTAATTGGTCTAGATTCTTTTGAAAACATTGGTAATTTTTTCTAAAAATTTGCGTTAAGATTCTTCCGAAATTATCGCAATTTTTTTCACAAAAATTTTCGATGAAATTCCCTAAAAACCATCGGAGATTTCACCTACAGGTTTTCGATGAAATTCTCCGGAGATTATTGAGCTATTAAATTCTCTGGAAAACATTGGTAATTTAAAAAAAAATTTCCGATAAGATTCTTCGAAAACTATCGAATTTTCCGAAAATTTCTAATGAAATTCCTTAAAAATCATAAGAGGTTTTTCCCGAGTATCTTCGATGAAATTCTTCGGAGAACATTTTTTCATAAGATTGTCGGTAGGATTCTTCAAAAACCACCAGAGTTTTCCCCCAAATATTTCCTATGAAATTCTTCAAAAATTATGGGGAAATGTACCCGTAGATTTTTGATGAAATTCTTTGGATAAAATTGGAAATTTTCCCCGAAAATTACCGATGAAAATCCTTAAAAATCATCGGGAAGTTTTTCCAAATATGTTTGATGAAATTCTTTGGAAAACGTTGGAAATATTTTCTAAAGATTTCCGAAAAGACTCTCCGGAAAGTATCAGAATTTTCTTCCAAAAATTTCGATGAAATTCTTTGAAAATCGTTGGAGAATTTTCTCAAAGTTTTTCGATGAAATTCTTCGGAGAACATCAAATATTTAAATTCTTTGGAAAACATTGGAAATTTTTTCCGAAAAGAATGGACAAGAGATTAGGGGTGCGTGTGGTAGTGTAATATACGGTCGAAATGTTGGTAAGTAACAGAAAGGTGATTACAAAAAAAAAATACTCTCAATTTTAAACGCTTTTCCTGTAAAGTTTTACTTTTGGTCAACTGGTCCCTTTTCTACGTCCTCACATATTCTCCTAAGTTTTGTGATAATTCAGCTGGCATCTCATCCACTCCTGGAGTTTTCCCTTTCTTTAAATCTCTCAATGCTTTGTTAAATTCACCTCTTAAATTGAGTCCCCCTCTCATCTTCTCCCACATCTTCCTCCCTCTCCATTCTTATCCCCATTATTACTATTTAGTCCTTCTACACACTCCATCCACCTTTTCACGTTTCCTTCAGCTGTGTAAATAGGCTCTCCCTCCTTATTTATATCACTTGCTTTCTTCGTTCTTTCTCCAAACTCCATTTTTACTTTTCTATTTATTTATTTTATTTATTTACACGTTGTATTGTATGTAATCAACAACATACCCATCTACAGGCATAAGCCTCTCCTACTCTGGACCATCTCTGCCGGTCCTGGACCGTCCTTCCCATGCTATTCCCGAGCGTAGTCTATTATTTCGTCCCTTCTTCCTCGTGACCTTAGGGTAGAGTAGCCTAAATCGTACCACATTTTGGTTTTTTCAACCTCGACTGCGCTCAAATTGTTTTTTTGAAACCGTTCTTGCACTGGATTGTACCTTGTTCTTTTGCGCATCTTTGAGCGCAAAAACGAAATCTCCAATTCAAACAGCAAAGACGCTATTTCAATTCGCCCAAAGGTCTAAAAATGGTACGATTTAGGCAACTGGGTCCCTAAATCGTACCACCCACTTCCCAAATCGTACCACCTATTAAAAAAATAGAAAAAGCTACCTCCACTTTCAACTGATTAACTCAATACTATCATAATCATTTTTAGGAGTCACCCTACACCCCTGCTCCCTCCTCTCACTCCTACCTCCTCCCCTTCACCATACCAGCTTTCAGAAACACGAAAAAATATTTAAAATTGCATCTGGAGTAGGTTTTTATTATTAAAACACCAAAATACAGGTAAGTGATACATAATTATATGAGGAGCTTTTTACGTCCGGAAAAATTAATTACCAGTTGGAACGCCATTAGTAATTAATAATTGGAAAAGCTACATTTCCTGGTAAGAGATACTGTTGTGGTTTTTCATTGCTTTCAACAGGGTTTATCTGTCGGAGTTTGCCTTCTCCTAGGTGTTTTGGTCGCGATTTCAACAATGTATAACCTCATAGAGAGTCGTTTTTTTTTACGCTTAAGCCTCCTCACCACGGCAAGGTATCGCCCACTACATCATCTTATCACTGTTATAAGTCGTTATTCTACGCGATTTAGTACTGCTACGTAATTTTACGATTATTTTACGTCATTATTCTACGTTATGTTACACGTAACGTCAAAACACTTTTTTTTTACACGTGGAGGAACAACCCTGATTTTGATACGTTCATTATTCATTATATTTTTACTTAGATTTTCACGACCTCAAATAACTAGCATGAAAAGCAAAAAACTGTTCACATGCTGTCAATATTTAAACAGTTTTGATTTTGTTTTCCAATTTTTCTTTCTCAATTTTTTCCAATAAGAGTCTGTGACTTTCGTAACCTACTTTCAAAAATCGTGACGTTCCATGACTTTCCGGTAGACACCCTAATGTCTCAGTTTTTCTTGGGGGGGGGGGGCTTCCAGCGGATTCAGTGGGCCAAGTCCCCTAAGCCACCCTCTATTTGCGCATATTATGATGACCGACATTCTTTTCCAGAACAATCTTATTGAATACAAATGCCTTTTCTCAATTTTTTCCAGTAAGAGTCTATGACTTCCCGTGACTTCCGTGACCTACTTTCAAAAATCGTGTTGTTCCATGACTTTCCGGTAGACACCCTAATGTCACAGTTTTTCTTGGGGGGGGGCTTCCAACGGATTCGGGGGGCCAAGTCCCCTGAGCCACCCTCTATTTGCGCATATTATGATGACCGACATTCTTTTCCAGAACAATTTTATTGAATACAAATGCCAACTGAGGGGAGCAATACAGCAGTGTGACGTGATTGTAAGAAGTGTAATCATTCTACAATTTCACGGCGAATCAATTAGGCAATTCTATTTACACTTCTGTTTTATACGCTCCTTATTCCTTAACAAGATTTCAAATAAGATAAATTATCCAAGTATCTTAAACACAAGTTTTCGAAGAAAAACATTCATTGGTCTTCTTTGTACTCTCTAGACAAAAAGTCAGGATCTCAATTAGTGTGTTAGCTCGCAATATACCACTGCCCCTATGAAGCTGCTTGTGATTCTTGTACGAATACAATTTATTGTAAAATTTAGTTTATTTTATTTTAAAATTTCAACGAACGCGGTATTGTCTAGAGGCCACGTGGTCTGTTCTTATCTACAAAGTTATAGTTACACTATTCGCACGAATAAAATGTCACCACATAATAATACCTTCTCTTATCTCTGACCTCACCAAGTGATTACTCAGTCAACGTTACAACAGCGTACAGTTGTTTATGTTTGTAAGTACATAAGCTTCGCATAATTCGGGATTCAGTGCCTATCCGGTTTCAGTTTTATAAGTATCCATACACATTATATCTGTAAGAATAAAAGCACCAGATGTTGCTCTATCTCCTAATTACACTCGTCGTCTTGATATGCTACTGGTTCGCATCCAGATGGAGCTACTGGACTAAGAAAAATGTTCCAAATAGACAGCCGGGTTTGTTTTATATTTTTAAAAGATTAATTCGCCGGCCCTATTCGAGGTTCTTATTTCACAAAAAGCTGTATCGTGACACAGCACCCCATAAATGTTTTGGATTCTACCATAAACTAGTAACTCCAACTCTTTTGATCCGCGACCCTGAACTCGTAAAAGCAGTTCTCATCAAGCAATCCGAAAACTTCGCCGATAAATCGCCTACGTATTATTCGAAAACTGACCCGTTGACTCATTTCGTGTTCAACATGAACGGAGACCAATGGAGGCGCACCAGAGGTAATCTGAGTCCAGCTTTTACTCCGGTGAAACTGAAACCTATGATTCGCCTAATGGCCAAATCAGCTACAGCTCTGAAAGACTCGCTTGTTCGAAGGATCAAGGAAAATAACACCAACGTCATAAATGCTAGTATTATAGCCATTGAATATCAGGTGGATATTTTCGCTTCTTGTATGTTTGGAGTCGATGCTAAAACGATTGGAAATCCAAATTCGATGTTCTTAGAAATGCTTCAAAGCTTACTCGGTAGGAACCACTTAAGGTATACATTCAATAATTTATTGTTATGGTTGCCGCCAAATTGGAGACATCACCTGCGCACCAATATTCTGGACGAAACAGCTACCGGTTTCTTTCGACGTCAGTTGGAGGACGTGATCAAGTTTAGGAAAGAAAATGACATCGAAGGAACCGACATTTTACAATACTTTATCAGATTAATGGAGACGACTAAATCTAGTGAAGGTAAATCAGTACCTAGTTAAGTATATGATGGAACCATTTCTGCTTTTGATCCTTGTACTCAGGCCCGTAGCTAACCACTTATGTGCGCCAAGGCATTTGATTATTCCACCAGGGCATGAGCCATAAAGGTACAACACAAATTCACAAATTATTTTTAAACTTTTAGCTGTTTCTATTTATTCTCATCATTATTTTATTTTTTTGAGTGTGCTAGCCAGGGCGGCGTGGCTTGCCAGCCATGCTCTGCCCAGGCGTCAGCTATACGGGCCATCCTGTACTCACAGAGGAAAGTTTCAAATTTTGTAATTGAAACTGGTAACGGTGTCCAGATCACGGACTTTCAGATCTGCCACAGCTACCAGCTCAAATTTGCAACCTGTACAATTTTTAATCTCAAAGCTTATTTGTATTATATACTTGTAATTGCAGAGAATTCACACGAGTGGACCTTTGAATCGACCTTAACTCACTGTATAATACTAACGTTTAATGGAATCATCGAACTTTCCGCTGTTATGTCGCTCGCATTGTATGAAATCGCTAAAAATGAAGAAATTCAAAAGAACGTGAAAACAGAAATCGAAGATCATTTGAATAAGTCGAACGGGCAGATAACGTATGAAGTTCTGAGCGAAATGACTTATCTACAAAAAGTATTAATGGGTAAGATTTCTGCGACATTGTACGACTGGAAATATTCACACGAACAATCGCATGAACGAAAACATGTTTTCTAGAAACGTTAAGAAAATATCCAGTGACCTACGCCTTATCCAGAATATGCACAGAGACTTGCGCCCTTGCAGGCACTAAATTAACCGTGGAAAAGGGAACCGCAATTCGAATTTCGATCAGTGGAATCCATCATGATCCCGATTATTATCCAGAGCCGGAGAGGTTTGATCCGGAACGTTTCAATGAGGACCAAACAAAATCTCGTCATCCTTGCTGTTATTTACCCTTCGGTCTTGGTCCTAGAAATTGTGTAGGTTGGTTGACTAATTTACTCTTCTTTTTTCTTTTTTTTAAATTTAAGTTCGCATGGTTGGAGCATGAAACTCAAATTTGTCAATCGGTAACTCCAGGAAGTCAGTCATGTGTTTCTGGTTTCAAATTTAGCGTTTCAGTTTTAGGGTAATCTATACCTACATGTGACCTGGAACCATGGAATGTGCCTCTGGTATCAAAAAATTATTTTTCACTCTCTTGACTATTCTTGTATAAAAAATCATGCTCTTTCGAATGAAACAAATCGCAGCTTCCAATCCCAATTAGTTTTTCCACAAAGTGCATTTAAAAATTACGTCAAAGTTCAAAAACATCCGTTTACATGACGTCGTGAGAGAACAATCGAAACGCAGTTGTCACAGACAGGAACGCGCAAACGCACCACCACAGATGTACACGCTATGGACAGGGGCGAAACTATAGGAGGATGTGAGGGTTAAACCCCCCAATTATTTGGCAGTCGGCAAATTTTAACACTGTTCATTTGACACCCCCCCCCATAATTTAACAATCGGCAAATTTTGAAACTATTCATTTGAAATTTCATTTTTTATGCATGTTTCTTTGTTTATTTATTTGCTTTTTCAATTAAAAAATATTTCGATTAAGAAATTGGCAAATTTTTAATGTTTTAAACATTTTGTCGGCGAATTTCTAGTTTTCAAAAAATATTTGTCGGCAAATTTTTCTTCTCCACCTTTCCAAACTGAAAGTCAAATTTCGTTTCTGAAAATGGAGTACCCTGGACCCCTGTCAGAGACTAGTCAGTCAAAAGCAGAAGGTTTCAAGCCGAGTATCGAACGTTGTTTGAAAGGTTGAAACAAAGCTGAAATGTGGAAGACATTTCGAAAATCTGAAAGACGATAGCAAACGTTGAATTTCAAATTTCAATGACTATTCGGACTGCCAGCGCGAACGAGTTGCCCTCTATAATTTTAGGCAAGTGAAGAAAAGGAACTATTAAAACCCTACATATTTTAGAAAAATTCATCAGATTGAAATGAAAATGGTCTCAATGGAAGGAAAATTTTATGTACTATAAATTTGTCTTAATCATTTTTTCGATAAGCGCTTTCGTTTTCATAATATTTTGAGATTTCTTCGTATGCCTGTAAATGAAATATTCCCTCCAAGGGCGAAACTATAGAGGGGTGTAGGGGATTGAAACACCCCCCATAAATTGGCAATCGGCAAGTTTTAAGACACAGTCACTCGCTTACTTATTCAGTTATTCACACAGTTACTCATTCACTTACTCAGTGACTCAGTGATTCACTCAGTCACTTAATCAATCAATCAATCACTTCCTCAATTAGTGATTCACTCACTTACTCACTAACTTACTCAGTGACTCGTTGATTCACTCACTTACTTAGTTATTCACTCATTGTAATGTGGTTATTCATTCACTTCATCACTAGGTCACTCACTCAGTCAGTCATTCGCTTACTTATTCAGTGATTCACTCGGTTACCCAATCACTTACTCAGTGATTCAGATATTCACTCACTTACTTAGTCATTCACTCATTCCTAATTTAGTCATTCATTCACTCCCACTCCATCACTCCTCAATAAGTCAGTGATTCACTCAGTCACTCGCTTACTTATTCGGTGATTCACCCACTCACTCAGTTATTCATTCATTCCCTATATAATTCAGTTATTCATTCACTTCCCCACCCCGTCACTCACCCAATGCGTCAGTGATTCACTCACTCACTCAGTCATTTGCTTATGTATTTAGTGATTCACTCAATCACTCGCTTACTTATTCAGTCATTCACATAGTTACTCAATCACTTACTCAGTGACTTAGTGATTCACTCACTCAGTCATTCATTAATTCTCTAATTCAGTTATTCATTCACTTCCTCACTTCGTCACTCACTCACTCAATCATTCGTAAACAATTACAGCGCACCACCGCTTTGAGCAGCCCGAAATCTGTTGTTACTAGATTCTCTGTTTGACCTAGAGCCTGAAATTTGGGAACGTTGACCATTTTATTAAAATGTAAAAGTTGAAAGCAAAAGACTTATCTTCCAATGTTACAAGCTGAATCCGATAGCAAATGTTCCATTGTTTAATGTACGGGATTTGGTCCTGGTGAATATTCGGACCGTACATCCGTCAGAGCGCGTCGCTGTCGAGTCGAAGAGATAAGTAGCAAAAAGTAAATCTATACATTTTCCATACTGTACTCATCAAAGTTGAAATATCTCGGAAATTAATACGTTCTTGAAGTATTTAAAGAGAAACGAATTTTTCGAACAAAGAATTTTCTTCCGATTAGGACTATTTATATACCTAGATTCCAAAATTTTGCTACATGTGTCAAAAACTTCACCTTTTGGTCGCTGATAAGAGTAGTCGATACTAGCGCTGTACGGCCCAAATAGGAGGGAAATTTAGTCCGGAACAAATGTCAAAACTTCATGTATTTTTCCCATAAGAACGAAAGGGAACTTCTGGCACGGATTCCCCTAATCCAATCAACAGGAAACTTTGTATTTTAAAAAAAAATTTTATTTGATTTGATTGGAATCAATTTAGGAGAAGAATCAGAGGAGATTCAGAAAAAAATATCACCAAGAGTAAACAAAGACCACCTCAATGTGTAAAGGAAGTTCTGTGTTCCTCTCAAGTGTTCCTAACATCCTTCTACTATACCCTCCCAGAATAGGGTAAGCTCATGTGCGCAAATGTGAGTGCTTGGGAGATAAGGTTCCAATCTGCATTTGCAGGGACGAAACTATGGGGAGGGGGTGAAACATCCCCAATAATTAGGCAGTCAGCAAATTTTGAAACTGTTTATTTGAATTTTTACCTTCCAAGAACGTTTGTTTGTTTATTATTATTATTATTTTTTTCAATTAAAAAATATTTTGATTAAAAAATCGGCGAATTTTCAAATTCTTAGAAAATTTTGCTGGCAAATTTTGAGTTAAAAGAAAATATTTGTCGGCAAATTTTCCTTCAACCCCCCCCCCCAAACTGAAAGTCAAGTTTTGTCTCTGGCTATGGACATTTGTGCGAGCCACAACCACATCCCATCTTTACACTCGTTTATCTCGAAAACCTGTTTTCGCACAAGAGGCACATTTCATGATTCTAGATCACATATGGAGATTCAATACTGCTAATCGTAAAACTGTAAGAAACAATAACAAACCGTTTCAAAGTTACCAGGAAACAAATTTAAGACATTACTGTTGACTATTAACAAAACTGAATAGCGATACTCATTTAGGTATTTATTTCCGAGATTTTAATAAATGGTTCCAATATTTTATAGTTGACAAGCACAAAAGAAAGTCTTCACCTCATAATTGTTGACCGTTTCCTCAATTTTGTTGAATTTTCTACATATTTATGTTCGTTTTTTGCAGTTTAGTGGTGTAATTATTGATTGATTTTGATAATGTAGCACTACTAATTTGAAAATTGTTAGTTTTTTATCTTTTGTTACTCTCGTATTAGGCACAAGGCTATTAATTATTTTGATGTTACAGCTGAAAAATTTTCAGTTTTCTGTATAAAAACTGCGATTGTAACTCTACTTTCAACATTCGACTTATCAGTGAGGCCCGAACATCTTTTGGCCTCTGCCAGTAAATCCGATGAGATTGATCCTCTTAGACAATCCGTCAGACTGGAATTTACACAGAGATAATGGACATTTCAGCTCAGCTTAAATTGGTTATTCATACTATTTAAAATGGAATTCTTCAATTGTCTGATTAGATCATTTTACATAGGTAAGCCTGTAAGTATGGGTGCATACTTTGGTTAATTAGAAGACAAATATTAAAGTTATTCATTGAAACAAACCTTTTAACTTCCAGGTCTTTCACAAATTCAACTTAAGGCTCCTGTTATTACCTTCAGAAAACTACGGCGAAATCTATTAATATAACATCCAAAACTTTTCCATTATACTTTGTTAGTGTATACTGTATATACAGTACTATCACAAGTAAAGCATCCACCCATGAATTATCAAAACCTACCTACATTAATATTATTTGTAAATACTTCAACATTTGGGTAGGTCGAACTAACATTATCTGTAAACCTTGAAACTTTCCATATTTTTCAGAAGCAATATCTTTATGAAATGGTGTAAAGAATTTTATCTGTACCTACACACATACACATGGAAAAAGATACAGTACAATACAAGTTTTACTGACTTTGTATATTGATGATGATAGTGGGGCGTATGGCGTTGTAAGCATGTCAAACTGGCTTCGGGACACCGCACCTCCTATCCTGGAAATACCACTATATGGCATGCGTCAGGATATGGAAGATTCTGACGTTATATAATGTTAAAAATTGATAAATGTTCTGAACATGTGGACCACTATTATACTTGTCACATTTTCCACAATATTATCCACACTGTGAAAAAACTGAGACAAAAATCACTAGAAATCCCAGTAAGTCTCTGATGTTCAGCAATGCACACACTCTTTAAATAATTTTTGTTACCTACATTCTGGTGAAAATTACTGTAATTCAATTTAAAATACTGCTGTAATTATGTTAAACTTGCACAGAATTACAAATACCTATATTTTAACTAGAAGCTGGTAAAAATTATATTTTATTAATATAATTAATTTTTAATATGTTTACATTAAATAATATTAACAATGAGAAAAATAATTTTAATTATAAATTTTTTAATGTCTGAATTGAATTTATTGACTTAACAGGACTCTCATTGCCCAAGGGGCGTGATTCTTTTTTAATGCAAGAATGTGGGTTTTCCGGGTAAGTCGACTGTCGAAGGTTAGGCAGAGGAACTCAGCCTCAGTGGTAATTTTTAGCGAGATGCCATTCATTTGTAGGTTGAGAGTCGGGTGGGTGCGTTTCCGTGTAAAAATGATACGTTTGGTTTTGAGTCGAGAAGCGGAGGCCAGTTGAGTTCTTCCAGTCCAGTAGTCCATCTAGGCTAAGCTGGAGAATTCTTTCGGCGAAACGGAGGTAGTTTGGAGAGTGATGTTTAAGTCGTCGGCGAATAGGCGGGGTTACATAGGCGCTGGAATTTTCTGCATGACATCGTTGATCAATAGCAAGAAGCAGTAGACACTTGGTATGCTGCCTTGGGGTACTCCGTTCTTAAGGATTTGTTTTGGGGAGAGAGTTCCTCCTATTCGTACTTGTACTGAGCGGTTCTGGAGAAAGTTGTTAATAAATTGCACTAGAAGTCCGGATTCGACCAGTTTTATAATGATACCTCTTTTCCAGGCCGTGTCGTAGGCTTTCTCAATGTCGAAGAAAATGGATATGAGGTATTGTTTTTGTTCCAGTGCTGTTTGGATGTTTTGATGCAAATCAGACAAGTGGGTCAGCGTGCTGTGGTGTTGCATGAATCCACACTGGTGGCTGGATAAGGCTTCACGTTTCCTCAGTGTCTATAGTAGTGTCATGGCAATAAGTTTTTCTAAGATTTTGCAGGGAACGCAGGTGAGCGCGATTGGTCAACAGGATGTGAGATAATTCCAACCGACACTGAACTTAATTCCAGTTCAGTTCATGTTCATTTTATTGACTTATTATAATAATAGTAGAAATTATTAAATAATTAAAATAGGTATTTAAAAGTTTTTAAATTAATCAAATTTATTTTTAATTATTAATAAGTTAATTATATTTATTAATGAAAATTAACAGTAATGTATCTAATAAATGTATCTCTTTAATTAAAATTATTATACATATTTTTAATATCTTAATTTCAATTAGATACTTAGGAACTAACTATATTAGTTAAATAGAACGTGAATTGCTGAACATCAAAGACATACCGTCAACTGGGGTAATATTGGACAGTAGTAGTAATATCGGCCACTTATTACTTGTTATAAGAGTGCTAGTAACATTATCAATCAGTAAAGTCAACTCGAGTTATATCAGACACCAGTGATAATATCGGCTACTCATAACTTGTAGGAGCGCTAGTATCGTTATCAGTAAGCAAGTCATGACGTCATGAGTGGCCGATACTACCACCGGTGTCCGATATTACCCCAGTAGCATCTACCAGTATGTATTTTTTAGAAGTTTGTTTCATAATTTTTTCTGAGGGCAACCTTAAGCCGGCTGCTACACTCATACATGACAGAAATTTCAGGTCGTCCCTAATGAAATTTCCGAATATTCTCCACGACAAAATCGATAACAAAATACTAAAAATCCTTTCACCCGCAATTGTAAAACCAATTACCATGATATTTAACAAAATTCTTTTAGAAGGCATAACCCCGACACAATGGAAAACAGCAGAAATAATCATTCTTCACAAAAAAGGGGACCGGAAAAACATGGAAAATTATAGGCCAATTAGCCTGACGTCCACCCTATACAAAATGTTTATGAAAATAATCAAAAATAGAATTTATAACCTTCTATAGACGCCAACCAAGCACGAAAACAGGCAGGGTTCAGGAAAAACCAGTCAACAATAGATCATATTCAAACCATAAACCAGATACTGGAAAAATCAAGAGAATACAATATAAATGCTCATCTCCTCTTCATAGACTTTACCAATGCCTTCGACACGGTAGAACATAGGAAAGTGTGGGAGGGGTTGAAAGCCCAGGCAGTTCCCATGAAAATCATCCGACTGCTGGAAAATACATACAAAAATGCAAATGCATACATAAAAACAGACAGGAAAGGTGATAAATTCCAAATCGAGAGAGGAGTAAAGCAGGGCGGCCCCCTCTCCCCCAACCTGTTCAATGTGGTTTTAGAAGAAGTCTTTAGGAAAAGAAACTGGGAGGAGAAAGAGATCAGGGTGGATGGGGGAATACCTAAGTCATCTTAGATTCGCAGATGATATAGTCTTATACAGCTCGAGCCGTGAACAATTAAAGGAGTTGGGGGAAGAATTGAAAGAGAACAGTGAAAAAGTGGGCTTAAAAATGAATATGTCGAAAACAAAATATATGTCTAACAGTTCCGTCGAGGACAACGAACAAGAGCTGTATATTAAGGGGGGAGCTAATCGAGAGGGTAGAGGAGTATAAATACCTGGGGCAAATAGTAGCCTTCGAGTCTAGGCAAGAGAAAGAATTAAGGGAGAGAAAACGAAAAGCGTTGGGGAGCTTCGGGGCACTGAAGTATATAGGAACAAAAAAATATCGCTGAACACAAAAATCAAAACATGGGAGATGTGTACCCTCCCAGTGTTATCCTATGGGGCGCAATCATAACAAAAACCCAAATAACAGGTATGCAAAAAATTCAAAGAGCGACGGAGAAAAGACTACTGGGGATAAAACTGAAAGACAAGGTCAGAAATAAGGAGATGAGGGAGGTGCCTGAATGCCAGGATATAGGGACAAGAGCAAAACTAATCAAATTCAAATACGCGGGACACATAGCAAGATCAGACCCCGGGAAATGGAACTATAAAACGACATACTGGAAGCCCTACAACTACACCAGAAAAAAAGGAAGGCCACCTACAAGATGGAGGGACGAAATAGTTGGCAGAGTCGGTACCCCCTGGCACAAACAAACCCACAATAGGGCAGTATGGCGGAAGATCGGAGAAGTCTATCACCAAGAATGGGCCGATAAGTAATAATGTTGGAATTATGTATATTGAATACTAAATAAAGAGGCTGTTATTATTATTATCATTATATTATAAGTACTTTTGTCAGTAAGTATAAGTTTTTTTTTCCATACCCTGAAAACTTTCGACTATACACACACACACATTAGTCAAAGCTAAGAAACAATCAACTACCGAGTCAATGTAATTATTTTAAAACATGAATTTCACCGTTATCGGTAGCGTTGGACAGTTAAATACTATAGAAAAAACTTCCACACAGGTAAGAAGATTACGATTCTTGTTATTATTTAGCTACCGAGCACATTCATTTTTCCATTCCTAAACATTTACGTGCTTAGAAATAACCATGTTTTTTATCAAAGTAAAAATGCAGAAGTTAATTGTGTACTGATATGTAGATGGACTAATGCAATGTACCTAGTACGGTGACTGATAGAAACATAATTCCAGTTTTGTTCCTCTCTCGTGAACATGATTTGTACCAGAATGGAAGACAGTGGTATTCAAATATTCCTTTTTCTTACAATTGTTCTCTGCACATACGCATATTTCTGGTTGAGGAGACAGTGGAGCTACTGGGACGAGAGAGGTGTTCCCAACAAGAGGCCGACCTTCAGAAGTAAAGTGTTCAACTTTTTCTTTCCCTAGAGGGTCCAGTTTCTGGCGTCAAATGAAACAATACGAAGATATGGCTCCTCACAGATACGCGGGGCTTTACTTTTCTCTAAGCCCTGGTCTTCTGATACGTGATCCAGAATTAATTAAAGCGGTTTTCGTAAAACAAGGTGAAGATTTCTCTCACAAAACTCAAACGTTTTATTCAAAAACCGACAAACTTACGCACTTCTTAGTGAATATGAGTGGTGAAAGATGGAAGTGGGCAAGAATTCACTTATCTCCAGCGTTCACAGCAGAGAAATTGAAACCAATGCTTCAACTTATGACTAAAGTTGGTACAACTTTGAATAACTCAGTAGCTGAAAGTCTGGCCAAAAATAACGTAATAGATGTGAAATTTCTTGCGTATCAATACTACATGGACTTAATGGCTGCTTGTGTGTTTGGAGTTGACGCAAAGACAATTGGAAATGAGGACTCGATATTTTTGGAAATGACAAGAAGTATATTTGGTAGAAATCAGCTCTCGTTAAGATATAATAATTTTCTGTTGCTCATACCACCCGAATATAGGCACTATTTTTCCAAGACAATATTGGATGAAACCTCGACGAATTTCTTCAGACAGCAGTTACTAGATAGCATGGAGTTCAATGAGAAAAACAATACCGAAAGACCGACTTTTGTTACACATTTTACGAACATAATGAAATCATCGGCAGCTAATGACAGTGCAGACACAGGTAAATTCTCCTTAAGTAGCATGAATTTTGTGTCGAAAATTTCTCAATCTGTCTCTTTACTGAACTAATGAAAGGTATCATCTACCTATAAAAGGTATCACTAAGTACATATACACACTCATACGTCGTGCACCTACTACTTTTTACCACTACTAACATTATTTTCATTACAGATGAAACACATAAATGGACTATCGATTCCAGTCTCAGCCATTGTCTGCTGTTTACCTATGAAGGTTTAATTGATCCTTCATCACTTGTAAGTTTGGCACTTTATGAAATCGCCAAGAATACCGACGTGCAAAATAAACTACGGGAAGAAATTCAACAATTCTTAGACCGATACAACAATGACATTAGTTACGAAGTTTTACGGGAGATGGAGTACCTTAACAAAGTGGTTTTAGGTAAGCATTATCTTGGAAACACACCTACAGTTCTTGCTAACATAACACTTAATGTTTGTATGTCATGCAGCTTACTCCTGTCCACAACGCTTCTGTGGCTACACATTTAAGTTTTCAGCCTTGGTTAGATGGATATACATACCTCTATAAACTCGTCCCTCTGATCAAGAACACGATACTCGAAAGGGTATAGATTTCGGGGCCAGGGTTGCGGTGTCTGGGGAGCCACTTTAACATGCATCGCCATACACTCCACCAAAGATACCTACAAACTTATTTCCCTATACCATTACAACACAAAAGAATTGTCAATACAAGTACCATAACTAACTATTTGAATTTTCTGTTAGCTACCTATGTGAGAATATTGCTTGATGAAAAATATCTAGCCATGAAAAAGAAAATGTGTTTCAGAATTTATAAAAAGTTTTCCTAAAAACATGTTCGTTTTATTGTAAATACAGCTAAGTAGAACAGCGTGTATTTACAAGTTGGACGTCTGTCTTGAGAAAAAGTTAATTATTTCAAATCCTTAGTTCTAATTAAAACACAATTTTCCAGAAACACTGAGAAAATATCCACCCAATATGAACATAGCGAGAACTTGTACTCGAACATGCAAACTTGCTGATACTGGATTGACGGTGGAAAAAGGAGTAATTGTGTCTGTCCCGATCGGTGCTATTCATCATGACCCCGAATTCTATCCCAACCCTAGAAATTTCGATCCTGACCGATTCAGTCAAGGTTGGAAGGCTTTTCGCCATCCCTACAGTTATCTTCCATTTGGCTGTGGTCCTAGGAATTGCCTTGGTAAGCTTCACATATTTATTGGAATTTACGTAAGAAGCATGCGATCGCATCAATCGCTTCAACTTTTGTGCCTTCATTCTTTAAAAAGAATTGTAAATATCACGTACTGCTTGTTATCAACAGAAGTGTGATAAAGCGCACTCCCAATGATGCACCAATGATTCTGATGCTACAAACGAATCAACGAATCACGTTCTCGAGCTTAGCATAGATTCAGAGACTGAAAGCTAGCCGAAAGCTGAAAGTTAAAAGCCGAAAGCTGATGTTTTTTCTAGAAGCTAAAAGCTAAAAGCTGAAGGTCAGAAAGAATGAAGAAGGCAAAAGCTAAAAGCGAAAGTTTTATTTTTTCAGCTTTTTGAAAAGATCTTTGAATGTTTGTGAATCTCTGATTATTTAGATGTTTGGGGCTGAAGGGGGAAATTAGAAGCTGAAAGTTGAAAGCTAAAAGTTAAAAGCCAAAGAATTTCTTGAAAGCTTAAAGCTAGAAGCTAAAGGTTAGAAAGAATTGAGAAGTTAAAAGCCGAAAGTGAAATCTGTATTATTAAAACTGGAAGCCGATAGCTGAAAGTTAAAGTTTTATCATTCGACTTTCAGTCTCTGCATAGATTATAAGCATGCTTGGGCGTCATTCCGTTTAAGAACGACTCGTTCCAGGTCGTTCACAGGTTTTTTTGTGGACGAGGAACGGAACGGGAACGACTTCATGTCTGAAATGAACGGAACGTGAACGAGAATGGAACGAGTTTAACTTGTTCCAGGTCGTTCACAGTTTTTTTTGTGAACGAAGAATGGAACGGGAACAACTTCATGTCTGAAATGAACGGAACGTGAACGTAAACGAGAATGGAACGAGTTTAAGTCGACGCCCATGCATGCCTGCAATTTCCGTTCAAGAACGACTCGTTCCAGGTTGTTCACAGGTTTTTTTGTGAACGAGGAACGGAACGGGAACGACTTTGTGTCTAAAATGAACGGAACGTGAACGAATTGTTTTCAAAGTGAACGGGACCAGAACGAGTTTAAGTCGTTCATGAACGACGCCTATGCATGATTATAAGAGGGTACATAGGCTAAAATGGACGCCATTCAGCAGAAGGGAACCAACTAGCAAAATCCGCTTTTGAGAACACATGATTCGAAGTTCAAGAGCGACATTTGTTGACAAAATGAATTATTCGTATTGTTAAAAAGAGAGTAAAAAGTAGAATTTTTCAAAATTGGGTCCCCACCCACGTTGAAAAGAGCTTATCAGTAAACACTATATGTCAAATAGTTTCTACATGGCTTTTGAACTTCAAATCACGTAATCTCAAAGATTTTGTTGCTTGAGTACGTTTTGCTTAACAGCGTCCAAGCAACCATCAGAGATAGAAAGCAAGCTAAAAGCTGGAAGCAGAAAGCCAAAAGCAGAGTTTTTTATTTAAAAAGCAAAAGCTAGAATGCACAAATAATTGAAAGCAAAAGCAAAAGCTTTATTTTTTCCAGCCTTTTCAGTATAAATCTATTATAATTTCAAATTTTCATTTTTATTTAATTTTCATTTTTATTTTCACTATCTCAATGGTCAGTGCTGTTAAGTGTTAACTGTTAAGCAGTGCTGTGAAAAGCTATTTCTAAAAAATATTAAGTAAGTACGTTGTACAAAATATTGAAAATTTAGGGGGAAAAAACCAAAAGTCAAAAGCGGAAAGCTGAAAGCTTTAATTTTTGCGTTGAAAAGTAAAAGCCAAAAAGGAGAGCTGAATATGAAATAATTTGAAAAGCAGAAACCAAAGTTGGTTTCATTTTCCAATGTTAGAAGCTAAAGCCGTAAGCAAAAGTTCTATCAGATGGCTTTCCATTTCTGCAAGCACCTATGCTAAACGAGATAATAATTGGTGACAGATTATGCTAAGCGACATTGCTATTGACAGTAGACTATGCGAAGTAACAAGACAAAAAGAAAGACAAAATTACAAAACATTTTGTTCAGACATAAAACCATGAAAAAACCAAATGACAAAATTCTGAAAATGACAATACTCATGATGTAACAAAATAAAAATAAAATAAAATACTCCTTCGACAAAATAACAAAAAATCATTTTGTCAAACAACACTGACCCTCGTTGATAGTGAACATCTTTGATGTGTTGATAATATTGATATCCTGAGTTTATTCTATCCTATTATAGTATGCTATTTTCTTCTTTTTCCTGATCCTTATTAGCGCACATAATTACAGGGTGCTACCTACAGTCGCCTTGTTGACAGATGTGCATTCGGTTATATTGTAACGGTCCTTATCATGATCTGCATACAAAATCAGGAGTTGGAAACGTATAAGTAAACGAAACATTCCCTTTGAGTTTCTCATAAGCGACCGTGTAAATAAATAACTCTATTTTGAACCCCTGTACAGATGTAAATGAGTATTTCTGTGTATAACCCCTTACACAGAAACTTAAGAAGGGAATCATGGACCTAAAAATATTGGTTTTTTAAAATTTAAGTTCGTGCGGGTGAAAACTATAATTTTGAGTTTTTTTGTCTAAACAATGTATGGGTGAAAAACCACTACTTTTTAGGGGAAAATTTAGAATTTAAAACTAAAAATTTTTTTGAAGTTTTTAAAAAGAGACTATATAATTTTAAACTTATTAACTTTATTGGTAAATAATTGGGGAAAATATTAAGTTTTTAAATTTAGTTTTAAAATAAACTAAAAAAAAACTTTAAAAATTTTTTAAAAGAAAAATTGGGGAAAAAAGTGTTTTTTAAAGATTTAATCATTAAAAAGGGTTTAAAAAAAAAAAACAATTTTGAAAAAAATATTTTTTAAAAAATTAGCCCGAAAAAAAATTTTCCTTTTTTTGCTTTTTTAAATCAAAAAATTTTTTAAAATTTAAAATTAATATTTAAAAACAAAATACCCTTTTTTTAAACTCGCGCCTCTTCCCCTTCTGTAAATTTCCCAAAAAAAAAAAAAAATTTGGCGCCCCGCTAAATTTTTTCTTCAATTTTTCAAAACCCTAGTTCACTTCGAGAACGGGCTGGGTTTTAGGTTCGGAAATTTTTTCTTCCCTTTTGAAAGCCCCCGTCTTTTTTTTTTAATCTTTTCGGAAGGACTATACCAGATGGCGAAATGGCCGGTGAAAGCTTTTTAAAAAATTTTTCAAATTTTTTCACTAAAATAAAAATTTTTTTCGGCAAAATTTTTAAAATTTTTTTTTCCCTTGGGGGCAGGGAAAAATCGAAAAGAAAGCAAAGTTTTTTAAATATTTTCCAGTTTTTCCGAAAAATAATCAATCAAAAGAGGAAAATTGAACGGAAACCAATGGGAAATTTTTTTTTTCTTCAATTTTGCAGCAAATGAAAATTAGACAGCGAAAATTTTTAAAAAAAATTTAATTTTTAAAGGGAAAATTTTTTTTTGGAAACCCGGTAATCATTGGCAAAGAGGAGTTTTTTCTCCGTGGTTCATTCACATAAATTTTATATATAAATTGCCAAAACCGTTGAAACGGAAGGAGTCAACGTAAATGGAAAAATTTATAAGAACCAAAATGGGGGGTAGGAGTAAGGGGTGAGGGACGGGGTCCCGTTTTCGTATATAAATTTTATGGTTTTATAAGGAAAAGGAAAAAAGGTCGGGGAAAAAAGGGAGGGAAAAAAGACCGGAGGAAGTTTGGGGGGGAAAAGTTTTGAGGCCGAAATTGGGAACTTGAGTTAAAAAATGAAGCGGAAACGAAACGTTTTACGGCTTCCAATTTTGAAAAATTTTTTTTTTTTTACAAAAAAATAAAAAAAAAAAAATATTATGAAAATGAAATTAAAATAAGGGAAAAATGGAAAAACCAAAAAAAATTTTAATTTTTTCAACTGAGGTAAATAGAAATAGAGGAAGGACAGAACCCAAATTGAATAAAAGGGTTCCCCTCCCAAAAAACCCTTTAAAAATGAACTACAAAAAACTTTTTATTCAATTTAACATCGTTTTCCCCCTAATCAAGGCAATGAAAACCAAAAAGCAGCAACAAAAAGCTAGCAAAACCCCTTACTAAGTTTTGGGGGTTAAAATTCCCAAAAATGACCCGGGCCCAGGAACTGGACAAATTCAACAAAAATGGCGGTCGGCCCCTAAAAAGTTGAAAAAGTACCCTACGGCCAAAAAACTTTTTAAAACCCCCCTTTCCCCATTTTTTTAAAAAACCCCCTGTGGGTAACCCTATCCGAACCCCCGTACAATTACCATAAATTTTACTAAAACGGACAATTTCCTTTAGAAATTTTTGAGCTTTTCCCACACAACAGATTCCCAAATGGCCAATTGTAAAACCCCCTTTTCGGCGAAGTTGGAATCATCCAAACATTTTACCCATTAAAAAAAAACACCCGGAAAAATGTTCGTAATAAAGGGATTCATTAAAAAAACCCCCGACTCGATTTTTTAAAATTTTTAAAAATTTTTGGATCCGAACCTTCAACTGTAGTTTTTAAACCCCCCAGAACCCCAAAACCCGACAATTCCCCCCCCCCTTAAAACAAAAATTTATTCCCCTTTTTTGGGTGGAAAAAAAAGAGTTCAATTTTTCCAAAAACATTTTACTCACCCAAAAAATTTTCCCCGAACCCCTCATTTTTTTCTTTAAAGAATTCAAAAATTTAAAATTTTTCGGCCGGAAATCATTCTTTCGGAGCAGCCGAAAGGGAACCCCCATGTTCCTAAATTATCTTTGTAAAACCCCCCCGGCAAAAAACAAAGTGGAATTTAAACCCATTTAAAAATTTTTGGGCTGACCGCGGAAAAAGACGCTTATTTCATGATCAATTAATCATTTAAAAAATTTAAACCTCAATTTACTTAGGGAAACAGACAAAATGGCTCCCATCAAAACCATAATGAACCCCAACCCTTTCGATTCTACAAAAACACTAAAAAAGGAAAAAATTTTTAAATTTTTTAAAAATTTATTCCCCTTTTTCAGTTTTTTAAGGAAAAGGCCCTTGGGTTTTAAAATTAAATTTAAAAAATTTGAAAGGAAAATGATGGGAATTATGTTCTTTTCAAGAATTTTTTCTCACCAAATTTTACATTTAGCCAAAAACAAAAAGTAAAACGTACCCCACCCAAAAAAAAATTCATTTCCCTCAATTTATTTTTTAACGAAAAATTTTATGGGCTTTTTTCTTTGGGGGAAAAGGGCCAATCTAAGCAACCCAAATTATTTTAAGTCTTTTAACCCCATCTTGGCCCTACCCGGGAGAAACAATTTTGGGAAAATATTATTTCAAATTTTTTTTCTCATATTTGGGGTGGGTACAAAAAACAAAGGGGAAATTTTTTTTTTTTAAAAATAAAAATTTGTGAACTATTTTTCGTTTTTTAAAAAGGTTTTAAAGTACACACGTTTTTAGGGGTTATGACACTCCGAATTTTTTTTTAAAGGGGGAAAACAAAATTTTAAAGTTCCAACTCCAACCAAAATTAAGGACTTTTTTTGTTTTCAAAAAAAAAAACTTTTACTTTAGATTTTTTTTAAAATTCTCTATCCTTACTAAAATTTTAAATTTATAGGTTCCTCCACCTTATTTTGGTAATAAAAAATGATTTTTTCCCTTTTTAAAATTCTACGGGGGGGGGGGGGAATTCCCCCCCAATAACCCCCGCCCCATTGCATTTTTGAAAATGAATTTTTTAAAATATTAAAAAAAGAACTTTTAAAATTTGAAAGACAAAAATACAAAAATGGGCAGGGGAAAAAAAAAAAGGAAAAAAGGGTATTTCACTTATCGTTTTTTAAATTCTACGGAAATTTCACAAATTTTTTTTTTTGAAACTTTTTTCCCAAAAGGGGGGGGGGAAAATTTACTCAAAGATTTTTTTTTTAAGCTCCTTCTTTTGAAACCCCCAATTGAATATTTTAGTGTTTCTTTTAGCTCCCCCTTTTTGGGGGAAAAATCAGGGGAATTGGTAAAAAAAAAATAAAAAAATTTTGAATTTTGTGGTTTTAAATGGAAAAAAATTTTTTAAAATTAAATTAAACATTCATAAAACCGACGATATATGAATTAGGGGGAAGAAAAATTCCTGGAAAAAAATTTTAGAGAAAAACGGAAAATTTTAAAATAAAATTAATAAAATTTGCATTTTACTTGGAAAGGCAAAACCCATTTTAAAATAAAAAGAAAAAAAAAACATTTAATACTTTTCACTTAAAGAACAAAATTAAGTCTTGAAAATAAATTTTTTTAAAATTTGAAAATTTTAAAAATTTTTGCCCAAATTTTAAGAAAATTAAGTTAAACATTTGAACATTTTTAAAAAACACAATTTTTTTCTCAAAAGAAACCCAAAAAAATTTAAAAAAATAGGAAAAATTAACTAAAAAAATAGTAACAATTTTTCCAAATTTTCAAGGGGGAAAACTGTTTTTACAAAAAGAAAAAAAACAAAATTAAAAAAAAAGGTCAGGAAGTGAAAAAAGGAAAAAAAGATTTTTAAAGGGTTTAATTCCGTTTTGGGGCCATTGTGAACAAAAGGTAAGATTTTTAATAAAAAAAGGGAAGAAATACCAAAACTTAAAAATTTTTTTAAAAATTTAAGCAAAAGGAAATTATAATTTTTTTTAAAAACAATTAGTTTTTTTTAAAATTTTTTGAAAAAAACTTTTTGCCAATCACCAATGGGCCGCATTCATTGGGTTTGAAACTTTCAGGTCCCCAACCAACAAAAAAAAAAAAGAATATTAGGGGAATTTTAAAAATTTTTTTAACCCCCTTTTTGGCTAAAAACAAAATATTTATAAAAAAGCATGGGGGTTTTAAAAAGTAATTTTTTTTAAAGGTTAAAATTTTTTTATAAATTTCCTGGGAAAGAGAAAAAAAATTGGGGGTAAAAAATTTAGGGGAATTTTTTTTAAAATCGCCAAATTTTAAAAAAAAAAAAATTTAAAAAAAAAAATTTTAAAAGACCTATTTTTGGGTTTTTTAAAAACAAAATTTTTATGGGGCGTCAAATTTCCCCAAAAAACCCGGTCGAATTTTCCCCTGCCTTAAAAATTTTGTTTGAATAAAATTTTTTTGGGGCTTACCACCTTTTTTCCCAAATTTCAAGTCGTAAATAATTTCTGAAATTTAAAAAGGGCTCCCCAAAAAACTTTTAAAAGTTCCCCAAGAGTAAAAAACTGATTTTTTCCCCAAAAAATTGAGATGGGTTTTTTAAACCTTCAATAGCGGGGGGGGTTAATGGGTTTTTGGTCCCTTCAGTTCAAAATTTTAATAACTGAAAAATTAAGGGGATTAAGAAATTTAAAAAAGTTTCAAGTTTTTCGAAGGGTTTTTAATAAACAAAAAAGGGAAATAACCCAAACCCAAACAATTAATTTTTAACCCCCTGAATTTCCAAAAAAGAATTTTTTTAAAAAAATTCTTTTTAAAACCCCCCCCCCCCCCAAAAGTAGAATGGCCCCAAAAACAAAACAAAATATTCATTTTAAAAAAAATTATGTTGGGAAACATGTTTTTTATCCCCCAAAATTAGAAAAAGTTCTAAGTAAGCCCCCTCTTTTTTAAATAGAGTGATAGGGAAATACCCATTTGTTTTCTTGTGAATGATTTGAAAGGAGCTATCAAAAAATTTTTTTTTTAAAATTTTTTTCTGGATTCATTTCTTTTGTTTTTTTTTTTTTTTTGGCGAAAATTTTTTAAAAGGAAAAATTAGGAAAGCCCCTTTTTTTAAGTATTTGAAAAAAAAAGAGAATTTGGGGGCAAATAGCGTCTTCTAAACCTGTCTTTGATCGATTTTTTTATTTAAGTTTTTTAAAACCAGTAAAGAAATTTCTTTTCAAAAATCACGTATCCAAACGAACTAAAAAAATTTTAAAAAAAAAATTTTAAAATGATTTGGGAAGGGAAAATAATTCACGTTTTTACAATTTTAAACTTCATAAAAACAAAGAAAACAACTTTTAATCTTTTAAAGGGCCAAAACCCCCATTAAAAAAGAATTTCGTACCCCAATATTAGGGTGGTTTGGGGCCAAAAATGGATAGAAATTAAATTTTAAAACAAGATTTTTTGAAAAAAAAGCCCGTTTAATCAAAAAACCGTTTAAACGAAAAATAAACTAAAAAAATTTTTTTTTTTTTTGGAAATCGTTTTTTTTAGCACAATTTTTTGGGAGCTGGGTAAAGGAAAAAAAAAAAACCCAAAAAAATTTATATTGCTTTATTTGGCAAAAACGGGAAAAATTCTTTTAGGTTCATTTTTGGAAATTTTTAAAAATTTTTGGAAATTTTTTTTACATTTAGCTTTTTTTTGCAATTTAGCCATGTGTAAAAACCCCCCAAAACCAGAAATTTTTTCTTTTCGAAATATTTTTCCCTATTTTTATTTTCCAGGCCCAAATTTTTTATCTCCCGATTTAAATCTTATTTTAAAATGAAAAGGGGGAAGGGGGGGTCAAATTTTTTTTAACAAACTAAAGGGGGGAAACGTCACACTCCACAAAATTTTTTTTTACATTTCCCAAAAGGACTGAAAAGTTAAAATGTTGTAAAGGGAAAAACGCCTTTCAGCTGTGGTGCAATTTAGATTTTTTAAAATTTTTTTCGGATTAAAGTCCCCCAAGGGGGAAGGGATAAAAATAAAACGAAAAGGTTTAAGGTTTTTTAAAATGTTTTTAATGATTTTTAAAATTTTGGATCCTTTCCTGGCAACCAAGGGTTTTCAAATAACAAAATGGTTTTAGAATCAGCCCTTTTTTTTGCCCAATGTGAAAAACATTTTATTTTTCAGGGTTTTAAAAGAAAAAAAACCTAAAATTTTTCCCCCAAAAACACAGAGTAAATTTGGCCAGTTTCGGAAAACCATTAAATCACGACCAAACACCCAGATACCTTTAATTTTTTCCCAACCAAAAATTTCACACCAAAAAATCAATCAAAACTGAGGGGATTGAATCGGCCACTACGAGGATTTGTTAAAAAATTCCTAAAAAGAAAAAAAATTTTTAATTTAGGAAAATAAAAACCGGAAAATTGTTTTCCCGGGAGCCTGAAAAAAAGGTTTTTGGGGAAAGGCAAAAAATTTAAAATTAATTCTAAAAACCATAAAAACTGAGATATTAACCAAATAAAAAGAAAAATGGGTTTGGGCTTTCAAAATGGGACCGGGGAGGGGAAAAAAATTTTTTAAAAGGGCGACGATTATAAGGCAAAAATTTAAAACCTGGGTTTTTGTCCCCCGAAAAAAAAAATTTGCAGGTTTTTTTCAAATTTTTTTTTGTTTTTCCCCCAAAAACCGAACCCTTTTTATTATTTTTGGAAAAAAAAAAGTAAAAGAAAAATGGCAAACCCCTCAAAATTCAACTTCCTTTCCCAAAAATTTTTTACCAAAAATTTAAACCCCGACCCTTGTAAAGAAATTTTATAAAGGAATTAAGGTATTCCAGTTTTGGGAAAAAAAATTTCCAAATACCCCCACCACTCCCCAATAGATAAGAGACCTAAAAATTTAATTTGGAAAGGGTTAAATTTCAAAAAGGGAAAAAAGGGGAAAAAATGGATTCTTTATTTTCAAAAGGAAAAATCATTAAAAAAAGAAATGGCAAAAAAATTTTAAAAGGGGCATTGGGTAATAAAAAATCTAAAATTTAAGAAAAAAATTTTCCGGAATATTTCCCCCAACTGGAAAAAAAGAGTTGATTACAGGACGTTAATATTGGTATTTTTTACGAGAAAATTTTTAAGAATGGAAAAATAAAGACCCTCCATAGAGTTTTCCCCAACCAAAAAACTCGCCCAATTTGCTTTTTTTCCCTTTGGGGGGAAGGATTTTGCTTAAAAAAGAGAAAAACCACCACATTAGAAACGAATAAAAGGGGGGTTTTGCTTCCCTAAAAGCATCAGTTTTCAAAAAAAATTTTGGTTTTAAATCTAGTTAAGAAAATATAATTTTACCCTTTTAAAAAGGGGTATACAAAAAAAGCTCAGTATAATTTTTTTCCCACAAAAAAATTTTCCAAAATTTTAAAATTAATCAAAAAAAACCCCGGCCACCCCTTAACAACGGTTTTCCGGGAAAACTTTACACTCCAAAAACCCTAATGCCAAATCTTGAAAAAAAACAAATGGGAAAAATACATCCTTTTTTTATTCCCTTTGCTAAAATTCAAATTTTTTCAAACTTTAAAAACCCAAAAAAAGGGGGGGGAAAAAACCCAAATAAAAATGTGGGAAAGGGGAACCTTCTTTGTAAATTTTTTTCCACGACATGAACTTTGAAATAAAAAAAAGGATTCCCAAAAATTCCCCATTCTTAAGTGCACAAAAAATTTTCCCACAAAAGTGGGGAAAAGGGTGATTAAAGGGGAAAAACCAAAATTAAATTTAAACTAAACAAATTAACACAATTAAATTCAAAAGAAACTTAATCAAAAAAAAAACTTAAAATTCAAACGGGAAAAAAACCAAAATTTTGCGTAAAATTTTAAAAAAATTTTTAAAACGGGAAGGGGAAAAATTGTAAAAGGGAAAAACACAGCCCAAATTAAGCTTTTGAAAAAAATCAAAAAAATTTCAGTGTTGGTTAGAGGGAAAAAAAAACGAAATATTTTCAAAAATTTTTAAGTATAAAAAAAAAACTTTATTTGTCTGCTATTTTAATAGGGTGTAAAAAAAGAAAAATCAAACAAAAAAATTTTTAAACCCCCTTAGTAAAAGGGGCCCTTTTGGGGGCTGGGGCAAAATTTGCCGCCTTAAAAAAAAAATTTCCCCAAAATGTAAGCAATATTCCTAATTAAAACAAAATGGGGGGGAGGGGGGTTCCCCAAATCCCCCCCCGAAAGTTGGGGGTACTGGACCTTTTTTTATTTTAAAAAAAAAAAAAAAAGGAAGAGGGGAAAAAAGATTTTAGGGAGAAATTTTTTTTTCCCAAAAAAATCAAAAAATTCAAAACAGGGGGAAAAGGGAAAAATAGGGGCCCGTTTAAAAGGGGGGGAATTTTTTGTAAAATGTTTTAAAAAATTTATCCCCTAAAAAAGGATATTTTTAAAAAACCTTTTGGGGAGAAGGGGGAAAAAAAACCCCCGAGGATGTTAGAAATAATCTTGGGTTTTTAAATTTCGTTTTTAGTTTCTCAAAAATAAATTGGGAGAGGAAAACGAAATTTTTTCATTTTTCGCCGTTTTTAATTCCCCCGGAAAAATGGAAGAAAGAAAATAATTTGGGAAACTAAGGCGTTTTAAAAAATTTTTGTGAAGGTTGTTAAAATCAATGGTAATTTTTTTAATTTTCCCCCTTTTAGAAAACAACCAAACGAAAACATAAAAGTTTTAAACCAAAAACCTTCTTCTCAAAAGGGGAAGGGGATTTTTTTCCCCCATTTTTCCGTTTAAAAAAAGTGGTTGCGAGCAACGGGAAAATTTTTTTTAAAAAAGAAAATTTTAAAAATTTTAATCTCTTGCTCTGTTTTTTTCAAAAATTCCCCGTTTTAGTAAAATCTAAAAAAAAAACCCTATTTTCCGATTTCCCGGGGAAAAATTCCCCCCTTTTCAAACCCAAAAATGGGGCGTCCTAATTTGCTTTTCCCCTCTTTCCCTGGAAAATTTTTTTTGGGCATTCAGTTTTTTCTTTCCAACAAGGAAAAAAATGTTTTTTTTACGGATTCAAAAATTTTTAGCATTTTTTTTAAATTGGGAATTACCACAGGATATTTGTTTTAATTGGTTTTCCTAAGTTAAAATTTTTAAATAATTTAAGGGGTTCGAAAATTTTTGTTTAAAAGATATATCGTTTTTTAAAAAAAGGAATTTTAACCCCCAAAAAAAAAACCCAAAACTTTAAATAATTTTCGGAAAAACCGAAATTTGTTTATTTTTTAAAAAAAAACTAAACTGATAATAACTAAATTTTTTTCAACTTTTTTTTTCTTTATAATCATTTTAATTCTTTTGAAATTATACGAAAAACTCGACAAAAATTTTTGGTAAAAAACCAGGGTGCAGGGGGTTTCCCACATAAAGCAAATAAAAAAGATGATGGGGAATAATGAAAGTAATTTTTTAAAAAATTTTTTAAAAAGGGAAATTTTTTGAATTTTACATCGTTCAGTACCCCAACAGGGAAAAAGAAAAAAAATTTTTTTGGGGTGCTACACTTTTTTCCAACACCAAAAGCTTGTTTTATTTTTCCAAGAGATGCGCTATTTTGATTCTAAGTTGATCCAATCAAATTGTCAAAGGGGCACCATTTTCATTTAACCCCAAAAATTTAATGTAAACGGCAATTAAAAAATTTAAAAATGAAGCCCGGGTTTTGGAAAAAAACCTTTTAAAAAAAATTTTTCTTTTTAAAATCCTTTTTTTTTGCCAGCAGAGTTTTCGAATGTTTTACGCCTTTTAAAATTTCTGGGCCCGGTTCTGTTTTAAAAACCGGGGCAATTTGTTTTGCTTTAGAAAAGTTTTTTTTTATTTTTTTCCAATTTCAAAAAAATTTTCTGTATTTCATGTTAATAAAAGGGGGATTTGTTTTTTTAAACATTTACCCTGGGAAATTTTTGGGTAAGTAGGGTTTGGGTTTTTTTGTTTCGGGGTTTTAAAAAATGTGGAAAGAAATTCCACCTTTATTGGGGGGTTTTTGGGGGGGAAAAATTTTTGGGGGAAATTCAAAAGGGGGAAAATTAATTTTTTTGTTTTTTTTCGGGGCCCCGGAAAAGATAGGAAAAATGCCATGTTTTTTTTTCAAAAGTTTGGGGGGGGGTTAAAATGGGGGTTTTAAATGGGAAAAATTTGAAAATTTTAAAAATTTTTTTTTGGGGGGCATTAGGTAAGGGGGTTTTTTTGGGGGGAAATGGAAAATTTTATTTGGGGAAAAAGGGAAAAGTGGGGAAAAGAGGTGGGGGAAAGGGGGGTTGTTTTTTTGGTTTTGGGAGGTTGGTTGTCGGGGGGAAAAAAAAATGAAAAGCGTTAAAACGAAATTTTTTAATCCTTAAAAAAACTTTTGGATTTGGGCCTTATTCGTCCTTTAAGTTTTTGAAAATTATACCTGGGGGGGTTTTTTCGAAAAATTTGCACCTTAAAGGGTTTTTATCTATTTAAAAAAAAGAAAAAACATTATTTTTCTAGCCTTTTTTTAATTTTTTTTAAAAGGAAGAATGGTTTTAATTTTTTAATTTTTTAGGAAAGGGGAGTAGGGAACAAAAAAAAAGGGGGTTTTCCACGTAAAAAAATTAATTTCTTTTCCCCCGTTGTGATTTTTGTAAAACCATGGGTTAAAAACATCCTTTTTTTAGGGGAATTTTTTTCCCAAAGGAAAAAAAATTCAAAAAACGTTGAAAAAACCCCCATTTAACACTTTAAAAGTAGAAAAAATTAATTTTTTTTTTTAAAAAAAATTTTTAAAAAAATTTTTAAAAAAAAAGGGGAAAATTTTTGAAACTAATCAAAGTGGGGGGAAAAACAAAAAAGTGTGTTTCGTTTAAACCAAACCTTTTAAACCCAAAAATTGAATTTGGGGGGGGGTTGGCCAACAAAATTTTTAAAAAAAACCCCCCCTTTTTTAAATTTTAAAAAACCTAAAAAAAAAAATTGGGATAAGAAAAAACAAGCGGCGTACGTTTCAAAAAGCTCACACTTATTTTTAGGGGGTTTAAAATTAATTAAAAGCTTCCCCAAAATTTCAGTCCTTTTTTAAACTTAACATCCATTTTACTTTTATTCTGAAAAAATTTTTCAAAAAAAAATTCCCAAACCCAAAATTTTTTTATTTATGATTAAATGTAAAATTTTTTTTTTTCCCAAAATTTTCCAAAATTTTGAATTTTTTCATAAAAATTTTTTTTTGGGTATTTTTTAAAAAAAAAAATTTTTTTCTTTTCATTTTAAAAAAAACTCCCCCAAAATTTTATTTTTTAAAAAAACAAAATTTTTTTACAATTTTGCAAAAAAAAAATAAAAATTAAAAAATTAAAAAAATCCCCCCTCCTTTTTAAAAAATATTCACAAATTCTAGCCCCAATTTCAATTATCCCCTTTCTTGGGTTTTAAAAAATATTTAAAAGTATACACTATTAGCTGCTCAACAGTCCTCGCATTGCCCAGGATTATGGTGGTCTGTTGTTTTTTCCAAACTCATCGTTTGGATGAATATACTTTAATAACACCCATCCTGTTTATTTACATTGTTCACAATGCCAAAGCATGCATACAATGTACCTAAGCAAACTAAATGTTATCAAGTTGTCAATCAAATTACATTCAGTTCGTTTCGCAGGATGTAGGTACTGGTCTAATCAAATCAGACTGAAAGTCATCAACTTATACACTTAGTCTTCAGGCTCTACATTGAATTAAATCTGTTTCTGGTAAGTTGAGCTGGTTATGTCCTGCTAATAGGTAACAGACTACATTTTATCAAGTCATTGCATCATTTACCATTCCCCTTAGCTACTGAATTCTTAGCATTCAGCAGGATGTAAAGGCGAATGAACAAAAACAAAAAGAATGCCATGAATGATCACCAATAACATTCACTGCACAATGGGCAAGTTTCTTTTCAATTCTGGTATAGTTAACAATTTAAGCCATACCACACACTATAAAACGTGTACCTATAATTCCCTTGACATTCACTTGGTTTCCCAGCATCCAGCAGGATCTGTAAGGGCGGATAAAGAAACTGAATGTCAAGAATGATATGTAACCATCAATAACATTCAGTTTCCTGACATCTTGCCACCTTACCCAGTAGCGTCATGTCTGGGTGTTCAAGGTTCAAGATGTTCACTGCACACCCCAATTAATTTTTGTCTTACAACAAAAATCCCAGAAACAAGGAAAGTTGAATTTTGATTAGAATACAAAATATATAACCCCAAAAAATTGAAAAATAGCCAGAATATTTCTCTTTGCGCTTCGCGCGGTTCTTATCTTTGTCATATACTATGGGAATCACATAGGGTGTTCACTAGCAACATTGCACACTCTCATCAGTCTTGTTGCAGTGGCGTTATCTTTGCCGCATACTATTGATGGGAATCGCATAGGATGTTCACTAGCAACATTGCACACACTCGTTGGTCTTAATGCAGAGGCGTTATATTTGTCACACTTATTATGAGAATTGCGTAGGATTTTCACTAGCAATATTGCACACTTTAAGGAACTGCAGGTATGCGCATGGTAAATGTAAACAACCGATAATGAAGAGGTTGCATCGGTTCCATTAGTATAAAACCTTATACTCAAGAGTCAGGATCAAGCTAAACTGCTGTATCCGAATGCGTTTGTATTTCAATTGATCATGAATTGTTACGAGTATCACTCAGTCCACAAATCAAGTCAGCAACTCAAAACGAAATAACAAAATTACACGATGCAACCATGCAACCTCTTCATAATTGTTTGTTTACATTTACAGTGTGCATACCTGTAGTTCCTTACACACTATTGTCAGTCTTGTCGCAGTGGCATTATCTTTGTCACATACTATGGGAATTGCGTAGGATGTTCACTAGCAACATTGCACACTCTTGTTGGTCTTATCGCAGTAGCGTTTGCAACGATGACTGCGAAAAATGAAGCGGAGACTTCGTTAATTTAAATGGCAGGGTGTTCACCAGCAAAAATGAAGGTTCCGGAAGCGCATGCGCATGCTACATGGTGAATGTGTGGATACAACTTCATTCTTCATTGCCACTCATTGTTTATACCTACATACTGATACTGATCATAAGTTTCTGATAATACTGATTTTTTGTGGAGGGGAGGGGAGAGGGAAGGCGCAGACCCGCCAGTTGAACACCTGGGAAAGAGCACCACGCGGCACCGAATGACCTTACTGATCTATTTGTATCAAAATGGCGGCAACTAGACGTTAGTTTTATCTTATATAATTCTTCATGAACACTATGAAAGAGTGCGGATTCATCTTTTTTCTTCATTTCTCGCACAGTCAACAATTTGGGACCAACTGTAGGTGCAATAAAAAGTATTATTTGATGTTTTAAACTAAGTAGTTGTTTCTGTACTTACATCTGATATAGGTACAGATTAATCACATTGTAGCTTTGACACAAGGCATGACCATGCACCGATGCAGGATATCCACAACGAATCTGATACGCGGAAAGTAGAAAATACAAACATTTTATCCCGTACCACAGGCTCGGGAAGAACATATGATTGGATCTCCTGTAAGAGAAAGTGAAATTTCATTAGAACAGGTATACCATTACACTAAAAATACCAAGAACAATTAATTAAGAAAAACTGCCAGAATCCTTTTCATGTTTTGTCTTTACCGGAAATTTTATACAAAGTAGGTACAACTTTGATCGCCAACTTCTAGCAGGAGCCATTTTAGTAGGAGATCAAGTGTAAAGAAGCTAAATGTTATCATTTTCTCAGTCAATCCTTAAATCAAATTATAATAATTCAATTTGTATATTCGATCAGTCATCAAAATGGCTCCGGCTAAGTAGGTGACCTAGAGGTATAACCAAATCTGCCCACATATACACCAAAGTCATGGATTTCTGGTAAGAACCACTGCCATCTTGAGTGAGATGAGTGAAGTGAGATTCTCTCAGTATATAAGGTCTGGTCCAGTTAAGAAACATATTTGCAATCCATAATACATATCGATAATGGGCATTGTGAAGTTGGAGGGGAAGGACGAGTTCAAGAACACGTTATCAGCGCCGTGAAAAAATTATGTTTCTCAACTGGACAACTGGACCAGACTTTATACAAACATTCAACTGGACAACTGGACCAGACTTTATACAAACATTCAGACTAGAAATAATAGTGGCTGACATCTGGTGGAATTTTTTTGCAACTTGCATGTAGGTAAAATGAAGCCCTGGTACACACACTATTACTAACACACACAGCATGCAAAGATCCATTTTACCTACGTAGAACAGTGGCGACGCTAGCGCGCCACCGACCCTTCAAGTCCGAATTCTTTATGATATCATCAAGACATGTGCATTCGGGTACGAAATTGTACCCCACCACGTGAACTTCGAACTCAAATCTCTCAGTTTTTTATGTAGGTATAAGGCTCCAGATATATGATGGGTAGAGTCACGGTGCCATCTTAGTGTGAACGTAGCGGGGTATCAGTATCAAATCACATCCAATAGCAGGGCTAACTGATGTACAGTAGAATCTTTACCTTTAATACTCGGTCTTCGAATCGAGCTCACAACATTGCTCTTCTCAAATAACTTGACCAGACACAAATAGGGTACATCGCAAAAATGAATGACAACAGCCAGAGAAATAACTTGAGAAGAACTATCTTCGATCGTGGTGTAAAAATAACGTACCGAAGGGTAATATGGCAACCTGGTTAATCTGGCCACCCTATCAGATATCAGCACCTATGGGATAATTTTGAAATCTGGCTGCACTGTTGGGAGGCGGTTGTAGCGCTATCTGCATTACGAAAGTTTCGAACCTGATTCGACAGTTTTTAACTGTTCCATGGAACTTTTTTCCAAATAGTGTGAAATTAAAAAAAGTGACAACTTCAAAGTGCGCTTTCCGCGTCATTTTAGCGTAAGTATAAAAACTTATATGTCGTGTGATGAAGGGTAATTTTATCAGCTTTCCGATTATGTGCATCAACATAGAACCTGTCTTTTTGTTTAATATAGCCATGTGGTGAATTGCATTTCAATGGTTCGAAAAATTGGAGAAAATGTGGTGAGTTAATTTCTTAAGTACCAAAGCTGTTTTCCAGGGACGTACCGCTAGGGAGGAGGGGAACCTCCCTGCCCCCTGGAAGCAATTTTTTACTCAGCAGTTGGGAAAATTTACTAATTCAGTCAGCCCCAAAGTTGGAGAATTTCGGTAGAGTTGAGAAAATCCAAGTCAAAAACTTTTTTGAATTAAGAAATTGAAAAAATCCAACAAGTTAAATGGTTTTTTCTTTTTTTTTTCTCTTTGATACTTGGGATTTTTGAGTTGAATCAGTTGAGACTTCCCCCCCCCCCTCACAGGAAAAACTCTTCGGTACGTCCCTGCTGTTTTCATATTTTTAAAAGTTTACAACGAAGTTTCACGTCGTTTTCTATTTTTGTTTTTTAAGATTTAAAACGGGGAAAAACAAATACAAAAAAAATCAGAGCTTAAGTGTAAGAGGAATTATGATTTGTTTTTCAATTTTTAAGGATTTAAAAAAAAAATAACGACCAACTTATGTCTACACTTGTTGTTTAGTTTCTAAGAGAAATTAAATGTGTTCTCTCCATAATTTAAAAGCTTTTTAAAGTTTAAGAAAAGTTATCAGCAATCAATTCTTTTTGTAAACTTATTCATAAGTAAGTCAATTAAAATTCTTTCGTTTCGGGATTTAACTTTTCTTTGCTCTTCAGGTTGCGAGTTTAACTCAACTTACTCAAAACGTTTTTGATCGTCACTGCCTGTAAGTCGCAAAGAAATATTGGACTTCGTTTATTTCTCGTGTACAAATCAGACTATGATAGAAATTTTGACATTTCCTTGCCTTTCAATAACGAAAGATAGCAACTTTGTAAAATTTGAATAATTTGTCCCTCAACATGCACAGAACGCACCAAATAAGTTAAATATCGAAGAAAAATGAGTTAGTTTACAGATTTTTGCAATTTTTTAATGCTAAGCAAATGTGGAAATAAGTATGCCATATTTCCAGAAAATTCTTTTGATTCGGCCAATGCCTTTTTTTTTTACCGACTTTTCGAAGAAAAGGGAGGTATTACACTCGTCACAGTTGTGAAGTTGGGGCGGGGGCAATGTTTTTTTTGCGTTTCAGAGTGTTTAGAACACGACTGTAATAGTGGCTGAATTTCAGGTTTCCTTATATATATATATATATATATATATATATATATATATATATACCCGCATAAGTGAACTCGGCTTCTGTGGTAAAGTCGGCTTCTGGCTTTATAAAACATGTATATTCTTATACATGGCGAAGTTGGCTTCTATTTATGCATATTGTACAATGTTGGCTTCTACAACTATAGTCGGCTTCTACAACTATAGTCGGCTTCTACAACTATAGCTGGCTTCCACGAGTGTATACATAACAAAGTCGGCTTCCACGAATGTATATATAATTATAACAAAGTCGGCTTCCACAAATGCATACATATAACAAAGTCGGCTTCTAAGAATAAATTAGGTGTTAATCTACATCTACCGGTATGTTGTGACAATTTTGACTACTGAAGTGAACATTGACATACATAGCCATGGTACAGGGCTCACTACAGCAGTGCTATGCCTTATTACTTTACACTACTGCTGACATGTGAACTCTACCAAGCCCGAAGGATCTACATTGCGTTCACTGATGAAGCCGAAATTCGTTCACTCCAGAACACTTGAAAATAGATTGGCCAACCAATTACTTATATTTAGCATCTCTTTTTTGCACACCCTAAACCTATTCAGCATAATTAGATATAAATAGGTCTTTTGAATATAATTTGTATTTATATCAGCTCTAGACCTCTTGGATGGTCAACCTCTTGACAATAAAACGCGGTTTGGGAAGAACTTTTCGGACTTTATCAGTCAGCATTCCAGAAAAAATCGAAAATAAGTAGGTACATTTACTATACTCAGCTTTTTCATCCAGTTTCGCTGCATTGCACACATTCCGTGCTCTTTCTACAGTGTTTCATCAAATTTTATAAAATTTTGGTTGTAAGGTTAAGAACGACTCACCATTATTCAATTGGTGTCCCTTTTTTCTTACAAACGCTACATTCAGTCCATACTTTTAAAATAATTCAAATGTGTTTTTTTTTATCTACACATATATTCTCATTATTTCATTACTCAACTGGATCAAGCCCACCAATAGGGCTCTCAATCTCAGAGGGCTAAAGAAAAGGATACCCATAGCCCCCCCCTCCTCCGGCCAAAAAAAGGAAGGAAGGAAAGAAAGAACGGATAAAAAGAAAACCAAGCTTTGTGATAACATTTGTTTGATCAGCTAAACTTAGAATAGACTTGTAGGAAGATCTGGTGCTAATAGATAGTTTCGTTCTATCCATTTTGTCACTTAGTGGAGAGCATAGATTTAAAATGCAACACTGTATCACAATGCCCTAATTATTTATTAGTACAGCACAGATCAATGATTTGCTACGGCCCAGTGAATCCTCAGTAGAAGAGACATATGCTAGTATTCTTGTAATAAGTCCAATAATAATGCGACGGTTGCATTTGCTTCATTCCCCTCCAGATTTTGTCATGTTCGAATGTATATTGTCCATTTATGAGGGCGCCCCATCTTGACTCACAGATGGGTAAAATACTTCTATGAATTCATATAGAGAGACATGTACACAAATGAATTAGTTGGAGCACCCAGAGCAATCAAATTTTTCTGTTATATCCTCTTCTTCCTCTTTATCATGCGTAAATCTAAAAATTACTAAAAGCTCCAATGGCACAATGCTAGCCAATATTTATTGCTGAGACTAGGTAGGGAGAGAAGATACATCTAAGCATGCTAACAGAAGCCAGTGTATTTTAATGTTTCTCTCGCTCTCTCCCTCTCCCACCTCTTCGCTTATTCGCCAACCACACGCTCACTCCCCATAATTTTGGAAATATGAACCACAATAAAAAATCACCTGCATGAGGGTCATGCACACTTCAGTGAACTGCTATGCTCTTGTAATTCTAAACAGGGGGATTAATCCTGCGAGCTTTTTTAGGAAGCTCCAAACACAGTCAGATTTTCCATTTACATCCCCACTCTTCCATTTCTTGACGGTAAGGAATTGAAAAGTTCAGGAGGGGAGGGGAGCGTTTTATATAGTTGCATTTAAAAATTCCCAAGTTTCCTCAAACTTTTTACACCGACTCTGAAGCCTAGTCAGCGGATCTAAATTCAGGCTGAAAAAATTCGTGATGAAGCTCTAAAGTAATCCAATGAGAAAAATCCGCGAAATATTGAAAGTTGTATGGGTCATGAGTGGGGTTCTATAAATGGATAATTTGAAATCTCGAATCTAATCATGAACTGGATACCATGACCCTGAAGCCCGGTCAGTACTTCTGAATTCTGGGGAGGTGGGCTAGCGCAGATGCAATAAACTGCACCACCAAAAGAAATCTTCAGAATATTGAAAAGTTCAACAGGGGAGAGGAGGGTTATATTATCTAGTATAATTTTGAAATTTCCAATTTTCCTCAATCTTTTTACACCGACCATGAAGCCTAGTGAGTGGTTCTAAATTCAGGCCGAACTAATTCACCACGATGCTCTAATGTGACCCAATGTGGAAAATCCGCGAAATATTGAAAGTTGTACGGGTTATGAGTGGGGTGATGATAGTGGACATTTCGAAAACTTGAATCGAATCTTGAACAGGATACACCGACCGTGATGCCTGGTCAGTACTTCTGATTTATGGGTATGTGAGCTGGTGCAGATGCACTAAACTGCACCACCAAAAGAAATCTTCAGAATATTGAAAAGTCCAGGAGGGGAGAGGGTGCGTTTTATATAGTTTCATTTCAAAATTACAAAGTGTCCTCAAACTTTTTACACTGACCATGAAGCCTAGTCAGTGGATCTAAATTCGGGCTGAAAACATTCATGATGAAGCTCTAGATTAATCCAATGAGAAAATACCGCGGAATATTGAAAGTGGAGTTATATAAATGGATAATTTGAAATCTCGAATCTAATCTTCGACTGGATACCATGACCCTGAAGCCGGGTCAGTACTTCTGAATTCTGGGTAGGTGAGCTAGTGAAGATGCACTGAACTGCCCAACCAAAAGAAATATTCAGAATATTGAAAAGTTCAACAGGGGAGAGGAGGATTATATTATCTAGTATATTTTTGAAATTTCCAATTTTCCTCAAACTTGATACACCGACCATGAAGCCTAGTGAGTGGTTCTAAATTCAGGCCGAACTAATACGCCATGATGCTCTCATGTGACCCACCGAGAAAAATCCGCGAACTATTGAATGCTGTATGGGTTATGAGTAGGGTTAAATAAATGGATAATTTGAAATCCCGAGTCTAATCCTGGACTGGATACAATGACCCTGAAGCCTGGTCAGTACTTCTGATTTATGGGTGGGTGAGCTAGTGCAAATGCACTAAACTGCACCACCAAAAGAAATCTTCAGAATATTGAAAAGTCCAGGAGGGGAGAGGTGCGTTTTATTTAGTTCCATTTCAAAATTACCAAGTGTCCTCAAACTTTTTACACCGACCATGAAGCCTAAACAGTGGATCTAAATTCAGGCTGAAAAAATTCGTGATGAAGCTCTAAAGTAATCCAATGAGAAAAAACCGCGAAATATTGAAAGTTGCATGGGTCATGATGGGGATCTATAAATGGATAATTTGAAATCTCGAATCTAATCATGAACTGGATACCATGACCCTGAAGCCCGGTCAGTACTTCTTAATTCAGGGTAGGTGAGCTACTGAAGATGCACTGAACTGCACCACCAAAAGAAATCTTCAGAATATTGAAAAGTTCAACAGGGGAGAGGAGGGTTATATTATCTAGTATAATTTTGAAATTTCCAATTTTCCTCAAACTTTTTACACCGACCATGAAGCCTAGTGAGTGGTTCTAAATTCAGGCCGAACTAATTCGCCACGATGCACTAATGTGACCCAATGTGGAAAATCCGCGAAATATTGAAAGTTGTATGGGTTATGAGTGGGGTGATGATAGTGGACATTTCGAAAACTTGAATCGAATCTTGAACAGGATACACCGACCGTGAAGCCTGGTCAGTACTTCTGATTTATGGGTATGTGAGCTGGTGCAGATGCACTAAACTGCACCACCAAAAGAAATCTTCAGAATATTGAAAAGTCCAGGAGGGGAGAGGGTGCGTTTTATATAGTTTCATTTCAAAATTACAAAGTGTCCTCAAACTTTTTACACTGACCATGAAGCCTAGTCAGTGGATCTAAATTCGGGCTGAAAACATTCATGATGAAGCTCTAGATTAATTCAATGAGAAAATGCCGCGGAATATTGAAAGTGGTATGGGTTATGAGTGGAGTTATATAAATGGATAATTTGAAATCTCGAATCTAATCTTCGACTGGATACCATGACCCTGAAGCCGGGTCAGTACTTCTGAATTCTGGGTAGGTGAGCTAGTGAAGATGCACTGAACTGCACCACCAAAAGAAATCTTCAGAATATTGAAAAGATCAACAGGGGAGAGGAGGGTTATATCTAGTATAATTTTGAAATTTCCAATTTTCTTCCATCATTTTACATCGACCATGAAGCCTAGTGAGTGGTTCTAAATTCAGGCCGAACTAATTCGCCATGATGCTCTCATGTGACCCACCGAGAAAAATCCGCGAACTATTGAATGTTGTATGGGTTATGAGTAGGGTTAAATAAATGGATAATTTGAAATCTCGAGTCTAATCTTGGACTGGATACAATGACCCTGAAGCCTGGTCAGTACTTCTGATTTATGGGTGGGCGAGCTAGTGCAAATGCACTAAACTGCACCACCAAAAGAAATCTTCAGAATATTGAAAAGTCCAGAAGGGGAGAGGGTGCGTTTTATATAGTTTCATTTCAAAATTACAAAGTGTCCCCAAACTTTTTACACTGACCATGAACCCTAGTCAGTGGATCTAAATTCGGGCTGAAAACAGTCATGATGAAGCTCTAGACTAATCCAATGAGACAATACCACGGAATATTGAAAGTTGTATGGGGTATGAGTGGGGTTATAAAAATGGATAATTTGAAATCTCGAATCTAATCTTCGACTGGATACCATGACCCTGAAGCCTAGTCAGAACTTCTGAATTCAGGGTAGGTGAGCTAGTGAAGATGCACTGAACTGCACCACCAAAAGAAATCTTCAGAATATTGAAAAGTCCAGGAGGGGAGAGGTGCGTTTTATTTAGTTCCATTTCAAAATTACCAAGTGTCCTCAAACTTTTTACACCGACCATGAAGCCTAAACAGTGGATCTAAAATTACGCTGAAAAAATTCGTGATGAAGCTCTAGATTAATCCAATGAGAAAAATCCGCGAAATATTGAAAGTTGTATGGGGTATGAGTGGGGTTATATAAATGGATAATTTGAAATCTCAAATCTAATCTGCGACTGGATACCATGAACCTGAAGCCTGGTCAGAACTTCTTAATTCAGGGTAGGTAAGCTACTGAAGATGCACTGAACTGCACCACCAAAAGAAATCTTCAGAATATTGAAAAGTTCAACAGGGGAGAGGAGGGTTATATTATCTAGTATAATTTTGAAATTTCCAATTTTCCTCAAACTTTTTACACCGACCATGAAGCCTAGTGAGTGGTTCTAAATTCAGGCCGAACTAATTCGCCACGATGCACTAATGTGACCCAATGTGGAAAATCCGCGAAATATTGAAAGTTGTATGGGTTATGAGTGGGGTGATGATAGTGGACATTTCGAAAACTTGAATCGAATCTTGAACAGGATACACCGACCGTGAAGCCTGGTCAGTACTTCTGATTTATGGGTATGTGAGCTGGTGCAGATGCACTAAACTGCACCACCAAAAGAAATCTTCAGAATATTGAAAAGTCCAGGAGGGGAGAGGGTGCGTTTTATATAGCTTCATTTCAAAATTACAAAGTGTCCTCAAACTTTTTACACTGACCATGAAGCCTAGTCAGTGGATCTAAATTCGGGCTGAAAACATTCCTGATGAAGCTCTAGATTAATCCAATGAGAAAATGCCGCGGAATATTGAAAGTGGTATGGGTTATGAGTGGAGTTATATAAATGGATAATTTGAAATCTCGAATCTAATCTTCGACTGGATACCATGACCCTGAAGCCGGGTCAGTACTTCTGAATTCTGGGTAGGTGAGCTAGTGAAGATGCACTGAACTGCACCACCAAAAGAAATCTTCAGAATATTGAAAAGATCAACAGGGGAGAGGAGGGTTATATCTAGTATAATTTTGAAATTTCCAATTTTCTTCCATCATTTTACATCGACCATGAAGCCTAGTGAGTGGTTCTAAATTCAGGCCGAACTAATTCGCCATGATGCTCTCATGTGACCCACCGAGAAAAATCCGCGAACTATTGAATGTTGTATGGGTTATGAGTAGGGTTAAATAAATGGATAATTTGAAATCTCGAGTCTAATCTTGGACTGGATACAATGACCCTGAAGCCTGGTCAGTACTTCTGATTTATGGGTGGGCGAGCTAGTGCAAATGCACTAAACTGCACCACCAAAAGAAATCTTCAGAATATTGAAAAGTCCAGAAGGGGAGAGGGTGCGTTTTATATAGTTTCATTTCAAAATTACAAAGTGTCCCCAAACTTTTTACACTGACCATGAACCCTAGTCAGTGGATCTAAATTCGGGCTGAAAACAGTCATGATGAAGCTCTAGACTAATCCAATGAGACAATACCACGGAATATTGAAAGTTGTATGGGGTATGAGTGGGGTTATAAAAATGGATAATTTGAAATCTCGAATCTAATCTTCGACTGGATACCATGACCCTGAAGCCTAGTCAGAACTTCTGAATTCAGGGTAGGTGAGCTAGTGAAGATGCACTGAACTGCACCACCAAAAGAAATCTTCAGAATATTGAAAAGTCCAGGAGGGGAGAGGTGCGTTTTATTTAGTTCCATTTCAAAATTACCAAGTGTCCTCAAACTTTTTACACCGACCATGAAGCCTAAACAGTGGATCTAAAATTACGCTGAAAAAATTCGTGATGAAGCTCTAGATTAATCCAATGAGAAAAATCCGCGAAATATTGAAAGTTGTATGGGGTATGAGTGGGGTTATATAAATGGATAATTTGAAATCTCAAATCTAATCTGCGACTGGATACCATGAACCTGAAGCCTGGTCAGAACTTCTTAATTCAGGGTAGGTAAGCTACTGAAGATGCACTGAACTGCACCACCAAAAGAAATCTTCAGAATATTGAAAAGTTCAACAGGGGAGAGGAGGGTTATATTATCTAGTATAATTTTGAAATTTCCAATTTTCCTCAAACTTTTTACACCGACCATGAAGCCTAGTGAGTGGTTCTAAATTCAGGCCGAACTAATTCGCCACGATGCACTAATGTGACCCAATGTGGAAAATCCGCGAAATATTGAAAGTTGTATGGGTTATGAGTGGGGTGATGATAGTGGACATTTCGAAAACTTGAATCGAATCTTGAACAGGATACACCGACCGTGAAGCCTGGTCAGTACTTCTGATTTATGGGTATGTGAGCTGGTGCAGATGCACTAAACTGCATCACCAAAAGAAATCTTCAGAATATTGAAAAGTCCAGGAGGGGAGAGGGTGCGTTTTATATAGCTTCATTTCAAAATTACAAAGTGTCCTCAAACTTTTTACACTGACCATGAAGCCTAGTCAGTGGATCTAAATTCGGGCTGAAAACATTCCTGATGAAGCTCTAGATTAATCCAATGAGAAAATGCCGCGGAATATTGAAAGTGGTATGGGTTATGAGTGGAGTTATATAAATGGATAATTTGAAATCTCGAATCTAATCTTCGACTGGATACCATGACCCTGAAGCCGGGTCAGTACTTCTGAATTCTGGGTAGGTGAGCTAGTGAAGATGCACTGAACTGCACCACCAAAAGAAATCTTCAGAATATTGAAAAGTTCAACAGGGGAGAGGAGGGTTATATTATCTAGTATAATTTTGAAATTTCCAATTTTCCTCAAACTTTTTACACCGACCATGAAGCCTAGTGAGTGGTTCTAAATTCAGGCCGAACTAATTCGCCATGATGCTCTCATGTGACCCACCGAGAAAAATCCGCGAACTATTGAATGTTGTATGGGTTATGAGTAGGGTTAAATAAATGGATAATTTGAAATCTCGAGTCTAATCTTGGACTGGATACAATGACCCTGAAGCCTGGTCAGTACTTCTGATTTATGGGTGGGCGAGCTAGTGCAAATGCACTAAACTGCACCACCAAAAGAAATCTTCAGAATATTGAAAAGTCCAGAAGGGGAGAGGGTGCGTTTTATATAGTTTCATTTCAAAATTACAAAGTGTCCCCAAACTTTTTACACTGACCATGAACCCTAGTCAGTGGATCTAAATTCGGGCTGAAAACAGTCATGATGAAGCTCTAGACTAATCCAATGAGACAATACCACGGAATATTGAAAGTTGTATGGGGTATGAGTGGGGTTATAAAAATGGATAATTTGAAATCTCGAATCTAATCTTCGACTGGATACCATGACCCTGAAGCCTAGTCAGAACTTCTGAATTCAGGGTAGGTGAGCTAGTGAAGATGCACTGAACTGCACCACCAAAAGAAATCTTCAGAATATTGAAAAGTCCAGGAGGGGAGAGGTGCGTTTTATTTAGTTCCATTTCAAAATTACCAAGTGTCCTCAAACTTTTTACACCGACCATGAAGCCTAAACAGTGGATCTAAATTTAGGCTGAAAAAATTCGTGATGAAGCTCTAGATTAATCCAATGAGAAAAATCCGCGAAATATTGAGAGTTGTATGGGTTATGAGTAGGGTTATATAAATGGATAATTTGAAATCTCGAATCTAATCTTGGACTGGATACTATGACCTTGATGCCTGGTCAGTACTTCTTAATTTTGGGTAGGTGAGCTAGTGCAGATGCACTGAACTGCACCATCAAAAGAAATCTTCAGAATATTGAAAAGTTCAACAGGGGAGAGGATGGTTGTATCTAGTATCATTTCGAAATTTCTGATTTTCCTCAAACTACTTACACCGACCATGAAGCCTAGTCAGTGGATCTACATTCAGGCTGAAATAATTCGTTATGAAGCTCTAAAGTGATCCGATGAGAAAAATCCGTGAAATATTGAAAGTTGTATGGGTTATAAGTGGGGTGATGAAAGCGGACATTTGGAAAACTTGAATCGAATCTTGAACAGGATACACCGACCATGAAACCTAATCAGTACTTCCGAATTCTGGGCAGGTGAGCCAGTACAGAGGCAATAAACTAACCTAGTAATAAAAATCTTCAGAATGTTGAAAAACTCAAGAGGGGACAGGAGCATTATATTTAGCTTCATTGCGACATTTCTGATTTTCCTCAAGCTTTTCACACCGACCATGAAGCCCAGTGAGTGGTTCTAAATTCTGGCCGAACTAATTCGCCATGATGCTCTAATGTGATCCACTGAGAAAAATTCACGAACTATTGACTGTTGTCTTGAAAAAGGGGCGGGGACCACAGTAAATCTGACGTGGTCCAATTGGGGCTGATGTAAACATGACGTGGTCCAATTGATTGGACCACGGCTCCACTCATTGCCCCAGTGTGGCCTCATCCGAGGTGAGGAATTTAACTATGGATTAATTACCATTAATTATTTAGATAATAATTATAACCTGAATTTCGATGTAATCGAATCAAAAATTCACAATTTTTGACAACCCTGAAGCCTGGTCAGTATTTCTGAATTCAGGGTAGGTGAGCTAGTGAAGATGCACTGAACTGCACCACCAAAAGAAATCTTCAGAATATTGAAAAGTTCAACAGGGGAGAGGAGGGTTATATCTAATATAATTTTGAAATTTCCAATTTTCCTCCAACTTTTTACACCGACCATGAAACCTAGTGTGTGGTTCTAAATTCAGGCCGAACTAATTCGCCATGATGCTCTAATGTGACCCACCGAGAAAAATCCGCGAACTATTGAATGTTGTATGGGTTATGAGTAGGGTTAAATAAATGGATAATTTGAAATCTCGAGTCCAATCTTGGACTGGATACAATGACCCTGAAGCCTGGTCAGTACTTCTGATTTATGGGTGGGCGAGCTAGTGCAAATGCACTAAACTGCACCACCAAAAGAAATCTTCAGAATATTGAAATGTCCAGAAGGGGAGAGGGTGCGTTTTATATAGTTTCATTTCAAAATTACAAAGTGTCCCCAAACTTTTTACACTGACCATGAACCCTAGTCAGTGGATCTAAATTCGGGCTGAAAACAGTCATGATGAAGCTCTAGATTAATCCAATGAGACAATACCACGGAATATTGAAAGTTGTATGGGGTATGAGTGGGGTTATAAAAATGGATAATTTGAAATCTCGAATCTAATCTTCGACTGGATACCATGACCCTGAAGCCTAGTCAGAACTTCTGAATTCAGGGTAGGTGAGCTAGTGAAGATGCACTGAACTGCACCACCAAAAGAAATCTTCAGAATATTGAAAAGTTCAACAGGGGAGAGGAGGGTTATATTATCTAGTATAATTTTGAAATTTCCAATTTTCCTCCAACTTTTCACACCGACCATGAAGCCTAGTGAGTGGTTCTAAATTCAGGCCGAACTAATTCGCCATGATGCTCTAATGTGATCCACTGAGAAAAATCCGTGAACTATTGAATGTTGTATAGGTTATGAGTACGGTTATATAATAAATGGATAATTTGAAATCTCGAGTCTAATCTTGGACAGGATACAACGACCCTGAAGCCTGGTCAGTACTTCTGATTTATGTGTGAGCTGGTGCAGATGCACTAAACTGCACCACCAAAAGAGATCTTCAGAATATTGAAAAGTCCAGGAGGATAGAGGTGCGTTTTATATAGTGTCATTTGAAAATTACCAAGTGTCCTCAAACTTTTTACACCGACCAGGAAGCCTAGTCAGTGGATCTAAATTCGGGCTGAAAACATTCATGATGAAGCTCTAGATTAATCCAATGAGAAAAACCCGCGAAATATTGAGAGTTGTATGGGTTATGAGTAGGGTTATATAAATGGATAATTTGAAATCTCGAATCTAATCTTGGACTGGATACTATGACCTTGATGCCTGGTCAGTACTTCTTAATTTTGGGTAGGTGAGCTAGTGCAGATGCACTGAACTGCACCATCAAAAGAAATCTTCAGAATATTGAAAAGTTCAACAGGGGAGAGGATGGTTGTATCTAGTATCATTTCGAAATTTCTGATTTTCCTCAAACTACTTACACCGACCATGAAGCCTAGTCAGTGGATCTACATTCAGGCTGAAATAATTCGTTATGAAGCTCTAAAGTGATCCGATGAGAATAATCGGTGAAATATTGAAAGTTGTATGGGTTATGAGTGGGGTGATGAAAGCGGACATTTGGAAAACTTGAATCGAATCTTGAACAGGATACACCGACCATGAAGCCTAATCAGCACTTCCGAATTCTGGGTAGGTGAGCCAGTACAGAGGCAATAAACTAACCTAGTAATAAAAATCTTCAGAAGGTTAAAAAATTCAAGAGCGGAGAGGAGCATTATATTTAGCATCATTGCGACATTTCTGATTTTCCTCAACTTTTTACACACCGACCATGAAGCCTAGTTAGTGGTTCTAAATTCAGGCCGAACTAATTCGCCATGATGCTCTAATGTGACCCACCGAGAAAAATCCGGGAAATATTGAAAGTTGTATGGGTTATGAGTGGGGTTATATAAATGTGTAATTTGAAATCTGGAATCTAATCTTGAACTGGATACAATGACTCTGAAGCCTGATCAGTACTTCTGAAGTCTGGGTATGTGAGCTGGTGCAGATGCACTAAACTGCACCACCAAATGAAATCTTCAGAATATTGAAAGTTTCAGGAGGGGAGAGGAGCGTTTTATATGGTTTCATTTCAAAATTACCAAATTTCCTCAAACTTTTTACACCGACCATGAAGCCCAGTCAGTGAATCTAAATTCAGGCTGAAATAATTCGTGATGAAGCTCCAAACTAATCCAATGAGAAAAATCCGGGAAATATTGAATGTTGTACGGGTTATGAGTGGGGTGATGAAAACGGATATTTCAAAAATCGAATCTAACATTGAACTTGGTACACTGACCTTGAAGCCTAATCAGTACTTCTAAGTTCTAGGTAGGTAAGCTAGCACAGAGGTACTAGACTAAGCCACCCAAAAAAATCTGCAGAATATTGAAAAGTTTAAGAGGGGAGAGAAGAGTTATATTTCAGCAAACACCCTCTTACTACCTCGCTATCTGCGAGGTAGCTTATCTTTAAATACGAGTGAATAGTTTACAGATCATAGTTCAGTTTCGTTCTCCGTCAACTGCTGCCATCTATCGATACGTCGGTCTACTATTATGAATGTATTCTCTCCATTAGGATCTTACAAATGCAACTTGGAAAGATGAAAATTGAAGATTCTCATTCTGGCATTCGTGGCGTATATGTGTTTTATCGCATAGATATTGGTACTGTATCTGAATATTAGCTTCAAAGCTTTAACATTTCAGACTTTTGGTTTTGTTTTATCAATAGCAGTGTAGGAAGTTGGTGCAACAATACAAGTGATGCGGAGAAGCCGGAAGTTTTTTCAATTTTAGGATAGGTAATATTGAAAGGCCAGAAGTTGGAAGCTGAATGTTCTTCAGCTTCAGCAAACCCCTCTATAGCGAGGTAGCTTGTTATTTTATTACGGCAGGATAGGAAGTTAGGTACCTATACAGGGTATTAGTATATGCATGTTCCTATTACCTACTTTCACTAGAGCACCTATAACACCCGAGTATCACAATATGCCATCTTCGGGGATTCCGCGCCCGTCAATGCCGAATTGACTATGCGGAGTGTACCACGTTGTCGGTTTGGCATCGACGGACGCGGAATGCCCAAAGATGGCATATTGCGTTACTCGGGTGTTATAGGTGCTCTAATTTCTCTCTCTCTCGCTCTCTCTCTCTCTCTCTCGTTTCTAATTGACTTTTAGTTACAGGGGTGTAGCTACGGGGGGGGGGGGTCTGAACCCCCGCCCCTTGGCATCGACTGACAATGTGAAAATATTAAAATTTATTCTTTTAATCTATCTATCAAGTCTCTCTCTCGATTTTAATGGGTCAATCTGCAATACTAGCTGATTGTCCTGGTTGAATTTTAGTTCAAATTAGTTTCGATATTAAAAAGTGAACGTATCTAGGAACTTTAAACAATTAAAAGTGAATTTTTCGTTTAACGGACTTGGATTATTTTCTCATTTTCGCGGTCGATATACCAGCTGAGAAATAATTATATTAATTCAAGGCGGGCTACGACACATCTATACCCATGGAAAATTAAGAAACTTGGAATTTTGAAACAAACTAGCCTGAAAACAAATTCTCTAATAAAAGTGCGTTTTTTAACATTTTATTTGGCTTTCGATTAAAATAATATAATATTACGGCCGTAGGGAAAGTTTTCTCAAAACCTCTTTAGTTACGAATACCAGTGTTCTGATAGGCCTTTTTGCTGAATAATTTGTGTATGAAAGCCGACTTCCTTAATAGAAGCCGACTTTATCCATAGAAGCCGACCTTATGCATAGAAGCCGAATTTCTACATTGGAAGCTGACTTTCAAGAAGCCAACTTTCTTATGAAAGATATGTACAAAGGAAGTCCACTTTATATACACATACACTTATATATATATATATATTTATATATGTACACCTTAATTTTGTGGGAAGAAAATCTCAGAAACTATTGAATCAATTGATTCCAAATTTTGGTATATTATGGAGAAGTACTCGAAGTTGTTAAAATAAGCTTTTGAAGGCAATCGGTCGAGCCGTTCGTGAGTTTTCCTTGAGGACAAAATTTGTGGCACAAAAATCTCAGGAACTATCGAATCATTTGATTCCAAATTTTGGTACATTATAGAGAAGTACTCGAAGTTGTATTGGTGAAAGTTTGATAACAATCGGTTGAGTCGTTCACGAGTTTCCTCAATTTAAGTTCAGCATAAGAAGCGCAAGGCGACTTATGTACTCGATGTTGTTTGGGATTTAATTTATACGAAATCAAATTTTGATAGCCGCGTAGTTTTGTTGTATTATACAAATGTTTCGGTCTTACACGTTTCCGCCTTGAATGTATCGATTTCAAATTTATACGAACTCTAATTTTGATAGCCGGGTAGTTTTATATTTTTATAATACTATTCCCTGTCGAGAGTTGCGTTTTTTAAAACGTGAATGGCCTTAAACATTTCAGCCGAATACCACTAGTCCTTGTCGACATTTGCGTTTTTTAAAACGTTAACGACTTAAAACGTGTCGACAGTGTCTTGATTTCGCGAGGAACGAGCGAAGCGAGTTCCGAGTACTTTTCGCTACTACTGCGAGGAACGAGCGAAGCGAGTTCCGAGTGCTTTTCGGCCGAAGGCCGAAAAGTCGGTACTGCTTTCGCTTCGCGAAAGCAGTTTTTTTTTTTTTGTCTCGGCCATAAATGACAGAGAATTTAGTTTCACATACAATCAAGCAGATATTTTGAAAGTAGATTCTACTACACATTCCAGGCTTAACTTCTTGAAGAAAAAAAAGGGAGTGCTACAGAGAGATTCTTGCTTAGGGTGGCCACATTACCCTTCGGTACCTTATTGTTAACTGTTGATAAGCGGTAGAAATTTATTTCTGAAATGTCCAATGTAAAAATATACCACGATAACATGATACATTGATAATTCCCCTTACCTTCCCAGGAACACGTTTAAACTAAAATGGCGCCGTGACTCCACCTAGATACTTATAGAGCCCTAGAACATCTACAGCTCAGTGGCGTGCATTCCAGGTAAGCGAGGTAAGCACCGCTTACCCTGAAAAATCCCGAGAAAATGAGTTTTCATAATATATCAACTTGTAACAAATAAAAGATATGAAACATGAGGCAAAGAAAGAAGCGATCGTATTGCCGCTTATTACATTTATAAATTCTCATTGAGCAAATAGCGCCATCTGTCGGAGGTTGAGGAGACACTTGAAACAGAGGCATTCACTGTTCGGCAATCAGCTCGTACGTATTTCTATTTATTCGTATCAGGGCAGCGATCCGAAAATCGCTTATTTTTCATACTACACGTTAACTTATACACGACTTACGCTCCGTGTTGAAGACTACACAAAAACACACTAGCATGTTTAACGCGACGAAAACTGCGTGTTTTGTAAGCGATTTTAATGTCGCTTGTGAGGGCTTATAGCTAATCTAACGTCAAAGTTGGCAGTGAAACGTTATCAATGTTCTATTATAAGTACGAATTAACGCATTCGTGTTTAAATGCTCCAATTTTTATTTTTTATTTCTGACCACAAAATGCGTATTCGGTGAGATCTTATTGAAAACCCGTCTCCCCGATTTACATTTAATGAACAATAATTAGAATTTATTAATGGTGGTACGCCGATACCAGAATTGAAAACTAAACAAAAGAAAGGTGGTTCGATTTTTACTGGACATTTCCACGAACCTATCGCAATACCCGATTGGGGCCACTCACAATCCAAATAGTGAGTGCATTTGTGAACATCACTCAGTAATCTCACGACATGAACTAATGCTGATCACTTCGCACACACTATTTTAAAATAATGAGATGTTAAACACTCATAAAAAAGTGTGCGGCCAAAAGTCTCAAAACAGTAGTGGTTTGTGATGTTTTGTGAGTGCTCTCCAAGTTGTCAATCGGGTATGAAAACATTTTGTGGTTAATCTGTTGTGAAGATGGTGGAAACCTGTTTTGTTGGCCATGTCTATTCAGGGACGAACCGATAGGGGGAGGGCTCCCCCCGTAGGAATTTTTCACTCAGCTGTTGGGAACATTTACAATTTCAATTAGGCGGAGGTGGGAAAATCCAACAAGTCGAAGGTTTTTTCTTGCTTCGATGTTAGGGAATTTTGAGTTGAATCAAAAGGTCTATTTTTTGCTTTGATACTTGGTATAATTTTGAGTTGAGCCAGTTGGGACTTTCATCATTTTTGCCCCCTCTCCCTCCCAGGAAAAACTCTTCGATGGTACGTCCTTGTATCTATTATTCGTCACAGAAAAGAATGAATGCATATGGAATGACCCTACACAGGGAAACGACAATTTAAATAATTTCATCAATGCCGTCTTGTAGTAGCATGTATCATACTTTTATTCTGATTTTTACTTCACCTCTACGCTTATCGCTGACCTCCTAGGAAAACTCACCGCACGCCACCGCTACAGCTACAATATTTCCAGCCAAAAAATTGTGTACGTACTTGAGAAGTATGGCAGGCAGTAACAGGAACAAAAAGAAATGAACTAATAGAATCTGCGAGAACTGGAAAATTAATTTGGCGACAACATGTCGGCGAAGGTAAATCCAGCGATCCATAAATATTATCAAACACTGCACAACAAAGATTCCCAACAAAGTCGGAGGAACTTTGTTTTCGGAAAAATACCTGCTGACACCGTCTTCTTTCTTTTCCTGTAAATTACCAATTTATAACTAACGCGAACATTCCAGGCTAACTCAACACATAGATGTGATAATTAATGCATCACTCACTGTTATAGAAGCGAATCCGAAGATAAACACGAATATATTCACGAAGTCGCACACAAAAATGTGGGTATATACATCCACTGGTATCCTGTTGCTAGTGTTGTACAATAGTTTGTCGAAAAAACTATTCATCGACTCCAATGCCCTTCTGAAAGTAAAACATAGCACACCTTTCACTTGTATATCGGGGTTTATTCAACTGATGATATGAATGAGACACGGAGATCCAAAGATCTAGGGATCTAACACTATACCTCAAAAAGACACTGAATAATTTCATAAGTTCCGATGCAGAGATGATAAGCTTAGCTATTCGCCTTAGCTTTAAGCCATTTGTCAAGTAGTTTTAATCAAGACCAGCTAGCTGTTAGCTTAGCTATTAAAAAAGAATGTAAGCATTAGCGAATCCGTTAGCTTTTCTTGAGTCCCAAATGAAAAGCTAATCCGGCTCTGTCGTGGCTAGCGTTTCGTCATTTCTGAATTCTGAATATCTGAACTTCGAAACATTTGATTTTGAGTTTATCGCAGTTTGCGGCAAAGGAATTCGCTTTCAGCTTTTGGTTTTTAGCCATTACCTAGCTGTTTCAATTCTAGCTCTGAAGCATTTAGGAAGCCATTCTCACTGGCTTCAACTTTTAGCTTTATTATCCCTTATATTATAGCGTCATCAGTCAAGGTGATTAGTTTTTGGCTTAAGCTGTAGCCTTAACAAATAGCTTATCACCTCTGTTCCGATGGATGACACAGAAAGTAATACTAATACTGTTGCACGCCACTTGTCAAGTATAAGTTACCCAACTTCGAGTTCATTTTTTCTCGAAACGCTATTTTGTCCTTTTTTGTTCCCCAAATCTCATTCCAGACCATATCGAACTACATAAGTAGGCAAAAGAACCATCTAAGATCTCTGTTATCAGAACACCCGGCAGAACGCTTTACTATCATCATTGGCCTGAACTGCAATGAACTCAATTTGGCTCGATTGTATGCCTTATCAACCAAGTTGACTCTCATGACTAATACATGCACTCGTGGAAGATATAGATTGTGAACTTTTTAAACCAGTCCTTTGCAGTAAACGATCTGCATAGAAGTGGACTTTCCAATTCTTCTACTGGAAATAGATTTACCTGAATAAATTACCTCGCGGTTTCGGGGATTCTCTATCATTCCATAGACCAATGCTCTTCAACATAGACCTGAAATACAAGCAGCAATAGTCAGTAGCTCTTCGAGATCCAAGATTGAACTTAAAAGTACACCAAAAATAGATGTAACTCCGCCTTCAGAATATTGACGGAACTTTACACTGACATGTCGACTACAAGTACGCAATAGTTGAGCTGAGATCATGCTTAATACAGCTTCGTTATAGTTTCTCTCACACGCCCCAATGGATAATAAAAACACATCATTTCATACCTCTGCCAATACACAGCTAGGATTATGTTCAAATAATAAATCGTGTAATTCTGGGTCCGGTCTATGCCGTACAACCGATCAGCCTGCACGGAATTTTCGATTATGAACCACACATTATCCTCCATCAGGTGAGAGCGAAGGATGCACTCCATCAGCAAAACAATCTGCACATAAGACGTGTCGTCAACGCGAATTTCTATCACAGTAGGTACGCTAAATTCAAAACCATTTACCGACGTATAGGAAATCAAAATCTTCCAGAACCGTTTGGTAGGTCTGGGCACGCTCAGCGATCCCCAACACAGCACCATCATGGTCAACGGCAACGAAAATATGGTTGGATTTCTCATTTGCAGTAACACGACCGACAGGAAACAGACCGCGTTGAAACGAGAAATGATTACATCGTAGAAGCACATCAGCAAGCGAATAAGTACCGGCAACTGGCGCGTGAACATTTTATCTTTTTCGGCGTTAGTGCTACTGGTATTGAAAAATGTAAGAAAAGTCAGTACGCTTGTTGCAGCAGCAGACGACAAAAACGCGAGAAATTATTTAGATTTGTAGACTCCTCCTGCACAAAGAAGCCATTACGGCTTCTGGTAAATGTTAAATTTAAAAGAAACTGAGATTTTCCCAATATAAAAGGGGCTCCGGGCTGTCTGTTTATCTGATTCCTGTCTATCAGAATTCTTTCTTTCCGTCTTCGTTCGCTAGCTTTCTAATCCACCATCCACCGGTTTGTTTGTCTAAAGGCAGGTGGCTGGCTGTTTATTTCAGATTTTGGAGGTTTTACGTAAGGAGGTAGATGTTTTCGTATCCCATCTGCAAAATCAGCGTCAAAAGACACTCTTTTTTTGAGTCAAAATAGTGTCGGTCCTTGACAATCACGTAGGCTCCGCCCACTTGTATAGCAGAATTGATCGGTGGGAGTGCTCTGATTGGTTGAAATATTGTCGAAATGTCAAAATACCGTGTCAAAATTCGCAAAATTGACGCAGGTCAAAACTATGTCAATTCTTGTAGATCGGAATGTCTGCCTTTCTTTCTGTCAGTCTTCTCAGATACCGCAAGGAGTTTTCCTTCAGTGAGAGGAGCAGGATATTAGTACATAAATTATTCTTACCTAGATGTCATAGAAGACGTCGGGGAATCGTATGCATCCTATGATAAAAGATACGAAAATTTTAGATGTCATTCAATGATCACAAATTTTACAAAGTGAGGATCAAAATGAAATTATATCACCTTGTCAGCATATTTTTCAATTTCTAATTGTTTTGTAATGTATTTATAATCGCGAGCCATTTTGTTACAGAACTGGCAGAGTGAGACGACACAGCTGCTGCCAAATGCTTGGAGAAATTTCATCAACAATTGTAATTTGCGGAACACCCGAACCGCAAGAACAGTCCACATTTACACGTTTCGCAGGAACAACTGCATTCTGAAAATTGAAAAATAAAAAAAATGAAAGCTGAGGCTATGATGTCGCAAAAGTCAGACCGGAAAGACGAAACTCACTTTTAATTACTCGTATCACTGCAGACGAATTACTAGGAGAAGGAAGCGCATTGGAAGTACTGGGAATACGAGGAGCATCAGCAACAGGCTTTTTCTCAGATTCTAAGGGTTTTTTACGACTAGAGCAGTTCAGAAAATTAAAATATAACATCAGAGTTTCCAGGATTTTTCAAATTTTCGGTATGAACGAGTATCTCCTACCTACTTTTATACATACAAGCATATACCTGAATTTGAACGTAGGTTGTAATTTATCGTCTTTGAGCACAATGGTTGGATATTCTTTTCTTATTTCCGGATCTGATTTACTCGAAACATCCCTTCTAATTTCTTGCTCCGACGATATTCTCAATTCTTGCCGTCTGGATTCATTGAATCTTTGAATTTGTTTTTCGCAGTCGCATTCCTTACATTTTTCTTCAGACTACACAGAAAAACCAGGATATTAATACAATGAAAAATAATTAAAGAGATTGAGAAAATACGATTTTAAAAATCATCACCTTGATATCATCAGTTGAAGAATGTGACGACCTTTTCGACCCCGAGGAAGAACTGTCTGTCAGTTTTAACGCCTGCTCAATGTCTGTTTTCAGCACGGTCTCCATAAACTGAGAGAAAAATCAACTAAAAATGCTTGAAATCATATTTACGGTTTCTACAACTACAGAATGCTAATGTTTACCAGAGCGTTAGGTCCGGCAAGAAGCGGATAAAGAATGTTGCCCACATTATTCAAAGGCAAATTTGGACACATATCAGTATAGATTGGATGTACGGAGCAAAAGAAGTAAATACGTTACAATGATTTCGAATAGTTAAATTCGATTACCCTCAACACTCACTTTCAAAATTTAACATAAGTATAGGATATCTAAAACTAATGTAGGGCATCTCTAGGAACATACTTTCCCAATATTAGGTGTTTCCGGACAGTCCAATTCTTCTTGCTCCCTTTGCTCCTCATCATCAATGGGAGTACATAATTTGGTGTCTTTATCAGTTTCGTGAAACATGTAATAATCTCCGGAAGTCACGGCTGAAACAAGAAAATAAATTTTGTACTTAAAATGTATTACAGTGAACTAATAATATCTCTTAGTTCCAAAGTTTAAGGGAAGGAAAAAATAATAATATAAAAATATGAACCTTCTTGATGCGTAGATGGTTCACTGATTTTGATTCCACGTATGCGTTTCTGCGCCTCTTCTAACCGTTTCATATTTTTTTGAATTTTCTCTAAATTGCGCAGATATTTTTCTTGCATATCCCTTATATCTTTCTTGTTCAGTTCTTCAAGTATTTTAGCTGCTCTATATTACGCAAGTAATAAAATTAAATCATACGGAGTTTTAGGATTGGACATATCAAGTAGGAAGCTAAGAGCAAAAAAAAGGCTAAGTTCACTCGATTCGAGTATAGTCTTTTACTACTTCTAGATAGTGACAGACTACTCTAATCGGAATTTCACTCGACCAGTTCTTGCGCTCAGCACTCCAAGTATTCGACCGCATACTTGATGGAAAATTTCAAATTCAACTCGGCTTCGTTTGCCATCGCTGTATAATAACTACTTTGCAAAAAGCGTTGGTGGAATATCAGTGTTATGAAACAGAGTATGTCCCACTCAATTCCCACGGTCGTTGGAAGAACAGGAACTTCTGTAAATTTTATCAAGTTTAAACCACATTATTCGAAAGTAGGTGGTAGAAAAATCAAACTGTCTTGTATACAAACATTCAACTTTTCACACATACCTACCTAACGAAATTGTTATCAAACGTTGAGTTGTAAAATAATCAAAATGAAGCAAACGATAATGCTTACTCAAGAAAATTATCGCATGGGTCGACGTTTTGAAACATGCGATTCCAAACAACTGCACCACCCAACACCAACGGTTGACCAAGTAGTCCATAAAGATACAAGCTGGAATTTGCAAGCTCGTTTTAACAAAGATCATCAAGACGTTGAAAATCAGCAAATATCTCCACCTGCGCATGTATTCAAAATAAGGCAGTGTCCAATGACAATAAATTAAAAAAATAGCATATATTATCAATTTCGAATGACGAGCACTTACAACTTTTGTGTTCGTTCGGAAGAAAGTATAAAGTAGTCATCAGAGTACCACAGAATTGCCGCAAAACCCAGCCCAGAAAATATGGAAAATATGGTTGTACTAATAGTAGCCACCAAGAAAAATCCAATAGCCGAAATAATTGGCAGCGAATGGAACACCACATATCTGACCAGTCCAAAAGTTGTTCTACAAATTTGAAAATTGAATAGTAAAGACTAAACTGGAACAAGTGCAATAAAATTGGAGAATTATGTTTATATTTGAATATTATGCTAAATAATTAACTGGACCCGATCTATAATCCGACAGAGAAATGGAAATTCTCGGCGAGTTCAATCCGGAAGAGAACGACCTAAAATTTATATCTATTTCGGTTCATTCTCCAGGCAAGTGGGTCGAAATTTTGTCAAGCTTACATTAATTCTAACCAACAGTAACGAAGAAGACTTAACTTTGAACCATTGAAGATAACATTAGCACGCAGCAGTGGCGGACTGGGGCGGGGTGAGGAATTCCGGAATTTTCGGAGGGGGCCAGCACCAAAATTTGAGGATAAAATTTGAAATATTACTCAGGCAGGAAGACTAATGAATTAGGTAATTTGAAGGTAAATAGAAATAGTATACAGGACATGAAAAATATGCTGCTTCCGAATGAAATTAGTACAAATTTCGAAAACTGTAGGTATGAAAATGCCTACCTATTGGGGGCCTTTTTTGAGCTAAACTGCCTCAGTCTGCCCCTGGTACGCGATTAAGTATATTATGGTAATAGGTCTCTCAGTTGTCATCATTGCGTGTCATGAATAAGCTAACACAGTATAGTGTACACACAAGTTCACTTTTTTTTCTTCAGTATTACAGTAACTTTTGTAATATTACTGATAATTTTAAAAATTATCGTAATTTACCAATAAGTACTAATTGAAGGATGAACGACTGAAGAGTTCTCATTGACAAGAACGCCACTCAACCTACCAGAATGCAAATCTCACGGATCTGTACTTAGCTCTTAGGGTATTTCTTATAGATGAGAAGAAAATTAAATACTTTTTGCTAAATTATAGTCAGTGTATATTCCACTCTAATTTAGCTGCATTTGACAAACTCACGTTCGCTTTATAACAGGTTCTGGATCAAAAGCTGCGATAGAAGGTGACATTTTAGTCACTTCCGCAGAGTCGTGTTTTTTCTCGAATTCGAACACATTGGCTTGACATAACGCGAACAAGAATACTATCAAGTCCCCTGCGAAATTTTCATGTAGGTATTGCAATAAAGATCGAACCGAATTCTATAAAACCAGAGCGTTCCAACCTGGGTAATCGTAAATCAAAAATTAAACCTACAAAACAAACTAAATGCGTCCGGTTTTGAATTTCCTATCGGCAGAGACAACCACTGAAACGCATTTGTCAAAACCGAATGTTCATTTAAATTGTATCCTAAAACAAAGAGTCCGTAAGTGCAAGCGCAGTGTTATGAGGTGTGCAAAACATATGATTCCGAAATAATTGAAATATTGAAAACATTAAACATTACCGAAACATGTTTCAGGCCACGGTCCCAACGTAGCGGCGTACTGCAAAGGAATGACAATAACGAGGAAATACTTGAAAAAATTCCATATAGCTGAAAGGGTTTTGTCTGAACACAGTACGAATATCACTAACCAGATACTGTATACCATTGCCCAAAAATCTAGTCGAGCTTGAATCAACAGTCCTATGAAGACGTATGTGAACTGAATCCAATGAGAAAACATAAACAATTACTTCATATAGGTATTTACATTTAGCATAATAATCTATACAAGTAGGTATCAATCTATTAATAGACAGAATGAGAGGACAGAAGGCAGAAAACTTTCTGCCGTTCGTAATCCAGTGGAATAATAGGTAAGTGTACTTAGAAGACAGAAATTGCTTACTTGGATTCCGTAGTGATAGAACCCGTACTTCAGCAAATATTTGACATAGGACTGGAAGTCTTTATCACCCTCTAAATATACTACGTCGTTGAACATTTTATAAGGACTCCAACCTGAGTTGTGCCTTAAACCTTGTAAAACGTTTTCTCCTTTAATAACCACTGTATAGATGGTAACTAGCGCGATAATACCTACAAAATTAATTTCATGCTTATGTATAGTTGATCCATAGAAAGATGCATTCAAATTTCATAATAGTAAAATGATTTTCTTACAGAAGTAGCCAATCACATTATGCAGTATCGATTCTTCTGATTGCAGTTTACCAATTCCAATCCAAGCATCAAGGCTCAATGTTACTGTTATATTACCTGACTGAAATTTAAGAGAAAGAAAATCAGAAAAGTTCAAATTTTACTCGCCATCATTTCCTTATCATAGAATAAGAATGAATATGTACGTTTGTAACTCGAACCAGAGATTCTCTTCAGATCTCTTTGCATATAATTCCAGTTTACCCAATAGCCGAATTCATACTCCATTTCTTTCTAGTTCATGGAAATAAGAGTGATAATAATAAAAGAGAATGTCCATCTGGAGCTATGTAAGTTACATTTGACAATTCTTTTAGTTTGTCAGTTTGCCTTATCACGGGTTTTCATTTTGACATATACATATGCACTAAAAACAATGGCTCGTTAAAAACCTAGGTACCTATCTAGATATCATCTTGAGGCAGAATATAATAGCACTGTAACTGAACTCATTTTCTATTCAAGGCGACAAGAAAGCCAAATTGTTATAAATTATAACGCGTTTAAGTATAACGTTTCCCTCAACTTCAGAGTTGAAATGAAACTATATAAAAATGAACGTTTTGTTTTGCATAATCCTACTAATACAGAACTGAAACAAAATACAATCGTATTTGCTGGCATACAAACTTCCTCCCGTAACCAACCCCTCCCCCGCCGCTACAAAAAAATGTACTTACTGCACAGGTCACATTTTTTCTGGGACTGAAACAGTTCAACTGCATGATCATCTGCGACAGTAATATTATTGCTGAACAAATGGAAATCAGCTGAATAATAATGAACCGAAATATTCTTCGTAGTACCAATGACATAACAGCAGCAATTAGAATTAGAAAATTTACTGCTGTAACCTATAGGAACATGATACAGTTACAATCAAAAAAGCAAGAGTATAAGCTATCCAATCTGAAATAATTATGGAAGAAGTTAGCAAAATGCAACGTTAACGAAATCAACTGGGCTTGTCAATATATTCTTCCATCAGGAAGAAAACCAGAGTCGGTGAAAGAGGGAAATGAAGTATAGGTATACCTCCTTCAGTCAGAACAGAAAGTCTTCCAAATTCATAAGCAGTACGAACTGAATGAGATAGTACTTACTCGAGAAATGCATGCCATTATTATACCAAAGACAGTCAACTTCGTTACGTCAAAAAATGTGTCCAGGACTTCAATCATTTTTTCCAGACCTCTGCAAAAAATAATACCATTAATATTTAAAATCCAAGAAGATTACTAGAAATTGACAAAAAGGAAAATATGGACGCGAATAATACCTACGTCATAGAAATCAATAAAATTTAACAAATCGACATTAAGTCTCAGGATTTACTTTTTCTGCATTTTTCATAGCAACATCAGAAGGGGTTTAGAATATGTAGGTATATCAGTATTTTTCAAAGAAAAGTTAAACTTACTTCAGACGAATAGTAGGTACTGGATTCACTCTATGAAGCAATACTCGCAGTATGATAAGCATCACTATAATGATTAGTTCAGAAAACAGAAAAAATATCAACTCGGACATACTGAAAACGAACAGGCCGAGATCCTTTTGCCTGAAAGCATATCAGCAATAATGTGCAATTTACGTGTCACATGAAAATGCAAATAATAAATCATAAAAATCATAAGTCACACATTTTATAAATGTAACTTATAAGTTAAGTAAATTAATTCTACTTGCATACCACTTAGAACTAATACCCAAGTATTCATGCAATCTTCGAACTGCGCTGAACTGGTGAAGAAGAGTTGACAAAAATACAAATACCACATGGACAAACACAAATATCCAGGAACGAATGACTATTCTGAGCCAAAGGTCTCGCGACAGCTACACCAAACATACAAATAAAAATACATAGGTAGGCATACTTATAACATATGAAGAATAAAGGAAACGAAACGATATATTACTCATAAATCTTACCTGAAAAGAAATAATAAATATTAAAGCGAAAGTTACGTATACTATATTGAATATGGATACGTTCACACCAGTTGTATCCAAACCCCTAATGAAAAAGACGAATGTCACCATCCATGTCCACAGGAAGGTCAATACCGGTAACATCGAAATTAACCATGAGCCCGTTGCCCATTCAATCCAACGCCCCATTTTTGGAAGATGAGTACTGATGAAATATACACTTTGTGGAATACACTAAGATCGAGGGCAGTTTTAATGTGGTGTTCGCCTGAGTCACAGTAACTTCGACCAAGAATCTCATTTCCGCATGTTTGGCAAAACTACTTCCAACAGTATACCACTCACTATTAAAATAACTAATTACTAACATAATCTCGATCGCCAACCGTTGCACGTATCAAAACAGTAAAAAGGAGACAATTATTTAGATTTTTCAAGTACGGAGGCAACCATTTATTTTCAGCTGATCTATGACTACATGTCAAAGCGATCAAGAACTGACTGTTACCTGCCAACAGCTGCGACTTGAAATACAGCAAATAGAACAGTTTCAATATGGTTTCAGTGTTATAGTAATTTGTTCCCGCGATCGAAAATCAGTCGAACTGCGACAATGATTCGAAATTTAACTGTACAACAGAAACCATAGATACTGTTCTATTCGTATCACCAATACCTTCCCCCTTTTTATCAACTTCTTCAGTTATTTGTTAATGAAGTACCAGAAATTAAAACACAGGAAGACGTAAGTAATTAAATCTTGAAATTGTACAAGGGTATCTGGTTTCAATTCCGAATACTGCGAGACCAGGATCGAAGAAAATTGGAAAGCCAGAAGTCGTCCGCGTCATGTTTCGCTTCTTGTAACCACGATTCTCATAATCGTCATCAAAATAATTCTGAAGAATTATAAAATTTCATCATTACATGTTGCATTCACAAGTGCAAATCCGAAATCCCAGCATGCTACGCAAGAATTCTTCAATCTCTCATTAACTTATCAAACCTTGTCACGGAATTATTCTCAAATAACTATTGTTAGTTGCTAACCGAACAATAAAGCTTCCCGAAAAGAAAAATAAGAAAACAATATACAATCAAAAAACTTCATTTATTCAAACGCTTTCTTGCACAGGAGGTTCGTAGCCTTCAGGACGTTCAACCTGAACACCGGCCTCATCGACGACAGTCGTTCCACCGCCATCTCCATGTAATTCCAATAACTTGTTGATATCAAATCTAGGTTTCTTCAAAACTTTCACCTGAAAAACAGAACATCAGTAGCACAACATACTCGTAAAAAGGTATAACATTTGCAACCTTCATTAAGCTCACCTTTCGGATAAAAACGTCGTGCAGCGGGTAGATGCCTTGGCACTTCTTCTCAATATCTTTCGCTATCGAATCAGGCAGCAATTTGCAAACCACTTCTTTTAAATCGGATGAAACGACGTCCTGAGTGATAGTGTCGACCATTTTCTTTCGGATAGCTTTCACCTAAGCCCGAAAAATTTGATAGTTAATACAACACATCTACAGGTGATGAATGTATGCGACTTAAGTAATAACAAATTTAACCTGAGTATGCTGAGCATAACAAGTTTTCCTCTGGGAGAGCTGATCTTTATGGGTGAAACCTATGCAAAACACTCGTAACAAGTAACCGTCAGTGGTTTTCACATCCACATTAGCTTCAATCAACGTCTAAAACAGAGCGAGGAAAATATTACTAAATGCATGAGAGAAAGTGATTAATTATTAGACGAATTCTTCATCTGAAGTCATGAGCATTTACCTGCCATTTCTTCACCATACTACGAAGTTTATCAGTTGTTAAGTCCATACCATGGAAATTGGTCAGAACATCGGTACCCTGAACTTCTTCGGCGATTAAACGGAACTTCCGGAAGGATCTTTCAGCATCGGTATCTTTCTGCAAGTCGGCTAAGGAGACTTCGAATACTCGTCCTTTCAGACCTTCGGAAGCAATTTCTAAAAACAAGACAGACTTCCGATAACACGCCGCTAATAATATAATGTTCACGAAAGGAAACAAATCAGAACAACCAGCAGTTATAACATGACACGTTCCAGTACTCGATTATTTCAATCAAAACCAAGTATGTGAATACGAATTAATATTCGAAATCCAATTCTAGGGACCCAAAGTACTCGTATTCAGTTAGCTATACGATGTAAATTAACTGACAAGACACATTTCTGACTCTTGAGCGTTCAACCAATTCGATATATATGAAGGCATTTGAAAAGACGAGTGACAAATTAGAATTGATGTACGCAATTTAAAATGAGTAAATTTACCAGAAAATCCGGATAATAAGGACGTATACTGGCTATTAACTCAAATAAACTCACTTGTTCCTTGGGTTCGATTGACCGGAGTCGTTCCAATATTTCGTTTGGAAAACATGCTCGGAGCCATGACATTATACCAGTCTTTACGAGTGAAAGGGTCGACGCTGCAAACAATCAAACGATTTAATTCACATCATGGTAATGGATTTACGCAAAACATTTCTAATGTCGGCTATCAAACGCCGAACCGAAAAACACGTGACGAACGCAACTAGAAATTTATATCATACTTACATCTTCTTTTTAACTCCCTTCTTGCCACTTTTAGCTAAACCTTTGTTTTTACCGACAGCCATTATGAATAGCTCCTAATAAACGCGATAACCTGCACGAACGATGAAATAAATGTGAAATTATGGAAGTCTACATGCCACACCACTATTCAGCCATCAGGAATTTTTCTAGTGAAAGAGGCACGTAAACAAAATTTTTGGCTTTCTATGTTTGATTTTGAGTTTCGGTTTCGCCACCGTGGTTTCGCAGAGTGAAAAAATGGTGAAATGCATCGATTACGAAAGGGCAAAGGGGGCCCATGGTTGAGATAATTGACATAGAGGAAGGACTATAGTATGATGAAATTAAGGTCCTTTTTATTTTTCTGATTTTTGAATTGGTGGTCTAGAGGAAGCTTGCACCTTGTAGTCTACATTCTGCAAGCTTCAACCCATCATAGGTTATCAACGTTATCGTTCGTCGTTAACTGATCGTTAACCTTAATTTATAACTTGATCAGCAGGAAACGAAATGAAAACGAAACAAACATTCCTTTTCGGCTGGGTGTCAGAGCCAAGAAAAAAGTACTCCGAGTTCTGCTCCAACTCTAGCTTCCTAAAATTAGCCCTGCTCCGGTTTCATTCTAGTTCATAAAAATTGCTCAAGGCTCAGCTCCAGCTCCGGTTTACTTTCAGTTAATCGCTCCAGAGGCCCCACTCGGGAGTTGAAGCATAGTCTAGAGCTAGAGCCAAAGCCTTGAACTGGAGGAGAACCTAGAGCTGGAATGGTCTTCAACTTTTTTCCCTTCCTCTCCTTTCCAGACCATCCCCCAAACCTCTGAACCGGAGCTAAAGCTTAGAGTCCCAGAGGAGTATTTTTCCATGGAGTTGGTCTGGCTCCACAGCTTTAAAATCGACTCCACAGTTCTGGACTAGCTCTATCTATAGCTCCCCGTTGAAGATTTCCCACATGAAAATCTAGTTGCGCTGCTACACGTATTAGAGTGGAAATGCCACTACGACCTTTTGTCTTTTCAAAGAAACGCAGCGCATGGAATGCGAATGTCAGGGCTAGCCGACGAGTATCTTTACTACCACTCTTGCATCTAGCATATCAGAGCTCATCAGTAGTAGTGGAAGCGTAGCTTCATACGCACATCATCTTCAACGGGTCAGAAACCCTCTCCCCGGCTTCAGCTCCAAAAACAGTTGCTTCAGCTTCAGCTTCAAACTCTGCTCCAAGCTCCATCAGCAATGGGCCTGGAGCTGAAGCTAGCTCTAGTTTTTAAAAATGGCTCTCAGACTGCCCAGATCATACTCTTTTTAGAGGAAAATATTCTTTTGATACTGTAAAAAAAAAAGAAAAAAAGAGAACTTCATCTTTTCCCAAAAAATGTCAAGAAGTACTCTTTTGTTATGCTGAAGCTGATAATAAAAGATGACCCTGATATGAATGATGGGATGGTGACTGATAGCGTGACAGCAAATGCCAAAATTCCCTTGAGATGTTGAGATTGAGACTTTGAAACACTCGCTCTACTCTACAGTCAACAAAATCAAAATCTGACGTGTCATAAGAAAGGGCCTCAGTACCCCGTTACCACTATGGGCCTTTTCTTATGGCACGTCTGTTTCACGCCAGGTTGTGGCATTGTGATTTTATTTTTCAAGTTTGTCAAAGCACATTGAACTACCATGGGGTCAAACAAAAGAAAGAATTATTACAAGCAATCCTTTCAGCGGCGGATCTAGAAATTTTCCAAGGAGGGGGTTTTGAAAATAAAACTTTTTCCACCTCCACCTCTTAAAAAACTTTCTAGAGACAAGTTTCATAATGTGATTAAATCGTTTCAAAATGAACATTGTAGACTGATGTAGAGTGCTGCAGATATTCAAAACAGGAGAAAAACTCAAAATTCACAGTGTTTTTTCTTCTTCTTCGGTCCGAAGGCCTTTCATTTCATTCTCTGCCACTTCCCACTTCCTAATGATTTTCAGCATCAGGGATCCGTGTGGATGAAACCTGTAATCATGGACTACATCTACAACCTAAAATGTCATCCACTTTAAAGCGATGAAACGTAACTGTCGAAGACAACCATGATAAAGAATAAAATCAATCACAGACTAATGAAACATTTCTTTATTTTATAAATCATGGTATAAAAACAACGAATTAAAAAAGTATAAACAACCATGAAATGTGGGAACAACAAATCAACTAGATGACAGTTCTATGGATAAATAATACCTAATTGATTCCATGTATTCCTATGACACTAAATCTGAACTTTTGAAGGTTATAAACAATTGACAATAAGGGTAATATGGAATCTTAAAATCTAATATAACTATAAAATTTCACAATTAACATGGATCTTTTAGACATCATCGATTATTCTAATTCAAATGATGAAAAAAATTGGGTACACAATGTAACAGATATTCATTGTTCGCGATCAAGTAAATCCATTTTCACAGTAAAAAAAATTTCTATTACAAACAATTCATATAATATTATTGGTTATTAAAAGAGAATACCTACAAGATACGTCATAAATATTGTAAATACGCTTAATAAAACGATGAAATCGTCTCATATGCTCTCCTATGCAATGCTAAAGGTATTTGAGTAACAGGTACAACACAAGAACTCTATACAATATACGTAATGATAAACCAATGTAAACAACGTATCCGTCATCTTACTGAGACCAACGATTTTAGTCACTTTACGTTAAACCATCACACGATGACATACTCCTCAAAATCGAAAAAATAAGTCTTACATCATAAAATTATGGTAACTGTTGCTTCCTGAAAGGAATACAGTGGTATAAATTCAATGATTATTATTCAAACATTCACATCATGATACGCAGCTAAAATATGGGAATGAATGAAAGTTATTATTATAAACAGCAAAGCTTACGAACAACACATCACGCGTTTTAGCTTTATCTTGTTCGTATATTATGAATGGAACTCGTTCGAACGCCTCACCTGGCAGTACTCCATATTTTATTTTGAACCTCACTATCTGCCTCTGCAAGGCTTGGGACGTATTCGTCACTTTATATACACCGGTTGTATCTGACTCTCTCGTTCGAGCTTATCGAAATATTTCCGAGCATTGTTGATATTGATACGCAACGCAGCTGAAGCTGTAAGAAAAATAATAATGAATACGCTTTCATCTGGAAGAAATAGCTAAGTCCCTCGACTCTGCTGTAGTGGCACTTACGAATCTTTGGAGTCGATACGATCACCATGATATACGTATTTGGGGTGAACACATCAATGTAAGCTCCGAAGTACGAATTATGAACTTCCATACTATGAAATTGAGCGGCCACTTTACTGAAACATTAAAATCGCATAAGTTGAACAAACGTGCAAAATTCGAAACCGAAACTATGAGAAAATGAAGCAAGAACTCACCTACAACTTAGTTTGAACTGTTTAATAATATTTGAGACCTTCTCGAATCTGTGAACATCGCGATGTAATTTCCTTTCGCAATGCGAAATAACTAGAAATGTAGCTCTCTCAAACAGAAGAACCTCGTCGGCTTCGATTATATTGCAGAATGACGTCAAGCTGACTTCGAATTCTTTGACATTTGGAATAAGTTTATAAACAATAGCAGACCACGCCTGAAGTATTCAAGGATAATTTCAAAATTAACATCGAATTTTTCTGATTTCTACGGGAAAAGAAATGACAAATATTACTTTGTAAAGAGTCTCATCCCAAATGGAGGTACGAAAGCAAGTGCAGTCCAGTGGTTTTGAAAGTATGGCAAGATCCGCTTCTCGCTGAAGGAATAACTGAAAACAAATAATTACATTTTTGATATTTTTAATCAGTTCACTTAAGTAACTGGTAGTTTTTCCTTCTAAAAATCTCAGCACTAACAGGTTCACGCTGATCTTCTTGAACCAGATCCATTTTGTGAATAAGGCAGAACACTTTCGCATCGGGGGAGTACTGCAAAATGGCTTCCAAACAGGTTTGGTAGTAATGCATATCTCGATCCATTTCCCGACTTTCAACATCGAATACGTAAATCAACACTTCTACGTTACGAAAAATATTATCTCGTTGACTGGCAAAATAATTCTCCATAAATGCTTCTTGCCTACAGGTAACAAAAAGGCAGAAAATGAAAATTCTGGAAAATACTTACTAGTAATACAACTGACAACACCAGTTACGTTGCATTATAATGTTATGATGGTAAAGGCATGTCAGATTTTTTGAAAATCGTTCCCATGAAACTTATGTCTGTATATTTTAATATTTTTTTTCGAAACCAAACTGCAGACATTGGATTACTTACCCTCCACAGTCCCATAAATTCAGAACTAAATTTCCAAGAAATCGCACATGTGAGTGTTCAACATCAACTGAAACACAACAGTTGAGCATGTAAAAACACAAGCTACCTTCAATCAATTAGTTATAGTAGATGATAGGACTGCAAGCCGGAAAGGGAATGATATTCGGTAGACCGTATAGTGATGCACGCATGCCGAAATGGCTCCCCAGACATCGCACCCCTTGCTCCGGAAACTATCCTCTCAAGTATCGTATCAGTAATCAGAGATGAAGAGAAGGAAAGGACTCGAGTTCTATATTTCTGAAACGGATTCAAGATCCATCCAATCTATAAGCCCAGAACTAGATTATCGCAGGGTGTTTCCATTTCCGATGTGACTACGAAAACGACAAGAACCAGATGACGGTTCTTAATATCTTCCTGTTAATTCGTAAAATAAATAACTTCCTCTTACTGGAGTTAACTTACTCGTTGCTCCTAATCTCCGACAATCCCGAGCTATGTAATTCGCAAAAATTATAGATCTCATGCTAGTTTTTCCGGATCCGCTTTTTCCCATCAGTAACACCTGTGTGGTGGGAAACGACATGAGATATTGAAGCTTAATAATAAATGGCAAGTGCATAGAGTTTATAGTGAAGGATTTGTTGTGATACGTACTTTCTTCTTCATACTGAGGTTATTATTTGGTCAGTCAACGCGAAATAAACATCCAAAATCACAGGTACCTGATGATAAGACTCCTGGAACTGATCTGATGATGACTAAACGCTAAGATCAACAATCAGAAGTTAATATCCGGAAGAGGAAGACACTGTTCTGTACAATCGACAGGAATATGAAAGCAGCAAAGTACATAGGAACGAATCAGAACGAATGCCGATGTCCAATTTACACTATTTTGATAACAAAACAGATAAGAACATAGAAGCAGCGTAGTTCATGGTTCCAGACACCTGCAGCGCTGATTGTACAGAATGAATATTCGTATGTGTGCATGTGTTAGTCCGACTATACACTACTTGAGTATGCGCATACGCCATATTGTTTGCAAAAGCGCCCGTTGATGCCAATTTGACTGCACGATACACAACGCATAGTCGGATTGGGCATCAACGGACACTTTTGCAAACAATATGGCGTATGCGTATACTTGGTTTTTATAGGTGCTCTAGTGTCGATAGGGCTCTAGTTCACCTGTATACTAAGCCACCATTTTGGTTCATACTGTCGATGCGAATTACTACGCGTTACGCTCCGCATAGTATTTGGCATATATATGAACCAAAATAGTATACTGAAACTATAGAGCCCTAGTGTCGACCGGTTCGTTATCATTGTTTACGTCGGTTACTGAATTGGAATATAAATTAGAGTTGCAAATGTTGGCACTATTGCGTCTTTGAAATAGTGATCATGGAGATCTATCCATAAGTGGGTAGCAAACTTCAACTACCATTACATCGATTAGAAATTCACTTCCAACGAAAATTTGTCCTAAATTTAACTGCATCATCACCAAAAATTTCAATTATAATCAGTTCTACTGGTAGAATAATCTCTACTAGTTTTTTTCCCATCCTCAAGATAGCAGTGTTTCTATTTGAAAGTACACATGATCACTTTTTCATTTTCCCCCGCTAACACCCGCACAGGTGATTTTGCAGCGTACTCTAGTGCAGTTTTATATTCCAATACAATCAGTCAAAAACAGGCAAACTATACAGTTAAAGATTGGCTAAAAATTAAAAAGAATTTTTGGTAGGGGCAGTTGGTGCAAAGTGACACAAAAATTTTCTTTTTTCTCTAGCGCCTTCAATTCTTGTTATTTCTGGGCGATCAAAAAACCATTCGATAGAGCATCAAATTCTCTGCAAAATGCGTATGTCTTGAAAAAAGTTGAATATGAGTCAGATATTTTGAGTGTGTCACTTGACAACATGTGTTTTCTTTGAAAAATTCCTGTTGTAGAGTGACACGCGTCTGTTGTAAAGTGACACATAATTTTTAAAAAAGTAAAAAACATTGAAGAACATAGTATTATAATCGTATCATGTTTTATGTAGTATATAGGTACGTTTAATACTAGTTAATAAACATTTTGAAATAATTCTGGAACATTTTCCGCAAATGTGAAAATGCAGTTCTGGCGATAAGTTGTTCCCAATTTTTGGGCGTTTAATTTTGTTACTACGCGGCTGTCTTGGATCCAGGCAGCTCATCACGGCAGAGTTCTATAACAAAAACTATGAGTAAGTCGGTGTAAATAGTACGTGTTTTCATTGTGTGTCACTTTTTTTCATTTTGTATCACTTTGCAACAAGTATTCTGGTACCATTTGAGTTGGATATCTCATTCAAAAATTGATTATTTATGAAAATTGATTTGACCATTCGAACCAGCATGAAAAAAGCTACAAAATGGTGTACAATATACATAGTACTTTTCTTCAAAATTCTTCCAGTCAATTGTAAAATCCTTTTTTGAACTATAAAAATTCCGGCTTCCACAAAACAAACTTTTTCAGATTACGGATTATCACAACCGAATCTTCTTACTATCAGGGCATAACCATGCCGTATAATTCCGGTTGGTAACGCTAGTAGCTTTTGAAATAGATACATTGTGTAATTTTGCACCATGTGTCACTTGACACCAATATTGCCCCTACATATTTGAATGGCACTGAGGAACTTGGTATTAAATTTATGAGCAAGACAGATAAAATTGAATGTTTGATGGTAGATGCTTCTTAGGAACAAGTGATCCGGAAGGAAAATCAATATCTATGATCTAGTTTTACTGATTTTTGGCAATTCAATTATGTACTTAGGAGAAACAAGAAACAAACTCGTTTTGCTGTCCTCAGCAGAGGCCAAATATATAGTCATGTCACTTGCCGCTAATTAATTAGTTGCCTTCGGAGAAATGAGTAAACGCTTATTACGAATAGATACATGTACATCTACACTCAGTGTACATTTTTTATCAAATTTATTGAACGCGCTAATGTTACACTGTGTACCATATAAAAACCAACGTGACCTACCAAGAAGAAAGAAAACTGAGCGCAAAATACCATTTTTGCGATAACAACTGTTTTTTTATTAACTTTTGGCCGCTCTTTCGCGTGGTGATGTCGAAAAAATTCTAAAAAATTTTTCCAAACTGCTGTAAGTCTTTAAAGTTGAGTGTCTCATAATGTGATAACGTTATCAATTTTGTTTATCCGCTCTCCTGTAAAATTTACATTTTCCCCTTAGGTCCCTTTCTTCCTGGCAGGTCACAGTCCTTATCTTTCTATGCTGTGCATGAGTGCTTGTATACACTTTAACATCAAAATGTAATTAGTTTATTAGTTATTACTATCCATACATAGTCTGTTCACGATAAGAAGTACATGCAAGTTCAATCTTTTTACCTAAAAAAAGAAAAGCAATTTCTATTCGAAGAAAAAGTAAGTATGATTAAAATTAAGTGAAATGAACAAATGATAAGGTATGTAACCAGTATGTAACACGAAACTAAGCCAATGGGTTTGGCTTAAGTAGTCGTTTCAACGAAAAAAGTAACAGGAAATTAAGCTAATGGGATTGGCTTAAGTCAGCTTAAGAAACTATAAAATGTTTAAAGCCAAGTTTAAAGCCGAAAACGATCAACTTTGAATGTTTGAATCCCTGCACACTACTATCATTCTGCAAGCTTTGTAATTTGCTGACTACTCATCGAAGTACAGTATACCAAGTATGCATCAAATTATTTAATATTCAACTTCTACATTTTTTCAACACCGCATAGTCCATTTATCTATACAAGTCTATGTGTGTAATCTTCTCTTTTGGACCTTGGAAACTAGTTGAAAGACAAAACTTCTGGACCCTACAACTAAGACCATTACCTGATTCATTTTTCATTTTCTCGTCATTTAGATTCTTCGAGATGAACATTACTGATAAAGTCGACGTCATCATTTTCGGAGCCACCGGCTTCACAGGGAAGTGCGTTGTGCAAGAGTTCATAAAAATGAACGAAAATAATAAGTTCACATGGGCAGTAGCCGGACGAAATATATCGAAGTTGGAGGAGGTGTTGACCTGGGCTTCTGCTAAAACGGGTAAATTATAATTTTCGCGTAGTATGCTTATAACCACGAAACTATCATCGGATGGTTATTACTATTTGGATGCCTGTCTCAAGGCCAAGATGTTTCAAAAACCCCAACACTGATCGCCGATTGTCGTGATGAAACGACTCTAAGTGCGATGACTAGTAGAGGCCGGGTGATTATCAATTGCTGCGGTCCATACCGATTTTTTGGCGAGCCTGTAATCAAAGCGTGCATTGAAAAACGGCGCCCATCATCTTGATGTTAGCGGTGAGCCTGAGGTGAGAAATCTTCTCACTTGTGGTGTGTTCACACTAACCCGCTTAATGCCATCCCATCTCTCATTTCTACTTGTTGATATTTCATTGTTGTCTTCCTATTCTTATGGGATGATTCAGTATATGGAGTCAGTTCAGCTGGACTACAACAAAGCAGCCGAAGAAATGGAAGTGTACATCGTCAGTGCTTGTGGATTTGACAGTGTACCCGCGGAGTTCGGCGTTCTTCATTTGGTCGAGAATTTTCCAGGTTTCTTAATATATATTATTGAGTATGAAATTACGGGTTTTTACTCACGAAGGTGAATTTACATGTCCTGGAACTTCCTCGTTGAATTAGCATTCCGTGAATATTTAATTAGTAGACTGAAGAAGCGGATAGAATGGCCCGGTCATTTGGACCTTTAAAGTTATTTAATTATATTCTAAAATCTTCCTCTATGTGTGCTACCTTGGCGTGATAGAGATATAGATCTTCCCTAAGAACCTCACGCGGGGTTTGCTCATAGTGCTGAGGCTCTCACAAAGGATCCTATTACTCTCCAGCTGGATAGCTGCAATTGTACAGCCTACAGTACTAGTAATCGGTTGTTTAATCTGGCATCTCATCAGGCTTTACGGAGACCCCGGCCGAGACTTGAAAGAAACAACCTAGAGTTATCTGAGTAAGTGAAGCTGAGGTTGTGAACCATTAGTGGACGCTAAATTTTGGAAGCCCCACCCAGCAAAATTCGCGGAAAGGGTTCACCTAAAAGAAATGAAAGATGTCCCAGGAATACCCCCTACAGTGAAGACTCTTTTTTATGTAGCGTAGCTGTAGGTCCCTGCTTAACTGAAATAAAGTTGAAAAGAAAATTGTTCCATGTCCTCACAAGCTGACAACCACAACAATTTATTACGTCGTTAAACGACTGAAAATTTGAAAAAATTATAAATTATCATAAATAAGATTTTGATCGGAGCAAAATCGACAATGTTCATACTGTTTATTTATTGTAGGAGTTGTGAATTCCATCGAATCGTACCTAGCGTGTTCTAACCGCTCCTCCGTAAGTATCAGCTTGTCCTATTGCATTCCATTTTCAGATGCAAGTGCGCTATAATTTATTCGCATTGCAGGAACCGGCGGCCAATATTGGAACATGGGAAAGTCTGGTTTACGGAGTTGCTAGTAGTGGCGACTTGAAGTCTATGAGAACGAAACTATTCGCCGCTCTGAACAGATTAAAACTGGAGCCACGTTTGGAGATGAAGTATATATATTGTGCTCTTGTTTTCTCTTCGGTTGATTTTCAAAATATCTAATCTGCTGTATCACAATTTCTCTATAGGCCGCGTATCCACAAGAGTTCAGTGTTCAACAACAAATACAGCGTACCGTTTCCGGGATCCGATAGAACAGTGGTGCTTCGAACTCAGCAGTTTATGTACACGTATTATGGGCAGCGGCCGGTGCAATATCGACCTTATTTTGTCTGCTCGGTGTCCGTTATAATTGCGTTCATGTTCATGGGATTATTCTTGGTGATACTGAGTAAATTCAGTTTTGGAAGGAGATTGTTGCTGAAGGTACGGGATTCGTTTCTACACACTTAGAGTTTATGGAAATTAAGGTTACACGTGTTGTATTTAATGTATAGATAATACATGCAAAACGGTACAATACTTTTTTATGTAATGAGAATCCAATTGTTTTACTCTGACAGTATCCAGAATTCTTCTCATTCGGTATAATGTCGCGACAAGGTCCTTCTGAAGAAGCCCGCGCCAATACGTTCGCTCGTTTTAAATTCAAAGGAGAAGGATGGACTCAAGATGTAGCCGATCAGTTCGAGGATAAAACGCAGATCACAGCGCCTGTGAATAAAAGCATGCTGACAGAGGTGATTGTTATTTCGTGTTCGAGATGGTTAGAAGAGAGGCGAGTGTGTATAATTCAATATATTCGTTTCAGGTATCAATGACGGATTTTGGTTATGGTTTCTCGGCCAGATCAGTTGTGCTGAGCGCTTTTACCATTTTGAATGAAGCAGATCGCATGCCTCTCAAGTATGATTCTAGTAGAAATATCAAGTTAATTTCGAGATGGGGACCATTTTTTTGAAGACCATCTTCACGGTAGAGAAATGAAAAACAAGGAATTTCGTTGGGGAAAATTCTGATGTATTGTGTCCAGTACTCTTTCCCAGCCCAACTGAGCGAAGATACTCGAGGATAATTATAATCAGCCGGTGGAGCCACATGTAACTTTGTTTCTGGAAATGAAGCTTGAACCCAGCATACCACAACACCATGTAAAATGACCTATAATTGGGATAAAAATTAGATTGCAAATGTTGGCAAATTGCGTCTTAAAAGTGGATGAAATGGGTGATCAGTGAAGTTTATCCTAATAACGTGACACCAATAACGTTCAAGTTCGTACATCATTATAGTCGTATTAGAAATTCCGTTCACACTTTGCTGCGGATCTCAAAATCGATTTTTTCGCAACAAGCCTGGCCATGTCAGATCGCATTACATTTCTTGAAAAAGAAATAAGGAAAAAAAATCTACAGGAAATAACGGCAACTACTGTTTGGAGAGTGTCTGTGCTCCGATTTGTAGTGTTGTGTGAATAACTCTACCTTTTCCTTTCCCCACATGCCGCCGTACTCGCAACTGTTTTCGGCATTCTTATTTGGGATAGACTATAGTTTGAACTTGAACGTCGTTAAAGTTAAGGCTCTGTAGTTCCACAGGAGTATGCTAGACCGCCATTTTGGTTCGGCTTTTTGAGAGCTTTTAGAGCGAATGAAATCGCGAGACGCTGTGTAGTTTTGTAGTTGATGCATTGGTAACAAGCTAACAACAAAACCAGAACCAAAATGGCGGCCTAGCAAGACCTATGTGAAACTATAGGACCCTAGTTAAAGTAAAGCGCTATAAGACTATAACAATACCAGTACGGAAACTTGCCATTTTGTATTCAATCACGCTCCTTGATGCCGAATTCACTATGTGGTACACTCCGCATGAATCAAATTCGGCATCCACGGGCACGGCTGAATACAAAATGGTAGGTTTCCGCTGCAAGCCAGCTGATAGCTAATAGCTGTTAGCCAGGCATTTCCCCAAAAATTCTAGCTTAGCAAATAGAGGAATACTCAATGGTAGATAGCGATTAGCGAAGCCAATAGCCGATTCTTTTCGACTGTTTTCTCTTTTTTGTATTTCGTTTCCCTTTTTCCTCTGCAGATTTCTACATGCAGTTTTGTATTATCATTCTTGGTTGTCTCGTCTTTTTTAGTGTCGTCATTTTCCCGTCGTTTCCTTGTCTTAATTCGCGTTCTACAAACGCCCGTTGTGTTATTATCCTTGACAACATTTCATTTCACAAATAACAATCGCCCCTCCCTACCCCTAGAACAAAGTGAATTAGCTTGTAGCTGTTGACTTTTAGCTATTAGCTGTCATCTGCTGAGAGGTTAGCTTTTCAGCTAGCCCGAAGCCTTATATTTCAAGGTCATGTAGCTTTATTGATAACTTAGCTTTTTCAATTGCCTTGCAGTCCCTGGCAAATAGGTCTCTAGTTAAAGGAAAGCACTGTAAACACGAGTGCAGCAATACGCCATCTAGGGTTCAACCGCGCCCCTTGATCCCAAATTGACTACGTAGTACGCTTCGCATATAGTCGGACGAGAGTTGCGATAAATTACAAAAATTCATAAGTTACCGTAATTTAACCGTCACTTTTGGGAGAGTGAGAATTTATGGTAAATATGTAAATAACCCCAACTGACGGTAATTGGAAAGTTTGAGACTTGTACCTATAATATGTCTATGGTAAAATAACTTTTTATATTTGGACTGGTGAAAATTTTAAAACTGGTACTTTCTTCTTAATTACTTATGCCTCTTCATCTGAAAACGTGAAAATAAACTAAAACCGCAAACCGGCAAACCCAACCCAGCTGAACAGAAAATCCAACATTTTATGTAAACATTATCAGTCGACCAAGTTTTGATTTTGGCTTTGTAGTTGTGTAATTATTGGTTATTTTGCAGAAATTATGCAATTTTTGGAAAATTACAATACTGCAAGGTAAGAATGCAATGTAATTTTACGTAAATTTGCACTGCAAGAAGTTTTGATAAAATAACGAGTCCCGCAACTCTAAGTCGGACTCGGCATCCACTGGTGTGGTTGGAACCAAAATGTCGTATTGCCGCCCTTGTGTTTATTTTGCTTTAGTTAAAGTGTCAATTACTGCTATAAACTACGTCATCACAGTGTTAGTGTGGCCAGAACATGAACTTGAACCAGGGACTGAAAGCCAAATGATAAAGCTTTCGCTTTCGGGTTTAGCTTTTGACTTTGAAAAATACGGCTTCCGCTTTCGGCTTTCAGCTTTGAACTCAATCAGCTTTTAACTTACGGCTTGAGCTTTCATGCCAAAATCGTGCGGCTTTCGACTTTACAGCTTTCGACTTTCAGATTTTCAGGCAGTTTTTACAATATAATTACTACCCCCCCCCCCCCCCCGTTGCCTAGCACTTCAGTGTTCGGTGTCTTTAGGGAGTCTAGGACTCTAAGGAGTTGATTTTTGGCTATTTTCATTATCAGTAATCTATATTTTTTGGTTTTTGGGGAAAAGTCGAAAAACGCCGAAAAAGATTCGGATTTTGGTTTCAGCTTTTGATTTCGAACGCAATCGGCTTCCGACTTTCAGCTTTGGCTTTCATGCCGAAATCGTTCGGCTTTCGGCTAGCTTTCAGTCCCTGACTTCAACGCTAAAATTGAAGTGTCAGTTACTAGGTCACTGTCAGTTGGGATATAAACCTGCACTAGGCTGCACTGCAAAATCACCTGTGCGGGTGTTAGCGGGGGAGGGGGATGAAAAGGTGATCATGTCTCATTTGTATTTTCAAATAGAAACACGGCTATCTTCAGGAGGGGAACAAACGATTAGAAATTACTCTACCAGTGGAACTGATTATGATTCAATTTTTTAGTGATGATATAGTTGAAATTTAGGACAAATTTTATTTGAAAGGGAATGTCTAATCGACTTTGATAGGTGAAGTTTGGTACACGCTTACAGATAAATCTCCATGATCACCCATTCATACCACTGATAAGACGCAATCTTGCCAACATTTTCAACTCTAATTTATATCCCAATAACTGGGCACATTACCCTAACAACATTTTTAAATTTTAAAAATAATTCCAATTTATTGAAGAAAATTCAGTGTGTTTTTTAACTTAGCTCCGAACAGAGCAAAGTAAGATCGGAGGGTATACACTCGGTTTTTCACTTCGTCAACGGCGGAGCAAGGACTGTTACTGTTAGCTAGTTAAAGGCTGATCGCTCCGTCTAACTCGATACAGTTGAAGGACGCCATGGAATAAGAATTCTGCTGTGTCCTGTTCGTAGCAGAGTTGAAGAAAAAGAACACACTTAATTTGTTACCAAAGAATAAAATTTCATTTACCTCACACAGAGCAGAACTCTCAATGTTACTGACCATTTCTGGAGAAATGCAGGTTCTTTTCACATTCATTGAATTCAGTTCAACTTTTACTCTCACCCGGGTGGGGATGAGAATATTTTGTGTTCACACTTTCAGCCCACCATTTCTCATTTCAGTCTTTATAAATTACTAAGCTTCAAGCGAATCGTTCTAATTCGTTAAATTTGGTGACTGGTCAACTATTTTTGAACTCGGAACTTTCCTTTGGGAGATGTAGTGACTCCTGTCGCCCTCGTTTTTGAGTACAGTTCTGTCGAGACTTGAATTTACCGGTGACAGGATGCATGAGACCCTTTTTTACCACTCTACTAACTTGATATTCGACTGATCCATTCTGTTTTTTTTTTTTTTTTTTTTCAGAGGTGGAGTGTATACTCCCGGAGCGGCATTCGCGAAAACCAGTTTCCTATCCAATCTTTCAAAAGCCGGCGCCACGTTCAAAATCCTTTCCAGTGACTAGATCAAGCGCTTATGTTGTATTGTATGATTCAAAATCGCAAGAGCATGGATCGAGTCTTGTAAAATCCAAGTTCTCGCTGTATCTTCCAAGTATTAGTTTATGGAGGCTGTTCGTTAAGTTACTGCTTTACCAAAGTGCCATGTAGCTTCAAACGAGGATAAGTTACGTAGACTGAGTTGGATTACCATTTCTTTAGTTGTAATATTTTATTTTTTAAGCAAAAGTGAAATTGTTTCCAAACATGGTTGAAAGGAAGTGCCATGTTTCATGCACGGCAGTCTACTGGCAAGATATCTTCTGAGTGTATCACCATTCTTCAAGTATGACAATTCATGGAGTAACTGATATGCCCCGCACCAGTATACTGTTCTGACATTCTGGGTAGAAAACTGGTATTTTCCTTCTCTACCATGATGCTGTATTTTTATTTCCCGCTAGAGGGAGGGGTTTCGATTTTTCTTTAAAACATACACTTATGCATCTTTATGCCGTTGTTGGTTTCATATCTTACTCTTATCGAAGTATCTCGGTTATATTGTCTTCATTTGTACTAATATTTCTACAAGTGCCAATTTTGTACACGTTTTTCAATAAAATTGTTGTTTTCAAATCCAATCAGTTTGAATTACTAAAACACAAAGCCTTTATTAGTGAAAACTAATTTACTGCATGCTATTTTTATACAACACATTTCAACAAAATTAGTACTAATAGGTAACCTAAATTATCGTACATTAGTTTTCAATGATTGTCCATCTTTAAGAATTTTTCACACATCTCCGTGGCAGTAACTATTAAATCCTCGTCCATTTCTAGAAAAATGGCCGAATCTATAAGCTTCCGTTTGGTCTTGTCGTTCGAACGATTTCCGCAGGTCCGTTCTTCTTCGGGCGTATTTTCGATCATTTTACGTTTACGACTGGTCAGCGACGTTTCACAGTCGTCTGAAACACGGACCATTGAATCATGTCGGTGTTATCCGATAGTATGTCCTGGTAGCCCGAAGCCGATCGGTCAGTGCTCTCTAAAGATTCGTGATCTTCGCTGAGAACCGAATCGTCAGCATCCTGCAGAATGAGTGATCTGCCTCGAGATCTGTTCATCAGTTCGCATCGCTCGGCTGCTTCGATTAAATCTTCGTCTTCGGAACTAGAGAATGTCTCTCCCTCTCGGTGGGTCTGCCAAGACTTGTAGAACGGGGAGGGTAATTCGCACTGGTCCGCGGCAGCCAGCACTAATTCGTCGTCGTCGATGTTATTATTTATGAATACACTTTCATCCACTGGCAATTTCATCTTAGGAGATCTGAATTCAGCACAGTCCGGGTCGTGACATTTCTGATAATACGTCAACGAGTTAACGTCGACAATATACTTCACATTGTTGCTCTTATGTGGACGACCAATATTACCACAGTAACGGTTTCCCACGATATCGTAAATTATGATCCGTTTTCTCAGGGAGGAAGCGTGATCTGTAAATCTTCCCGGGATACACTACTCGGTTGATACATGTATCAATTTCTGCGATAGGAGAGGCAGTTACATGAACCGTATTCTTGAAAATCTGTCGGTTCTTTTCGAAATAACAGAGGCGTCACATTCGTATACTAGTTTCATTCTAGAACGATCACAATGAGTGATCAGAGAGCACAAAAACAAGTTTTCTTCTCTGGACGGCTGGTCTGTACCGGTAACTTCGAACAAATTGCATTTGCTGACTCTTAGAGCAATATTTTTACCGAATTTAGAAGATTTGTACAATCGGAAATGTCGATTCTTAGTGTACACACCTTCGTCGCAGAACAATTTCTGATTTCCTTTCGAATCCGCAATCAACAAGGTACGCATTTGCTCAAGTGAATGTACGTCTTGCAGTAGACATAAGTCAGGTGATCCATGTGCAACCGACTTTATTTCATAACACAATTGTTTCACGAAGTGTCCTGCATGAAGGTTATCCAAAAAATACACGTTCGGAAATATAAGATGGCAGCTGAATTTGGTAGCTGAGGATGAATCCAAATTTAGAATGTCAGTAGCCGAACATGAAATTTTGTATTTATTACGCAAAGCTATACAGACTAGATCAATGAAAATGTTCACCATTTCGTATCCATCGTGATTAGGGTTTGCTGGTATTTCGAACTCTAGATCAAAGTACAGTTTGCAGGCTTTACCTTCCTGAATAATTTCGTACGAGTGTCGTTGTTCTGGATCGCGTTGCTCGTCAATATACCAGAAAGTAATCGGATGGGCAGCGAGGAAGAGGCGAGTACCGTCGTTGATTTGATACGTGAAAGGGAAGAGATCACAGTTGCACTTGGAAACGAATTCGATTACTTCATACTGTTTTCGAAACACTTTCCACAAAATTGATGGTCCGAAGAGTCTTGTAAACCTGGGACATTGTTCAACTGGCAAGATTGTCGTTGAAGCGTCTTCGAATAGTCGATTTGATGAAGAACCATAAAATGATACGGTATCAATACTGCGGCTGATTTTTCCCGGTAAAATACTGCGTTCACAATTCATTTTCACGAGAAATAGATAGAAGAAAAAAGGAATTAGTTTTCCACTGCATGAAGAAAACTGATTATGTAAATCTACGAAATGGAATATCGAAACTAGACAATATATGAAATAATAGTAAAATTTTCCCGCTATTATTCAAATTTGAAAATTCCTCAATCCTCACCTGTGTTTTATGTTTGGTTTTGTGCTTGAGCATTCATTCCAACATTTTCTGTGATATTTTTTATCACAGGAAGCCAGCGCAGGTACTGTTGAAAATGAATGAAGACCTTAAATATTGGCCAGTAACTCATAACTATGAGCCTTTTTGATTTAAAATTTCAAGTATCAGTCGTGTGTAGTCGATGGTCGTGTCCTCGCACGCCTCGTCTCCTGGAGCCGACACTATCATCTGATATCGTGAATTCGTGATATGATATGAGTTCATCGAGTCTGGAAATAAATACCTAAAACCAAAATTAGATTTTAGGTCTTATTTCCCAGTCGTGCTGCACGCCCACGACTGGTAATCTCCTTTTGGGTCTCCCGTTTCCCTGCACTCTGCACATGTTTATTTTCGAATTTCTATATCTCATATCTCTTCAGTCTTCACTCTTCTTGAGGTTTTGACATTGCGTTAGATGATTTGATAGTTTCATGAAAATTCCGAAAGCAAAATCTTACATTTCAGACTAATAATATAATGATATTTCATTTTCATCGCTGCATAACCATTGATGGCGAAATATATCGTGCAGATCATCATCTTAGGTAAGTATTCATGGTTCCTCAGGATACATCCTATATTTTTGTGCAGTGTTTTATACTTTATCATTCGTTTCCACAGGCAGTCAGGTAGTCTCGAAAGCTTTCGTTAAAGCTCTGAAACAGGAATATGCTGCTAGTCAGCATTCTGCCTCCAAAGTGGGAGGAGGTGCCCAGGGAGCATCTCATGCTGCTGCGAATATTAAAGCCGGACTGACGCTAGAAGAAGCGAAGCAGATACTGAATGTGACTAGTCTGAGCCCAGAGGAAGTCAGTAAAAGGTATGAACACATGTTCAATGCCAACGATAAATCAAAAGGAGGTTCGTTTTACATCCAGTCTAAGGTGGTTCGAGCCAAAGAAAGAATAGATCAAGAACTGCGTCTTGAGCAAAAGGAGCAACCCAAGAACTAATTCCTTTGTACGTCTCTCATAGTTAGTCGATTGGTACCGTGTATCACCAGTTCGTAACTAATCTTAGTGCTGCGTGTAACGGTATTTATATTTGTATCAAATTGGAGGTCTTCGACTCCATAAACCGATTCGTTTGGTCAAATTGTTATGATCTTCGGACTATACGTATCTGAATTCTCGTCTGACCTGGGTATGGTCCGCGAATTGTATTTCTAAATATAATATTGTTTTGTTTGCGTTGCTTCTCTGTGCACTTCCTTGAGAACTTGAGAATAAAATATTGACCGTAGTTGAATATAGGAAGAGTTTATTTTTTGCTCTATAATATCTGGAGTATAAAATAAATGCAAGGCAAAATGCAGTTCGTTCCATACATGTAGAAAAAGCTAGTCACTAATCTTACAAATAGAAAAAGAGTAATGGCAGTGAATGTTCGGAACAGATGTGTAAAATCACTTGAGTAGCGCTGTAAAGGTACTTATGTTGATACCAAACTATGTACTGGTAGGGGTGGATTGACCATGAGATCAGAAAGACTATGTCTGATAAACATGTTAGATGTTAAAATTTAGGAATGAAATGGACAAACCTATTTTGCTAAGGGTATAGCGTCTGGTAGAGGCCAAATACACGAATCCCTAGTAAAATTAGCAATTTGAAAAATCAATATGTATTTTTCACGTTTGAGAAAATAGCCAGTTCTGACCTAAATCGGTAAACA